>JAXCHO010000355.1:0-328345 GCA_036630365.1 Acanthiza pusilla | reverse complement strand
TCCCCCCGGGTGAGCGCTCGCTGACCAGGAAGGAGCAGAGGAAGATGAAGGACCCTGGGCCCCCCCCGGGACCCCCCCGGACCCCCCGAGCCCCCCCCGTGCCCCCCCGGGACCCCCGGCTCTCACCAGGAAGGAGCAGAGGAAGATGAAGGACCCCCGGGACCCCCCGAGACCCCCCCGATCCCCCCCCAGACCCCCCCCGATCCCCCCCCGATCCCCCCCAGAGCCCCCCCGTGCCCCCCCCCGAGCCCCCGGGCCCCCGCGATCCCCCCCCGCGATCCCCCCCCGAGCCCCCCCCCCCGGGCCCCCCCGGGCCCCCCGGCGCTCACCAGGAAGGAGCAGAGGAAGATGAAGGACACGAAGTAGAAGTAGGCGAACTCGTTGCCGCACTCGTCCTCCTTGATGCCCGAGTTCTCGTCGCACGGCTTGCCGCTCAGGCACGACAGCATGATCTCGTGCCACGCCTCGCCCGTGGCGCTCCTGGCGACAGGCGACACGCCACGCGCGTCACGCGCCCGGGGGGGGGGGGGACACGGGGGGGGCACGGGGGGGGCACGGGGGGGCAGGGCGGGGTGGGGCTCGTAGTGCGGGTGGCACTGGGTGACACTGGGGGTGTGGGAGGGGACGTGCTGGGGTGGCACTGAGTGCCCAGGTGACACTGGGTGACACTGGGGTGACATCGGGACTGTGCCAGAGGACGCATTGGGGTGGCACTGAGTGCCCAGGTGACACTGGGTGACACTGGGGCTGTCGCTGGGGTGACACTGAGTGGCCAGGTGACACTGTGGTGACACTGGGACCATGCTGGGGTGACACTGAGTGCTCAGGTGACACTGCGGTGACACCGGGACCATGCTGGGGTGGCACTGAGTGCCCAGGTGACACTGGGTGACACTGGGGCGGCACTGGGGCTGTGGCTGGGGTGGCACTGAGTGCCCAGGTGACACTGGGGTGACATCGGGACTGTGCCAGGGGACGCGCTGGGGTGACACTGAATGCCCAGGTGACACTGCGGTGACACCGGGACCATGCTGGGGTGGCACCAGTTCGGCACTGGGTGACACTGGGTGACACTGGGGCCACGCCAGGGACACCGCAGTGACACAGCAGGACACTGCGGTGACACTGGGGCTGTGCCAGAGGACGCACTGGGGTGGCACTGAGTGCCCAGGTGACATTGTGGTGACACTGGGGTGGCGCTGGGGCTGTGGCTGGGGTGACACTGAGTGCCCAGGTGACATTGTGGTGACACTGGGGTGGCACTGGGGCTGTCGCTGGGGTGGCACTGAGTGGCCAGGTGACACTGCGGTGACACTGGGACCATGCTGGGGTGACACTGAGTGCCCCAGGTGACACTGCGATGACACTGTGGTGACACCGGGACCGTGCCAGAGGATGCACTGGGGTGGCACTGAGTGCCCAGGTGACCCTGGTGATACTGAGGTGACCCAGGTGACACCGTGGTGACCCAGGTGACACCGTGGTGGCCCTGGTGACACTGTGGTGACGCGGTGGCTCACCTGAAGAGCAGCATGAGCGCCTGGAAGAAGGTGCGGAAGTTGTTGTGCTGCGTGATGGCTGACTCGTCATCCTCCTCCTCGATGCCGATGTTCCCGAACACCTGCGGGGACACGGCTGTCACCAGGGCCCCCAGGGCTGTCACCAGGGCCCCCAGGGCTGTCAGCAGGGCCTGGGGTGTCACCA
Source organism: Acanthiza pusilla (assembly GCA_036630365.1). Taxonomy (NCBI): domain Eukaryota; kingdom Metazoa; phylum Chordata; class Aves; order Passeriformes; family Acanthizidae; genus Acanthiza; species Acanthiza pusilla. The sequence continues at coordinate 326,641 of JAXCHO010000355.1, read as the reverse complement.
GGGCCCCCAGGGGTGTCAGCAGGGACAGGGGTGTCACCTGTGCCCCCAGGGGTGTCAGCAGGGACAGGGGTGTCACCTGTGCCCCCAGGGGTGTCACCAGGGCCCCCAGGGGTGTCACCAGGGCCAGGGGTGTCACCAGGGCCAGGGGTGTCACCTGTGCCCCCAGGGCTGTCACCGGGGCCAGGGGGTGTCAGCTGTGCCCCCGGGAGTGTCACCCACACCCAGGGGTGTCCCCTGCACCCAGGGGTGTCCCCTACGCCCCCGGGGGTGTCCCCTGCACCTGGGGGTGTCCCCTGCGCCCCCGAGGGTGTCCCCCCACCCCGCGGGGCTCACCTGCATGCCGATGATGGCGTAGATGAAGAAGAGCATGGCGATGAGGAGGCACACGTAGGGCAGGGCCTGGGGGCACAGCGGGCTCGGTCACGGGGGCCGGGGGGTGGCCCCGGGGGGACAGTCGGGGGGACATTGGGGTGTCGCGGTCACCTTGAAGGGACTGGACGAAGGTCCAGAGCAGGATGCGGATGGTGTAGCCCTGGCGCAGGAGCTTGATGAGCCGCGCGGCGCGGAAGAGCCGCAGGAAGCTCAGGTTGATGAAGTTGTTCTGGGGACACGGAGAGGAGGTGAGGGGACACGCTGTGACCCCAGGGACGGGGACAGGGGAGCACGGGGGTGGCGGTCCCCACCTACCCCGAACTCTGTCACCAGGATGTCCGTGATGCTCCCCAGGACCGTCACGAAGTCGAAGATGTTCCAGGCGTCGCGGAAGTAATTCTGGGAAAAGGAGGGGAGGGGGCGTGGGACCCCCGCGCTGGGACCCCAAAGCCCACGGTGGCCCTGTAGGCCATCCCTGTACCCAGGACGCTTGGTGACACATCTGGGGTGCTCGTCCCGTGAGGTCCCCGCGGTCCCCTGATGTCTCAGGACCCCCCCGTGTCCCCAGCGTCCCCCCCATGTCCCCAGGGTCCCCCCCATGCCCGCGGGGTCCCCCCCCATGTCCCCAGCATCCCCCACCGTGTGTCCCCAGGGTCCCCCCTGTGTCCCCAGGGTCACCCCCGTGTCCCCAGGGTCCCCCTGCATGTCCCCAGCATTCCCCCCGTGTCCCCAGGTTGCCCCCCATGTCCCCAGCATCCCCCCCCCCCAGTGTCCCCAGGGTCCCCCCCCGTGTCCCCAGGGTCCCCCTGCATGTCCCCAGGGTCCCCCTGCATGTCCCCAGCATTCCCCCCATGTCCCCAGGTTGCCCCCCATGTCCCCAGCATCCCCCCCCCAGTGTCCCCAGGTTGCCCCCCATGTCCCCAGGGTCGCCCCCGTGTCCCCAGGGTCCCCCCCGTGTCCCCAAGGTCCCTCCCCGTGTCCCCAGGGTCCCTCCCCGTGTCCCCAGCATCCCCCCCCGTGTCCCCAGGGTGCCCCCCCAGTGTCCCCAGGGTCCCCCCCGTACCAGGACACCGAAGGCCATGATCTTGAGCAGACACTCGAGCGAGAAGAGGGAGGTGAAGACATTGTTGAACATCTTGAGGACGTTCTCGTAGGTGTCGGAGGCGTCGTAGAACTGCGGGGACAGCGCGGGACGGTGGGGACAGGGACAGGGCACAGAGGGGACAGCGCAGCACAAATCCCCGGGGGGGGCACAGGACTGAGGGGACCCAGAGGGGGCCGAGAGCCACCCTCGTCCCCCCAGCGCTGTCCCCACGCACCTTCATCATGAGCACGATGGTGTTGAGGGCGATCATGGCCATGATGGTGTACTCGAAGGGAGGGGACACCACGAACTGCCACATGCGGTACTGGAAGCTCTGGCGGTTCTGGGGCATGTGCCGCGTCAGCGGCTTGGCGCTGATGGCGAAGTCGATGCAGGCTCTCTGCGGGGAGGGGACAGCAGTGTCACCCCCCCGGGCAGTGTCACCTCCCCAGAGCTGGGGACAGGCACGGGGGTGACACCTCGTTCTTCTCCAGGCTGTACTCCTCCATCATCTTGTCCCCCTGCTCCTGGAAGGTGATGATGATCAAGGCCACGAAGATGTTGACGAAGAAGAAGGGGAAGACGACGAAGTAGACGACGTAGAAGATGGACATCTCCATGCGGTACCCGGGGCTCGGCCCTTGGTTCTCGTACGTGGCGTCCACCGAGTGCTTCAGGACCCTGCGGTGGCGGCAGCAGGGCAGGGACGGGCTGGGGGTCCCGCCAACCCCCCCCCCGGAGCCCCCCGAGCCTCCCCCCCCGCGGACCCTCGCTGCCTTACTGCGGCCACCCCTCGCCGGTGGAGACGGTGAAGAGCGTGAGCAGCGCCCAGAGCACGTTGTCGTAGTGGAACTCGTACTTCTTCCACTCGCGCTTCTGCGCCTTCACCTCGTTGTCCTTCTCGTACACCAGGTACTCGCCCCTGCCCGGGGAGGGGCGGTGGGCGCGGGCCGGGGGCGCGGGGCGAGCCCCACCCGGCCGGGCCGTACCTGCAGTCCTTCTCGAACTCCTTGGACTCGTCGGTGCAGTAGAAGAACTTGCCCTTGAAGAGCTGCACGGCCACCACGGCGAAGATGAACATGAAGAGCATGTAGACGATGAGGATGTTGAGGACGTTCTTCAGCGAGTTCACCACGCAGTCGAACACGGCCTGGGGAGGGGAAGGGGTGAGGGGGTCTTAGCACCGCTCGGGACCCCCGAATTGCCCCCCCGGTGGGCTGTGGTGAGTCCCACCTTGAGCTTGGGCAGCCTCTTGATGGTCTTCAGGGGTCGCAGCACGCGGAGCACGCGGAGGGACTTGATGGTGTTGATGTCCTTCCCTTTGCTGCTGCCGCTGGGGGGGGTGACAATGGGGGGCGTGGGACCCCTGCCACGGCCGGGACACCTCGGGCAGGACCAGGGTGGTCCCACCCCCTCCTCCCCCCCCCCATCCCACCTCTCCCCTCCCCTCCCTCGAAGCTGAGCCCCACCCCCCAAGCTCATCACCCTGAAGCGGTTTTTTGGGGGGCGAGGGTCTGTGTGGGAATTTGGGGAGGGGGAGCGAGGCACGACCATGAGCATGAGGAGAGGACGAGGACGAAGACGAAGGCAGAAGGATTTACCGTGAGCTGCTCCTGTGGCGGAGGCAGAGGAAGTGGAGAGACAAGGCACGGTCAGAGCCCCCCCGGCACCCCCAGCCCCCCCCGAGCGGGGGGGGACCCTCGGGGCAGCCCCCCCCGCTGGGAGGTGCTCGGGGTCTGCTCCGGGTTTACTCCTGTGTTACTTAAGGTCTGCTCGGTTCCGTGGGAGATGCTCAGCCCAGACTCGGAGGCTGCTCAGTTACTCAGGGGATACTCATCCTTTACGTGGAGGATGCTCAGTTACTCAGGGGATGCTCATCCTTTACGTGGAGGATGCTCAGCCTGTACTTTGAGGCTGCTCAGACTCGGGGGATTCTCACGCTTTACTCGGGATATTCTCACCCTTTTCTCAGGGGATTCTCACCCTTAGGTTGGGGTATTCTCCCCCTTTACTCAGGGGATGCTCCCCCTTTACTCAGGGGGTGCTCACTCTATTCAGGGTGTTCTCACCCTTTACTCAGGGGATTATCACTCCTTACTCGGGGGATTCTCACTCCTTACTCGGGGGATTCTCAGCCCCTCAGAGGTCACTCGCCCCTTCCTCGGGGATTCTCACTCCTTCCTCGGGGGATTCTCACTCCTTACTCAGGGGATTCTCACTCCTTCCTCGGGGGGTTCTCACTCCTTACTCAGGGGATTCTCACTCCTTACTCGTGGGCTCCTCCTCCTTGCCCGTGACACCAACACCGTGACGGTGACAGGACGACACAGACGCGGTGACAAGCGGCCGAGGACGGACGTCAAGCGACAACAGAGAGCGTGGGCAGCAGGACAGGCCCCTCTGGGGGCGCTGGGGGACCACCCCCCCGTCACCCTGTCACCTCCGTCCCCCGTGTCCCCCCCGGGCACTCACGTGAAGGCGAAGGCCACCAGCGCCCCGCTGACCACGATGAAATCCAGAATGTTCCACAGTCCCGGAAATAGGCACCTTGGTGAAGCACCAGCCCCAGGTCCACCATCTGCGGGGGCAATGGGGGGAGGGGGGGTTAGGGGGCTCCGGGGGGGCGGGGGGCTCACCCTGCAGACCCTCCCAGCGCTCACCTTGATCACCATCTCGAAGGTGAAGACCCCCGTGAAGACGTAGTCGAAGTAGCGCAGCACCTGCGGGGGGGGACAAGGCTGGGACCCCCCCGGAATCCCCAGGACCTTGGGACCCCCAGGGCCACAGGATCCTCCCAGGACCCCCCAGGACCCCCCCCCAGAACCCCCCCAAGGCCACAGGACCCCCCCAGAACTCCCCGGAATCCCCAGGACCTTGGGACCCCTAGCCCCCCAGGACCCCCCCCCGAACCCCCCGGAATCCCTGGAGCACCCAGAACCCCCCCAGGGCCACAGGACCCCCCCCCAGAACCCCCCGGAATCCCCAGGACCTTGGGACGCCCAGGGCCACAGGACCCCCCCCAGAACCCCCCAGGACCCCCCCAGAACCCCCCCAGGGCCGCCCCCTGCCCGTGTCCCCCCTCATTGTCTCAGACTCAGCCCACACAACCGCAGGGACCCCTCACTTCGGGAGCTATTTTGGGGTCCCCCGCCCGCAGATCGGTGTCCCCCAGCCCGGGGGTCCCCGCCGGTGGCGGGGTGGGGGTCTCACGTTGTTGCGGGGGGCGTTGGGCTGCACGGGGTCCTCGGCGGCCAGCGCGATGCTGCTCATGGCGATGACCATGAGGATGCACATCTCGAAGTAGCGCAGGTTCACGATGTAGTGGCACAGCCGCCGGAACCTGGGGGGCGGGGGGGGACACAGTGTGGGTGGGGGAGACCCCCGGGGTTCCCCAAGACCCCCCCCCCGGCCCCCCTAGAGCCCCCCCCGGCGCTCACGGGTTGGTGGTGGAGAGGATGAACATGGAGCTGTAGGGCACCATGGGCTTGGGGCCGTTCTCGTCCTGTCCCTCGCCTTCCTCCTCCTTCTTCTCCTCCTCCTCCTTGCGGGGCAGCGGCTCGGGGTTGGCGTTCCTGTTCACTGCGGGGGCGGCGCCCTCAGGACCCTCACAAAGACCCCCGACCACGCCCCGGACACCTGAGCTCCCTGCATTGCCCGACCGGACAGCTGGACCCTCCCAAACCACCCTCGGACCCTCCCAAACCACCCTCGGACCCTCCCAAACCACCCTCAGACCCTCCCAAACCACCCTCGGACCCTCCCAAACCACCCTCAGACCCCCAGATCACCCTCAGACCCCCCCAGATCACCCTCGGACCCTCCCAAACCACCCTCAGACCCTCCCAAACCACCCTCGGACCCTCCCAAACCACCCTCAGACCCTCCCAAACCACCCTCGGACCCTCCCAGATCACCCTCAGACCCCCCCAAATCATCCTCAGACCCCCCCAGATCACCCTCGGACCCTCCCAAACCACCCTCAGACCCCCAAATCACCCTCAGACCCTCCCAAACCACCCTCAGAGCCCCCCAGATCACCCTCAGACCCCCAGATCACCCTCAGACCCTCCCAAACCACCCTCAGACCCCCAAATCACCCTCAGACCCCCCCAGATCACCCTCAGACCCTCCCAAACCACCCTCAGACCCTCCCAAACCACCCTCAGACCCTCCCAAACCACCCTCAGACCCTCCCAGATCACCCTCAGACCCTCCCAAACCACCCTCAGACCCTCCCAAACCACCCTCGGACCCTCCCAAACCACCCTCAGACCCCCCCCAGATCACCCTCAGACCCCCAAATCACCTTCAGACTCCCCCAGATCACCCTCAGACCCCCAGATCACCCTCAGACCCCCCCAGATCACCCTCAGACCCTCCCAGATCACCCTCAGACCCCCCCAAATCACCCTCAGACCCCAGATCACCCTCAGACCCCCAGATCACCCCCAGACCCTCCCAGATCACCCCCAGACCCTCCCAAACCACCCTCAGACCCCCCCAAACCACCCTCAGACCCCCCCAGATCACCCCTAGACCCTCCCAGATCACCCTCAGACCCCCAGATCCTCCATAACCCCTGGACTTTCCAGACCCCCCCAGACCCCCGGGACCCCCCCAAAATCACCCCCAGATCCCTTGGGCTCCCCCAGAGCCTCTGAACTCCCCAGCTTCCTGGACACCCAGAACACCCCAGACCCCCTGGACCCCCCTGGGGCCCCCCAGACTTCTCATTTCCCTCAGACTCCCCAGACCCCAGACCCTCACCCCCCAACTCCCTGGATCCCTCAGATCCCCCCGCACTCCCCACATCTCCCAGACCCCCCAGACCCCCCAGACCCGGGTGGGCTCCCCTACCTTGGACCAGGGCGTTGCTGGGGGGCGGCGGGAAGGGCGGTGGGATGTCCACGGCCGTGTGCTCGGGTTTCCCCCCGCCCTTGGCGGGGTTGTTGGGGGGGCCGGGGTTGGTGACCACCGTGCTGTTTTCGGGGGGCGGGGGGTTGGCGGTGGGGGGAGGCCGGCGGGGGGGGCCGGCGGCGGGGCAGGGGGTGTGGTTGCCCATGGCGGGGGGCGCGGGGGGCTCGGCCGTGGCCAGCTTGTTGTTCTTCATGTTGTCGATGTCCTCGGCCACGGGGGGCTCCCGGCGCCCCACGTCCTGCTGGATGGGCCGGGTGGTCGACAGCGTGGGGCCCGATGGGGCTGGGGGCGGCGGCTGCTGCGTCTCCCTGGGGAGGGGGCGGAGGGGAGGGGGCTGCTCAGAGGGGACCCCCGGCACCCCGAGCACCGCTCCAGGGAGCCGGGAACGCCGAGACATGGTTGGTTCTGTCTCGGGGTCCAGCGGAGCCCAGGTTCGGGGGGTCCCATCAGCCCCAAGAGGGTCTCGGCATCTCCAGGAGGGTCCCACCAGTTCCCGGAGGGTCCCACCAGCTCCAGGAGGGTCCCACCAGCCCCGGGAGGGTCCCACCAGCTCCAGGAGGGTCCCACCAGCCCCAGGAGGGTCCCACCAGCTCCCGGAGGGTCCCAGCATCTCCCGGAGGGTCCCACCAGCCCCGGGAGGGTCCCACCAGCTCCAGGAGGGTCCCACCAGCCCCGGGAGGGTCCCACCAGCTCCAGGAGGGTCCCACCAGCTCCAGGAGGGTCCCACCAGCCCCGGGAGGGTCCCACCAGCTCCCGGAGGGTCTCACCAGCTCTAGGAGGGTCCCACCAGCTCCAGGAGGGTCCCACCAGCCCCGGGAGGGTCTCACCAGCTCCAGGAGGGTCCCACCAGCCCCGGGAGGGTCTCACCAGCTCCAGGAGGGTCCCACCAGCCCCGGGAGGGTCCCACCAGCTCCAGAAGGGTCCCACCAGCCCCGGGAGGGTCCCACCAGCCCCGGGAGGGTCCCACCAACCCCTGGGAGCCCCTCCCGCCCCCTCACCTCCTCCGCCGGTGCCGCCGCTCCTTGTCCTCCCTCCTGCCTTCGCCGTCGTACCCGGGCGGGGGTCCGTGCCGGTGCCGCCGCCGCCGCTCGCCGTCCCCGTGCTCCCCATCACCCTCGCCCCGCGGCGGCCGCCCCCCTTCCCGGTGCCGCGGCCGCCGCTCGGGCCTGGCTCCCTCCTCGCCCTCCTCGGCGGCTCGCCGGTGCCCGCGGTGCCGCCGGTGCTCCCGCTCGGGCGGGGACCCTGCGCGGCCGTCGCGGCTGCGGTGCCGCGCCTTGGGCCGCTCGCCCTCGGCGTAGCCGCGCTCCTGGCTGGGTTCCCTCTCCGGGTCCCGGCTGCTGCTGCGGGGACGGCGACTCCCGGGGGGCCCCGGGGGTTCCCCGGGCCGGGGGCCGCCGCCGTGCTCGGGGTAGCGCGGCTGCTGCCGGCGCAGCTCCTCGGCGCGGAGCGGCCCGAAGCGGGGGTCGAGCGGGGGCTCCCCGGGGCGCGTCTTGTTGGTGTTGTTGTTGCGATTCTCCTGCGGGTCCACGACCAGGGGCCGGTCCAGGTGAGTCTTCATGTCCGGGCGCAGGTGGCGGGCGTAGGGCACCTTCCAGCGCTCCTCGGGGTCCAGCTCGCTGTAGAGCGCTTCGCGGCTCGCCAGCAGGTTCTGCTTGCGCAGCTCGCTCGTGCGCTGCTCCCACACCGACTTGGAGGATTTCTGGTTCTTCTGCTGCTCCTTCCTGCGGCCCCGGGGGCGGCAGTGGGTCGGGAGGGGCCGGGGTGTGGAGCGGGGATGGGTTTGGGGCATGGCCGGGATGGAGGCAAGGAGGGTGGGGATGGGATGGAGCCGGGGATGGAGCTGGGATGGAGCCGGGGATGGATCTGGGATGGAGCCAGGGTGGATCCAGGGATGGAGCTGAGGATGGAGCCGAGGATGGAGCCGAGGATGGAGCTGGGATGGAGCCGGGGATGGATCTGGGATGGAGCCGAGGAAGGAGCCAGGATGGACCCGGGGACAGAGCTGGGATGGAGCCAGGGTGGATCCAGGGATGGAGCCAGGGTGGATCCAGGGATGGAGCTGGGATGGAGCTGAGATGGAGCCGAGGATGGAGCTGGGATGGAGCCAGGGTGGATCCAGGGATGGAGCCGAGGATGGAGCTGGGATGGAGCTGGGATGGAGCTGGGATGGAGCTGGGATGGATCCAGGGATGGAGCTGGGATGGAGCCAGGGTGGATCCAGGGATGGAGCCGAGGATGGAGCTGGGATGGAGCCGGGATGGAGCCGAGGATGGAGCCGAGGATGGAGCCGGGGTGGATCCAGGGATGGAGCCGAGGATGGAGCTGGGATGGAGCCAGGGATGGAGCTGGGATGGAGGCGAGGATGGAGCTGGGGTGGACCCGAGGATGGAGCTGGGGTGGATCCAGGGATGGAGCTGGGATGGAGCCGGGGTGGATCCAGGGATGGAGCCGAGGATGGAGCTGGGATGGACCCGAGGATGGAGCTGGGGTGGAGCCGGGGTGGATCCAGGGATGGAGCTGGGATGGAGCCGGGGTGGATCCAGGGATGCAGCTGAGGAAGGATTCAGGATGCACCCGAGGATGGAGCCGGGGGAGGTCTGGCCTGGCTCTGGGATGGCTCTGGGGACAGATCCGGGGTGACCCCGGTGGCTCAGGACACTCACATGGTGACGGACATGTTGGCTGCGGACAGCGGGCTGACCTCGGCCACCTCCTTCGCCTTCTGCAGCGCCAGCTTTTGGTTGGCGGCTTCCTCCTCCTCCTGCTCGTCCTGCAGAGCCACGGAGCCGTGTCCAGCCCGGCCCCGAGACCCTTCTGGACCCTCCAAGCCCCCCCTGGACACCCCACAGCAGCCGGACCTTGGTGAGCTCCTGTGCGTTGGCCAAGTTGTCCACAGCGATGGCCAAGAAGACGTTCAGGAGGGTGTCTGGGAGCCGTGTCAAGGCAAAGCGGGGGCCAGAGAAGCCTCTCCCCCCCCCCCAGGACCCTCTCCGAGCCCCCCCGGAGCCCCCCGGGACCCCCAGGATACAGTTGCCAAAGAGGGTGAGGACGATGAAGTAAACGGAGAAAACCATCCCGCCCTTGACGCCGCCCTGAGATTTGATCCCGTCGTACATCACCGCGTTCCAGTCTTCTCCCGTCAGGATCTGGGGGAAGGAAGGAGCCCTGGGGGCAGCGGGAAACCCCCCCCGGCCCCCCCCCGCCCGCCCCTCGGGACCCCCCCCCGGGGGCGGCGCCTACCTGAAACACCGTCATTATTGCTGCTGGGAAAGTGTCGAAATTGGTGGGAGGGGTCCCGTCGTCAAAATTGAACCTGGGGGGGGGGTTGGGGGGGCAGCGGTGGGAGCCCCAGCCCCGCCGGGTGCCCCCCAAGAAGGAATTGGGGAGCACAGAGACCACCCACCCCATCCGGGGGGACCCCATTTCCCTGCGCGGTCACTCACTGTCCCCCGAAGAGCTGCATCCCCAAAAGGGCGAAGACGACGATGAAGAGGAAGAGGAGGAAGAGGAGGCTGATGATGGATTTCATGGAGTTCAGCAGGGACACCACCAGGTTCCGCAGGGAAGCCCAGTACCTGTGGGGACGGCTGTGGGGTGAGGGGGGGGACACGGGGGGGGACACGGGGGGACACGGGGGGGGACACGGGGGGGGACACGGGGGGGGACGCGAGGGGACGCGGGACTCACTTGGTGACTTTGAAGATGCGCAGTAACCTGAGAGCTCGCAGCACGCTGATCCCAAAGGATGTTCCCGGCTTCACAACAGCCCAGATCACCTCGAAGATGCTTCCGATGATAACCTGGGAGGGGGGGGGGCGGCGTCCCTGGATGATCCATCCCACTCCACCCCATTCCAATCCCAGCCCCATTCCCAGCCCCATTCCCACCCCACCCCATTCCAATCCCAGCCCATTCCAGCCCTATTCCCATCCCACCCCATTCCCACCCCAGCCCCATTCCCATCCCACCCCATTCCAATCCCACCCCATTCCAATCCCACCCCATTCCAATCCCAGCCCATTCCCAGCCCCATTCCCATCCCATCCCATCCCACCCCAATCCCCATCCCATCCCACCCCAATCCATAAATCCCAGCCCAGCCCAGCCCTATTCCCATCCCATTCCCATCCCATCCCGTTCCATCCCATCCCAGCCCCATTCCCATTCCCACCCCATCCCTACTCCCATCCCATCCCAGCCCCATTCCCATTCCCACCCCATCCCTACTCCCATCCCATCCCAGCCCCATTCCCATTCCCACCCCATCCCTACTCCCATCCCATTCCCAGCCCCATTCCCACCCCCTTTCCAGCCCTATTCCCACCCCAATCCATAAATCCCCCCCCATTCCCATCCCATCCCACCCCATTCCCATCCCATCCCATCCCAGCCCTATTCCAATCCCACCCCATTCCAATCCCAGCCCCATTCCCAGCCCCATTCCAATCCCAGCCCCATTCCAGCCCCATTCCCATACCACCCCGCTCCAATCCCAGCCCCATTTCCAGCCTCATTCCAATCCCACCCCATTCCAGCCCTATTCCCATCCCATCCCATTCCCACCCCATCCCTATTCCCATCTCATCCCAGCCCCATTCCCATCCCATCCCAGCCCCATTCCCACCCCAATCCCCATCCCATTCCCACCCCCAGCCCCAGCCCCAGCCCCCCCGGCACTCACGGCACAGTCGAAGCAGTTGAAGGACGAGTGGAAGTAAGGCCGCGTCCCCAGCCCGTACATTTTTATAAACATTTCGGACATAAAGAGTCCCAAGAAAATGAATTCTGCATAGTCTGGGGGAGGAGGGGGAGGGGACACAACAGTGAGGGGGGGGGGGACACTCCAGGGGGTCACAGGGGTTTGAGGAGATGGGGGGCCCCAAAAACTGGGGGGGGTCATATGAGCTGGAGGGGTCTGGGGGCTTGGGGGGGGGGGTCTGGTGGGTTCTGGGGGACTCCAGGAGCCCCCAGTGGGCTTGGCGTGACTCCGTGGGGCTCTGGAGCTCTCCCTGAGGGTCTCCCTGGGGGTCTCTGGGGGTCCCAGAGGGAGTGGCAAATCCCACGCGGGTGGCTGTGGTGCCCCACAGCACCGTGGGGAGCGCGGGGGGGGCTGCTGGGGGAGGGCCTGGTGGGTTCCGGGGGACTCCAGAAGCCCCCAGTGGGCTCGGGGTGACTCCCTGGGGGTCTCTGGAGCTCTCCCTGGGGGTTTCTGGGGTTCCCAGAGGGAGTGGCAAATCCCACGCGGGTGGCTGTGGTGCCCCACAGCACCACGGGGAGCGCGGGGGGCTGCTGGGGGGGCTCCGGGGGGCTGCGGGGGGGGGCCTGGTGGGTTCCGGGGGACTCCAGGAGCCCCCAGTGGGCTCGGGGTGACTCCCTGGGGGTCTCTGGAGCTCTCCCTGAGGGTCTCCCTGGGGGTCTCTGGGGGTCCAGGATGACTCCCAGAGGGAGTCACAAATCCCACGCGGGTGCCCCACAGCACCGTGGGGAGCGCGGGGGGCTGCTGGGGGGCTCCGGGGGGCTGCTGGGGGAGGGTCTGGTGGGTTCTGGGGGACTCCAGGAGCCCCCAGTGGGCTCGGGGTGACTCCGTGGGGCTCTGGAGCTCTCCCTGGGGGTCTCTGGGGGTCCCAGAGGGAGTTGCAAACCCCACGCGGGTGGCTGTGGTGCCCCACAGCACCACGGGGAGCGCGGGGGGCTGCTGGGGGGCTCCGGGGGGCTGCTGGGGGAGGGCCTGGTGGGTTCCGGGGGACTCCAGGAGCCCCCAGTGGGCTTGGGGTGACTCCGTGGGGGTCTCTGGAGCTCTCCCTGGGGGTCCCAGAGGGAGTCACAAATCCCACGCGGGTGGCTGTGGTGCCCCACAGCACCACGGGGAGCGCGGGGGGCTGCTGGGGGTCTCCGGGGGGGCTTTGGGGGTCGGGGCTGACTCACAGAGGAAGTCGGAAAGCCAATCTGGCTGGTCGTAGTGAACGATAGCAACACACAGGGTGTTGAGGGCTACCAGACTGAGCACGGTCCAGTAGAAGGCCTGAGTTTTCACCATCCGCCGGATGTGGAAGCGCATCCGCCGCTCCCGCTTGTGGAAGAAGGTGGCGTTCTCCAGCTTGGCACTTTTGAGGCTGGCACGGGCGAAGGGGGACCCTGCGGGAGACCCCCCGGGGCACGGCGTGTCAGCTCGGGCTGTGCCCGTGTCACCTGTGTCCCTCCAGAGCAGCCCTGTGTCACCCGTGTCCCTCTACACCATCACCATGTCATCCATCCCTGCCCAAACCATGCCTGGGATACCCAGGGACCCCCAAAGCACCTCCGTGTCACCCGTGCCCCCCCAAAGCACCCCTGGGTCACCCGTGCCCCCCCAAAGCACCTCCGTGTCACCCCATGTCCCCCTACACCATCACCGTGTCACCCATCCCCGGGGCACCCCCAGTGACCCCTGTGTCACCTCGGGCTGTGCCCGTGTCACTTGTGTCCCTCCAAAGCACCCCTGGGAAACCCCTGCCCCTCTACACCATCCCCGCCCACCCATCCCCGGGGCACCCCCGATGACCCCCGTGTCACCTGTGCCCCCCCAGAGCACCCCTGTGTCACCTGTGTCCCCCCAAAGCACCCCTGTGTCCCCCAAAGCACCCCTGTGTCCCCCAGAGCACCCCTGTGTCACCCGTGCCCCCCCAAAGCACCCCTGTGCCCCCCCAAAGCACCCCTGTGTCTCCCCTGCCCCCCTACACCATCACCGTGTCACCCATCCCCAACCAAACCATCCCAGGGACCCCCAAACCATCCCCCCGTGACCCCCCCCCCCACCCCCAAACCATCCCCCTTCCCTCCCGGGTCACCCCCCTCGCCCCCCGCGCCCCCCGCGCCCCCCGGCGCCCACCCATGGCTGCGATGTCCCCCAGCTGCTCCTCGCCCTCCTCGGGGCTCAGCAGGTCCGTCTTGCTCCTCTTGCTGGTGGCCTTCCGGAGAGCTCCCGCAGGGGGGGCACAGGGGGGCGGCCGTCACCCGGGGGGGTCCCTGCGGCACCCCCAGGCCGGGCGGGGGGCGACCCCCGGGGTGGGGAGGGGTGGGGAGGGGGCGGGGGCTGCGCACTTACCATCGAAGGGGCGCCGGGGCTCGGCCTCGGGCTCGTCCTCGGCCAGGATCACCTCTTCTGAGGGAAAGTGGGGGGCTCAGGGGGGCTCGGGGAGGGGGCTCGGCGGTGGGAGAGGGGTCGGGGGCTCCTAGGAGGCCCGGGGGGTGAGGGTTGGGGGCGATTTGGGGCATTTAAAAGGGTTCGGGAATGGTTGAGAGGGCGCTTGAGGGGGATTTTTGAGGGTCTGGGGGGCCGTCGGAAGGGGGTCGGTGGTCCCGGTGGTCCCGAGAGGGTGGCTGGAGATCCTGGGAGGGTCTGGAGAGGGTCTGGGGGGGGATCGGGGTGCGTTGGGAGGGGGTTTGGGGGTTCGGGGGGGAAGCTAGGGGTACCCGGGGGGGGTTGTAAGGGATTTGGGGGAATTTAGGGTGGGCTGCGGAGGGTTTGGGGGGGTCCCAGAGCTTTGGAGAGGGTTTGGGGGTGGATATGGGGGCGTTGAAAGGGGGTTTGGGGGTTCGGGGGGATCCTAGGGGTGCCCTGGGGGGGTTGTAAGGGATTTGGGGGAATTTAGGGTGGGCTGGGGAGGGTTTGGAGGGGTCGGGAGGGGTTGGAGAGGATTTGAGGGGACTTGGACCCCTTCGGGAAGGGATTTCAGGGTTTTTGGGGGCTGTGCGAAGGGTTGGGCGGGGGTTACAGAGGTTGGGGGGCTTTAGAGGGTTTGGGGGGTGGGATTGGGAGGGTTTTGAGGGGTGGTCGCGACCCTCACCCGCCTTAGAGATCCACTCCATGTATCCGTTGAGCTCCCGCTCGATCTGCTGCTGCCGCCGCAGCTTGAGGAACGCCCGGCGGTTCTCCACCCGCTCCCGCTCTTTGGCAAACTCCCTGCGGGACCCCTCCCCAGCTCAGCGCCGGGCCGGGCCGGGGGGACACCGCCGACCCCCCCCTCGGAGCCCACCCCACGGCGCTTACCCGGACAGGACCCCCAGCACGAGGTTGAGCATAAAAAAGGAGCCGATGATGATGAGGGGGATGAAGTACAGCCAGTTCCAAGTGTTCCCTGAGGCGTCGTTGCTCTGAGAGGGAGCGGAAAAAGCGGGGAGGGGTCTCAGGAATTGGGGGGGAGCTGGTGGGGGGACCCCACGAGGATTACATGTGTGGGTTGGCGGTCACAGGGGAGGACACGGGGGACCGGAGGGGACAGAAGGCCACCCGGGAGGGGCCAGGAGGTGACTCCAGAGGGACAAGGGGGGGACAGCGGGCGGGGACAAGGCCTCACATAGTAGAGGAGGTCGGTCCACCCTTCCATGGTGATGCACTGGAAGACGGTGAGCACGGCGAAGAGGATGTTGTCGAACTGCGTGATGCCGTAGTTGGGCCCTTCCCAATATTTCTTGCACTTGGTGCCGTTGGGGCAGATCCGGGCCGGCTCGTCCGTCCCGCACGGGACCTCCACCTTGATCTCGTCTGGGGGGGGGGGGGTCCCGTGGTCTGAACCCCCTCGGTGTCCCCAGGACCCCCTGTCCCCAGGATCGCCCCCCTTTCCCTCCCCCCCCCGCCGCGGGGCACCGACAGAAATAACCGCGGCCAATTAACGGCTTCATCAAGGGAGAGCAGCAATTAGGACGTTCCAAATCGGGCGCTGGCCGCCGGCCCGGCGAGATTTGGGAGCGGGGGGAGAAAGGATCTGGCCCCCCCCCAGCCCCGCTCCCAGCCCCGGGATCCGAGCCCGCCCCGGTGGGGAAACTGAGGCAGCAAGGGGCGTGGGTGGAGATTTTTTGGGGCTGCCCGGGGGGTTCGGCCCCACCTGTGACCAGGTCGAAGCAGGTGGTGTGGAATTTGCCCATATAAAACTCTAATCCTATGATGGCGAAGATGAGGATCGCGAAGAAGAGCAGGAGCCCGATCTGCAGCAGTGGGATCATCGCCTTCATGATGGACTTCAGCACGACTTGTAAACCTGCGGCAGCGGCGGCTCAGCGGCCACGCCCCCCCGGGACCCCCCCCGGGACCCCCCCCGGGACCCCCCCCGGGACCCCCGGGACCCCCCGGCACTCACTTGGGATCCCCGAGACCAGCTTGAGGGGCCGCAGCACTCGCACAGCCCGCAGCGTCCGCAGGTCGAACTGGGAGCCCACCGTGGCCAGGATGCTGTGGGGACAGCGGGGTCAGCGCGCGTGGGGACATGGGGACCCCCGGCCGGGCCACAGCGAGCAGCGACAGCCGCCGACACAGCCCGGGACCCCCGCGATTGTTCACCGAGACCACCGAGCCACCTGGCCACGCCTCCACCGCTCCCGTGTCCCTAAGCCACCGCTTGCCCCACGGCTACCGAGAGCCACCACGTCCCGCGTGGGTCACCGTGAGCCCACGGAGGCACGGTCACGGCCACCACGAGCCCCTGTGTCGCTGTCACAGGGTCACAAGCTCGCGGCTGCGCTGTCACAGCCACAGCGAGCCCCTGTCCCCAATGCCGGGCAAGGAGCCCCCGGCCCCCATGAGCCCAAAAATCTTTGTCACACGGCCACCACCAGCCCCTGGCCTGCGGCCACCACGAGCCCCCACCTCTCTGTCACACAGCCGCAAGCCCCGTGGCCACTGCGAGCCCCCACATCCTTGTCACACGGCCACCAGCCCCTGGCCCCCACGTCTCTGTCACACGGCCACCAGCCCGCGGCCACCACGAGCCCGCGGCGGTGCTGTCGCGGCCCCCGCGAGCCCCCGTGTCCCCGCCGCAGGGCCACGTGCCGCAGGGCCGGCAGCCGGTGCCGCCAGCGCGGGCGGCAGCTCGGGGCTATTTTTAGCCTTTTCCGGCGATGCTGCCGGTGGTGGCTGATGCCAGCGCTGGTCCCTGCCCGGGGGTCGCGGCCACCGGCCAGCAGCGGCCCCGGCGTCCCCGAGGGGCTTGGAGGGGGTGGCCGGGGAGCCAGAGGGGGTCCGGGTGTACCCCAGGGGTTCACCGCTGGCCCCGGTGATGCGGAGGGTCTCCTGCTGCCATGGCAACCGGAGGGAGATGCTCATCCATCACACCCCCGCGTCGCAGCCAGAGCTGGCTCCCCCACTGACCCCCACAGCCCCAATCGCCCCAAATTGTTCACCCCCAGCACCCTCAATCGCCCCAAATTATTCACCCCCAGCACCCTCAATCACCCCAAATCATTCACCCCCAGCACCCCCATTCATTCACCCCAACCACCCCAATCGATTCACTCCCGCCACCCCAATTAATTCACCCCCAATCACCCCAATTAATTCACTCCCTCCACCCCATTAATTCACGCCCGCCACCCCAATTAATTCACTCCCAATCACCCCAATTACTTCACCCCCAACCACCCTAATTGATTCACCCCCAATCACCCCAATTAATTCACTCCCGCCACCCCAATTAATTCACCCCCAATCACCCCAATTAATTCACCCCCACTCACCCCATTTACTGGGGGGGAGCAATGTCGGGAGCGGGGGGTGGGAGGGAGCCGCGGGGGTCCCGATGGGGGGGGGAAGAGCAGAGGAAACATCCCCCCGATGGCACAGAAGACGCAGGACAGAGCCCCCCAAACAGCCCCCCAAAACTCCTGCCTCAGTTTCCCCCCTGGGCAAGCACAGGACCCTGGGGGGAAGGTGTCACCGAGGGTCTCTGTGACCGGGGGGGGGGTCCATGACCGGGGGGGTTCTGGAGCTGGTGGGGGGGCCCGGAGCTGCCGGCGGCAGCGAGTGCCGGTGCCGCACGCTGAGTGACACCGCGGGGACACGTTGTGACAGCGCCGGGAGGCCCCCGGGGACACGGGGACAGGGACGAGCTCGGTGGCCGCGCACACGCGCGGGCACACGTGGGACACGCGGGTGGGACACGGCACAGGTGGGGGAAGTGGGGGGGGCGGGCGGGGCGCACACCTGCGTGGGGCTGTCCCCACGGGCACGGGCACGTGGTGACACTCATCTGTCCCCAAACAGGTGTGTCCCAGGCGTGTCCCCTGCGCCCCCCGCGCGCCCCTCACCCCGTGAGCACCACCACGAAGTCCATGACGTTCCAGCCGTTGCGCAGGTAGGAGCCTTTGTGGAAGGCGAAGCCCAGCGCGATGATCTTGATCCCCGCCTCGAAGCAGAAGATGCCGATGAAATACGGCTCCGTGTCGTCCTGCGCGCGGGGACAGGTGTCGGGGACAGGTGCCAGGGGACGCGACCACCGCTGGACACCCCCTGCCCCCCGGGGCGAGAGGCCAGCGCTGCCCCCGGCCCCCTCCAGCCCTCCCCAGGTGGCTCCGGGCGAAGGCGGCGACGCTCCCGGCGTGGCCCAGATTCCCAGTAAGAAGGAAACTGGGACGCCGGCGGGTCCGGGGGGGACTGGGAATCGTGGCCGGCGTGGGCCAGGTGTGGGCTGGCAGTCCCTCTCCTCCTGCCCGTCCTGCCGCCCACGCCGCGGGGACAGAGACACAGCAGGGGACACTTGGTTGGGCCCCCAGGGTGGCCGGGCACACCCAGCACAGCCCCCAGGGACCCCCAGTAAAGCCCACGGGGTGCCCGGGCACCCCCAGGGTGGCCAAGGACCCTCGCCAGAGCCCCAGGGACCACCACAGGGGTGCCTAGAGACCCTCACCAGAGCTCCAGGAGTGCCCAGGGACCCTGGCTGGAGATTCCAGGCGTGGCAGAGACCCTCACGGGAGCCCCAGGGACCCTTCCTAAGCCCCAGAGGTGCTGGGGACCCTCGCCAGGAGCCCACCCGCCGCTCACCAGCCGCTCCGACATGGGGGTCTTGTCCTCGTCGGGCAGGTGCTGCTCCAGCGCCAGGACGATGCAGTTCGCGATGATGGTGGCTAAAATCATGTATTCAAAAGGAGTGGGGGGCGAGTTAAGGAAAAAAACAGGGCTGTGGGACCCCCGAACCGCGCCGGGGAGGGGAGAAACTGAGGCAGGAGCGGGGCCTCGGGGTACCCAAAGCGGGGCCAAGGCCCTCCCGTGCCCCGGTGTCGGCGCCCGCGTGTTCGGCAGCTCATTAATTAATTCTCTCATCAAAGCGGCAGCCGCGGCCTCGGCTCCGCGGCGCGATCAAAGCGCCCCGGGGACAGCGGGACCCGCCGCGACCGACACGGCCCCGCCGGGCCCGCGGGCACCGGGGGTGGCACCCCCAGGGGACTGCGGGGACGTGTCCACGTCCTGTCCGGTGTCCCCAAGTGCTGCCCCACGGCCCTGGCAAGGCAGCGGTGCCCATGTCCTGCCCCACGGCGCTGTCCCCTGCCCCACCAGCGGTGCCCATGGCCGCAGTGGCACCGAAGGGCACAAAGATGTCACCAGACCCCGCCGAGGCCGGGGCAGGGGATGGCTGTGCCCCACGCCTGGCACGGCGCGGGTGTCCCACACGGATCTCCGGCGTGGCACTGCTCTCCAGCATGGCTCTCTGGCACGGGACAGCTGTCCAGCGCGGCACGGCCATCCCGCACGGCCACCCGGCGCTCCAGCACGGCGCGGCTGTCCCAGCAGCTCCCTGACATGGCACGGCACGGCACGGTGCTCATGCAGCTTGGCCATCCAGCCTGGCACAACGGGGCCACCCGGAATGTCCACCCCACGCCACCATCGCGGTGCTCCGGCAGCGCTGCGACCTGCCACGGCCACCGGGCACAGCCCTGGCACAGGGACCCGGTGCTGCCGTCCGGTACGGCACGGCTCCCTGGCACGGCACCGTTATCCGCCACGGCTCCGTGGCACGGCACGGTTTCCCGGCACAATATGTCTCCCGTGCCGCTATCTGGGCCAGCGCAGCTCTCTGGCATGGCACGGTTACCCGGCACGGCTCCCCGGCACAGCACGGCTCCTGGGGCCGCTATCCGGCCCGGCAGGACTCCCTGGCACGGCCCAGCTCGCGGTGCTGGGATCCAGCCCGGTGCAGCTCCCTGGCACAGCCAGGATCCAGTGCGGGTACCCCCGGCATGGCACGGGTGGCCAGCACGGCCCCCGGTACCGGGATCTGGCCCGGCACGATTCCCTGGCACAGCCTGGGTATCCAGCACGGCCCCGGTACCGGGATCTGGCCCGGCACAGCTCCCTGGCACAGCTCGGGAACCCAGCACGGCCCCGGTACCGGGATCTGGCCCGGCACGATTCCCTGGCACAGCCTGGGTATCCAGCACGGCCCCGGTACCGGGATCTGGCCCGGCACAGCTCCCTGGCACAGCTCGGGTGTCCAGCACGGCCCCCGGTACCGGGATCTGGCCCGGCACAGCCCGGGTATCCAGCACGGCCCCGGTACCGGGATCTGGCCCGGCACGGCTCCCTGGCACAGCTCGGGAACCCAGCACGGCCCCGGTACCGGGATCTGGCCCGGCACGGCTCCCTGGCACAGCTCGGCTCCCTGGCATGGCACGGCTCCCAGAGCCGGGATCCGGCCCGGCTCCTGGCACGGCCCGGCCATCCGGTGCCGGATTCCGGCCCGGCACGGCTCCTGGCACGGCCCGGCCCGGCCCGGTTATCCAGGGCAGCGGAGCGCGGCCATGCAGCACCGATCCAGCGCGGATCCAGCGCGGATCCAGCGCGGCTCAGCCTCCCAACCGTGGGGCTCTGCGCCCCCAAACCGCGCTCGGGGGTCTCCCCCTCCCCTCCGCGCCGTGCCCCCCCCCCGGGATCCCCCCCAGGCCGGATTTTGGGGCGCCGCGGGAGCACCCCCGGCTGCCGCCGCCCCCTCGCCCCGGGACTGGCGTGGGAGGCTCTGCGTGCCGCAGGATGGGACCCGCAGGGCCGCGCCGGGGGGGGGGCGGGGGGCGATGCATCTCCCCTCCCTAGGCACCCCGGGGCACCCCCGAGACCCCCAGACTCCTGCCCGGCCCCGCCGCGACCCCCCTGCCCCCCTGCCCGACCCCCCTGCCCCCCGGGGACGGCGCTGCGGCACCGAACGGCGCGGCCCCCCCGCACCCCCAGCCCCGCACCCCCGAGCCCCCCACCGGCGCTCGGGGGGCACCCGAGGGGATGCCCGCGCCCCCAAAGTCACCCCGGTGTTGGAGGGGTCCCCAAAAGATTGTGGTGGAGCCAGGGACCCTCAGCTGCGCCTCAAAACCGCGTGGGGACCCCCCCCCCAATCCTGCCGGGCCCCCCCAGCGGCCGGGGCAGAGGGGTGGCTGCTCGTGGGGTGACAGCCGCGGTTTGTGGGGTGACAGTGGCTCTTTTGGGGTGGCGGGAGTCTTTTTGGGGTGATGGGGGCATTTTCGGGGTGCCGCTGCCGGCTGAGTGTTTTGGGAGGCAGGAAAAAGGGGCAAGGGGGACCCCCAAGGGCAGCAGGGCCGGGGCTGCACCTCCCCAAAATAGCCCAAAATAGCCAAAAATAGCCCAAAATAGCCCTGCGCCCCTAAACACCCCAGCTGGAGGGGGGGGGGGTACGGATCTGGGGACACCCCGAGCCCGCGGGGACCCCGGGGGGTGGAAATGGGGGGGACGGGAGGGTTGTGGGGTGCGGGGACTCGGGGACGCCAGGTCACACTTCCCCCCTCAAAATAGGGCACCGGGAGGTGCTGGTGCAGTGGGGGCTCCCTTCCCCCCCCCCCCGATGAGCTGGACCCCCACCCTGGGGAGGGGGAAATGGGGGGCGGCAGGGGCACGGGGACCTCAATGCAAGGGACACAAATGGGGTCCCCAAGGCAGGGCAGGGGGTCGGAGACCCCAGCGCAAGACAGGAACGGTGACCCCAAAATGGCACCAGGGACCCCAAAGCAGGACAGGGAATGGGGACCCCAAAAGGGGGCCGAGGATCGCAATGCAGGTCACAGGGATGGGGACATGGGGTGGGCGTCCAAATCAGGACGTGGTGACCCCGATATGGGTCTGGGGTCCCCAACGCAGGGCAAGGGGACGGGCGATGGGGAGTAGGTGCAGGACATGGGGTGGGGACCTCACTGTGGGGCTGGGGACCCCCGTGCTGGACATGGTGACCCAGTGGGGGGACGGTGACCCCAATATGGGCATGGAGAGGTGACGCACGACTGGAACAGGGACCCCGGAGCAGGGCAGGGAAAAGGGGTCCTCGATGGAGGTCAGGGGATGGGGACCCCCATGCAGGTCAGGGGAACCCCAAAGCAGGTCAGGGGTTGGAGCTGTGAGATTGGGACCCCGATATGAGGATGGGGACCCCAATATGAGGATGGGGACCCCAATATGGGGCTGGAGAGCTCATGCAGGGCACGGAGAGCCCAACGCGGGGCTGGGAACCCCAATGAAGGACAGGGTGACCCCAATAGGGGACTGGGAACCCCAGTGCCGGACGGGGGACCCCAATGAGGGCCAGAGGTCAGGGCCGTGGGCTGGGGCCGGGGGTCCTTGAGCCAGTGCCAGGGTCCCGTCCCAGGGCACGGGGGGTGCCAGAGCGCGGTCCCCTCCGCCGAGGGGTCCGGTGCAGGGGCGCGAGGGCCCCCCCAGAAAGGATATGGCCATTCGGTGATCTTTTTGGCGTATTTCCTCACCACGTTGTCCTCGCTGAAGAGGAAGAGCGAGCGGTTGACGGTGAGGCAGTTCTGCCGCACCGGGATGGGGTTGTACAGGGCCATGGTGCGGGCGCGCTGGGCCATGGACTGCTTGTAGAGGCGCTGCGCCCCGGGGGGGCCCTGCCGCGGGCCCCCCCCCGCGCCCCGGCCCCCCGCCGCCGCCCCGGGGCCGCTCCCGCCGCCGCCGCCGGGCCCGTAGCGGGCCGCCACCTCGTCTCCGAAACGAGCCATCCCGCCGGGGGGGCGTCACGCTGCTGAGGCCGGCACCGTCGAGGAGCTCATCACATCCCATGGGCCCCCACCAAATGCTCGGGGGGGGGATCGGGGTCCGTCCCGACCGGGCGCGGGGCGCTCACGCGGCGGACGGGAGCGGTGCCGGCATCCCGAGCATCCTCCGGTGCGGCGCGCCCCCCCCGCGAGCCGGTGCGGCGGGGGGGGGACCCCCGGCAGAGGGGGTTCCGCGGGATGCGGGGGTCCCTCCGCTGCGGTTCGCGGTGCCCTGGAGCGGGGGGGTCCCGGCGCTGCGGCTCCCGGTGCCCCGGAATGGGGGGGGGGTCCCTCCGCTGCGGCTCCCGGTGCCCCGGAGGATGGGGGGGCTCTTCTGTCGCGATGTCCCCCCCCGCAATCCGGTGCGGAGGGGGTAAGGGGGCCCCCCCGGTGTAAAGGGGGTCCCCGACGCTGCGGCTCCCGGCGCGGAGGGGTCCCGGTGCCCCGGAGGGGGTTGCGGGGGTCCTGGCGCTGCAGCTCTCGGTGCCCCGGTTTCGTGGGGGGGTCCCGCTGGCTCGATACCGGGAGGGTCCCCCCGCTGCGGCTCCCGCTGCCCCGGCGTGGGGGGGTCCCTCCGCTGCGGCTCGCTGTGCCCCGGAGCGGGGTGCGGGGGTCCCGGCGCTGCGGCTCCCGGTGCCCCCCCGGTGGGGGGGGGGGGTGGTTGCGGTAATTTGGGGCGGTGGGGGGGAGCGGAAAAACGCGGGGCTCGCTCAGCGCATCCCGGCGCCCCCGGCCCGAAGCATCCGTCAGAGGTGGGGAAAGGTAAAAAAATCCCCCCAAAATCCCCGAACGGCCACAAAATCCAAAGGGTAGAAAAAAAGGCGGCGGCGGCGGCGCCGGGGGGTGGTGGCCCCCCCTCGGGGCGGCGGGGCCGGGCGGGGGTCGCCGTCAGCCCCCCGGCAGCAGCGGGGTGGTGGGGCCCATCGGGCCGGGCTGCGGCAGAGCTCGCGCTGCTGCTGCTCCTCCTCCTCCTCCTCCTCCTCCCCCTCTCCTTCCCCCCCCAACACCCGGGACCTTCCTCCTCCTCCTCCTCCTCCTCCTCCTCCTCCTCCTCCTCCTCCTCCTTCTCCTCCTCCTCCTCCTCCTCTATTTTCCACTCCTCCTCCTCCTCCTCCTCCTCCTCCTGCCCCTCAATTCCCGGGACTTTCGTCCTCCTCCTCCTCCTCCTCCTCCTCCTGCCTCCCGAGTGCTCGGGACCTTCCTCCGCTCCCTCCTCCTGCCCCTCAGTGCCCAACACTTCCCCTTCCTCCTCCTCCTCCTCCTCCTCCTTTAATTACCCCCGAATTAATTAACGGGGTTCAGTCACCCCGCCGCTGCCTCAGTTTCCCCACGCGGTGACCGCGGTGTCACCCCTGAGCTCATTCCCGGGGGGACACAGCAGCCCTGTCCCCCTCCCCCGCAGGGTTTCCCCAGCTTGCCCCCCCCGCCGTGACCCCCCAAAGAGCCGAACTGGGTCAGCGGGTGCCCCCCAGCCCCCGGTGACGTCACGGCCCTTTGTCCCCAGCGCCGCTATTGTCCCAGCGCCGCAGCCGCCGCACGTGGCCCTGCCAGTGTCACCCCCGGGCCACCGGGACCCTGAGACACCCGGCCGGGGGGGGCTGCGGGAGGGATGCAGAGCCCCCCTGGGCCCCCCCAGCACCGGAGCTCAGCCTGGCGGGACACCGGGGACTGTCCCCAAGGGGGAGGACCCCAAATAAGGGCCCAAATAGGACCCCAGGGGCTGTCACCTGCGCGTGATGGGGACCCTGTGAATGGCCCCACACCTGTGCAAGGCCACCTGTCACATGTGTCCCCACACGCTGCCAGCCCCAGCTGCATCCCCAAATTCCGAGCTCAGCCCTTTCCCGTGGTCAGACTCCCCCCAGGGCTGGTGTCAACCTCCCACCATGGGGACACCCTGCCCTGGTGTCCCCAAAGGCTTCCTGTGTCCCCTCCATGTCTTCCCCATGTCCCCCGTGTCCAGGCCAGGCTGTGCCCACACGCCGTGGTCATCCTGCAGGGTGGCAGCTGGGCATGGCCAATGGCACACGCAGCCACGGGGACACCAGGATGGCACTGGGGACACGGTGGCACTGCGGCGGCTCATTAGTGTGTCCCTGTGATGAGGCGGTGGCTGCCTGCCGGGGCTGATCAGAGGCCACCAGGCCACCGTGGTGGCACCTGCTGGGGGTGGGGGGATGGTGGCAGGTGTGTGGCGGGGATGGTGGCAGGGGTGGCATTGGGGACACAGCAGCCTGTGTGGCCATGGAGTGGTGGGGAGAGGACAGGGACACTGCCACCCCCATGGGGACACGGGGTGACCATGACAGGGACACTGCCACCCCCATGGGGACATGGGGTGACCATGACAGGGACACTGCCACCCCCATGGGGACACGGGGTGACCATGACAGGGACACTGCCACCCTCACGGGGACACGGGGTGACCATGACAGGGACACTGCCACCCTCATGGGGACACGGGGTGACCATGACAGGGACACTGCCACCCTCACGAGGACATGGGGTGATGGCAATGGGGATGGGGACACTGTCACCCCCATGGGGACATGAGGGGTCAGCTCTATCCAAATGAGGACACAGGATGGGGGGGACAGGGTGATGGGGGGGCCTTGGTGGGGGTGAGGATTAGGGAACAGCCGGTTGCTATGGAATCCCGTTGCTATGGAATCCCGTTGCTATGGAACCCCGTTGGTACGAACCCCGGTTGTTATGGACCTCCCGTTGCCACGGAGACCCATTGTTAAAGACCCCCGTTGCCATGAGCCCCCGTCGCTATGGACCCCGCCGATATTAACCCGTTGCTATGGAGACGGACGCTAGGAACGCTGTTGCTATGGGGCCCATCGCTATGGGGCGCCCCGTTGCTATGGATCCCCGTTGCTATGAACCCCCCTTGCTATGGACCCCCGTTGCCATGAGAACCCGTTGCTATGGACCCCCGTTGCTATGGACCCCCGTTGCTATGGACCCCCGTCGCTATGGAGCCCCCCGTTGCCATCGCCCGCCGTAAGTCACCGCGCTGCGGCGCCGCCAGATGTCGCGAACGCCGCCAGGGGGGCGGGGCCTCCTGGAATGTTCCCGCCCCCTCGGCGGGTCTGGACCAATCAGCGAGCAGTGACGAGAGGAAGGGGCGGGGCCTGAGGAGCGCCGCCGGAAAAGGTCGGTGGGGAGCGGGGGGTGCGCGCGGGGGCGACCCCAGTATAGCCCAGTACAGCCCAGTACAGCCCAGTATAGCCCGGGGACCCCCGTACGGAACAGGACCCCCGGGCTGGGGCGGGGTGCCGGTCCCAGTATAGCCTGGGAATGGGGGGGAGCTGCTCCCCAGTATGGACCAGTGACCCCAAGGGGTGGGGGGGGCCGCTCCCAGTATAGACCAGTGACCACTCACCCCATTCTGGGACCGCGCTGGGGGGTCCTGCCCTCTGATCCCCGTCCCAGTACAAACCAGTGCCGGCTGTCCCCTGTCCCAGTAGTGACCAGTGAGTGACCATTAGCGCTCCCCAGTGACCTCTCGGTCGCCCCCAGGTCCTGCCAGTGCCGATCCCGCGGCTCTAGAGACCCTCGGCCATGGTGAGTGGGGAGGGGGCCACGCTGGGGCCACCTCGGCTGCGCTGGGGTCGCCACGGCCACACCGTGGTCACAGCGGGGCCACCTCGGAGCCACCGCGGCCACCCCGTGACTCCCCAATTCCCCCCAGGGCGAGCGCAAGGGCACCAACAAGTACTACCCGCCCGACTTCGACCCCGCCAAGGTGGGCTGGGGGCTTGGGGGGGTCCGGGTGGGTTCGGGGAGGGGTTTTGGGGGCTTGTCAGGGAAGTATTGGGGTGCTGGGGAGGGGTTTGGGGGGAGGGTGGGGTGCTGGGGGTGGTTGGGGGGGGTGTCAGGGACTTTTGGGGGCCCGGAGGGGGGTTTGGGGGGCGTTGAGTGGCGGCCAGGGGGATTTTAGGGGGATTTTGGGGCGCTGGGGGGATGTCAGGGACTTTTGGGGGCCTGGAGGGGGGGGTTTGGGGGGGTGAGGGGGATTTTAGGAGGATTTTGGGGTGGTTGGGGGGATGTCAGGGACTTTTGGGGGCCTGGAGGGGGGGGTTTGGGGGGGTGAGGGGGATTTTAGGGGGATTTTGGGGTGCTGGGGGGATGTCAGGTTGAGGGGAGGTGGGGGCTTTTGAGGGGCTGGGGGCTGGCAGGAGGGTTCAGGCAGCTGGAAGTGGAGTGTTTGGGGGCTGGGAGGGTGTGTGGGGATTTTGGGGGGCTGGGAGGGTGTGTGGGGATTTTGGGGGCCACCTTCACCCCTGATTTCTCCTCTTCCCCCCCCCAGCATGGCTCCCTCAACAAGTACCACCACAGCCACCCCCTGCGGGAGCGCGCCCGCAAGCTCTCCCAGGGCATCCTCGTCATCAGGTGAGGCTGGGGACACCCCAAAACCGTCCCTTGTCACACCCCTGGGGCAGCACTGACACCCCCAAACCCCCCCCGGCCCCCCCAGGTTCGAGATGCCCTTCAACATCTGGTGCGACGGCTGCAAGAACCACATCGGCATGGGTGAGTGGCACCTCTGTTGGGGATTGGGGAGCTTTGGGGGTCCCAAAGGGGTCTGGGGAGTTCGGGGGGGGGGTCCCCAAATCCATCCCCACCTCCCCACAGGCGTCAGGTACAACGCGGAGAAGAAGAAGGTGGGGAACTACTACACCACGCCCGTGTACAGGTGAGGCACAGCCCCTCCCCCACCCGCGGGGACACCTGGGGACCCCCGTGGGGACCCCCTGAGCCGCGTGCCACCCCCCGGCCAGGTTCCGGATGAAGTGTCACCTGTGTGTCAACTACATCGAGCTGCAGACGGACCCCGCCAGCTGCGACTATGTCATTGTCAGCGGCGCCCGGCGCAAGGAGGAGCGCTGGGACCCCGGGGACAGCGCCCAGGTCCTGCCCTCCGGTGAGTCCCAGTCAGTCCCAGTGACCCCAGTCAGCCCCAGGGACCCCAGTGCCACCAGGGAGTCAGTCCTGGCACAAGAACAAGCGCTGGGACCCCGGGGACAGCGCCCAGGTCCTGCCCTCCGGTGAGTCCCAGTGCTGCCCAGTGACTCCAGTCAGTCCCAGTGACTCCAGTCAGTCCCAGTGACTCCAGTCACTCCCAGTGACTCCCAGTGCCACCAGGGAGTCAGTCCTGGCACAAGAACGAGCGCTGGGACCCTGGGGACAGTGCCCAGGTCCTGCCCTCCGGTGAGTCCCAGTCAGTCCCAGTGACTCCAGTCAGTGCCAGGGACCCCAGTCAGGCTCTGTCCCAGTGACTCCAGTCAGTCCCAGTGACTCCAGTCAGTGCCAGGGACCCCTGTTGGGCTCTGTCCCAGTGATTCCAGTCACTCCCAGTGACCCCAGTCAGTCCCAGGGACCCCAGTCGGGCTCTGTCCCAGTGACTCCAGTCACTCCCAGTGACTCCAGTCATTCCCAGTGACTCCAGTCAGTCCCAGTGACTCCAGTCAGTCCCAGTGACCCCAGTCAGTGCCAGGGACCCCCGTCGGGCTCTGTCCCAGTGATTCCAGTCACTCCCAGTGCCACCAGGGAGTCAGTCCTGCCACAAGAATGAGCACTGGGACCCCGGGGACAGCGCCCAGGTGGTGCCCCCAGTCCACCCCAGTGCCCCCAGTCCACCCCAGTGCCCCCAGTCCCTCCCAGTGCCCCCAGTCTGGAATCTCCACAGCCCCGGAGGAGCGGGAGCGCCTGGCCATGGACCCCATGTTCCGACTGGAGCACGGGGTGACAGACCGGGAGGTCCTGGAGCGAGCCACCCCCACCCTGACGCGGCTGCAGGAGGCTCAGGACGCCTGGAAGGATGATTTCGGCCTCAACAGCCGCCTCCGCAGGCGCTTCCGGGTCAGTGGGGGCTCCGGGACCCCCGAATTCCCCCCGGGACCCCCAAATACCCACCCGGGGGGGCTCCAGGACCCCCAAATACCCACGGGGGGGGGCTCCAGGACCCCCAAAATCGCATTGGGGGGCCCCTGGGACACCCAAATACCCACCCGGGGGGCTCCAGGACCCCCAAATACCCACCCAGGGGGCTCCAGGACCCCCAAATACCCACCCGGGGGGCTCCAGGACCCCTGAATTCCCCCTGGGACCCCCAAATACCCACCCGGGGGGCTCCAGGGCCCCCAAATACCCACCCGGGGGGCTCCAGGACCCCCAAAATCGCATTGGGGGGCTCCAGGACCCCCAAATACCCACCCGGGGGGCCCCCGGACCCCCAAAACCGCATTGGGGGGCCCCTGGGACCCCCAAATACCCACCCGGGGGAGCTCCAGGACCCCCAAATTCGCATTGGGGGGCCCCGGGACCCTCAAATACCCACCCGGGGGGGTTCTGGGACCCCCACATTCGCATTGGGGGACCCCAGGACCCCCAAATACCCACCCGGGGGGCTCTGGGACCCCCAAATTCCCATTGGGGGACCCCGGGACCCCCAAATACCCACCCGGGGGGCTCTGGGACCCCTAAAATCCCAGGCTCCCCTAAAATCCCAGTGAGGAGCTCCAGGCTCCACAACCAGCTCCGGGAGTCCCCAGGCCTCCCAAGCACCCCCGGGGGTCTCCGTGCCGCGCCCCCAGCCCCATTTCGCCCCCCAGGAGGAGAAGAAGACGCTGCGGGAGGAGGAGGAGGAGGCGGCGGCGCTGCGGGCCAAGCTGGGGCTCAGCATCCCTCTGCTCCGCGAGGAGGACGAGGATCGCCGCCTCGCCGCCCTGCTCACCCTCCGCGCCCCCGACTGTGCGTGGGGGGCACCCGGGGGGGCTTCCCGGGGGGGTTTGGGGTGGCCCCGAGCCCCCCCTGATCGCCCACCCGGCTCTGTGCCCCCACAGCCTACGAGGAGAAGCAGCGGCTGAAGCGCTCCGAGATCTCCCAGCGCTCCTGGTTCGCCCCCGGCACCCCCCGAGCGGCCGGGGGGGCTCTCCAAAAATTGGGATTCGGAGTGGGGAGAGCACCGAAAGGACCCCCGGGACCCACCGCGACCCCCGCGGGGCTCGGCATCGTGCGGCGGCGGGCGGGGGATGAGGGCGGGGGCGCGGAGGGGACCCCCCCGGCACCCCGCGGGGATTCCGAGGGGTCTGACCCCCCCAGCGCCGCCCCCCAGGCTGGGGGGACCCCTCCGGACCCCCCCAGTGCCGCCCCCCAGGCTGGGGGAGCCCCTCCGGACCCCCCCAGTGCCGCCCCCCAGGCTGGGGGAGCCCCTCCGGACCCCCCCAGTGCCGCCCCCCAGGCTGGGGGAGCCACTCCGGACCCCCCCAGTGTCGCCCCCCAGGCTGGGGGGACCCCTCCGGACCCCCCCAGCGCCGCCCCTCTGCCGTCCCTCGTCGCCGACTACTCGGACTCCGGCTCCGAGAGCCCCTGAGCGGAATTTTGGGGGGCTGGACCCCCTCCCCGGGCTGGTGGGGGGGGGTGTCGAGCCTCCTGCCCACCCCCAGAGACCCCTCCCCCCTAATTTATACCCAAAATTAAAAGCTCTCGGTGGCCTGTCGTGATTGTCGCATGTCCCGAATCGCGACCCCCGTCCCGAATCGCGACCCCCGTGCTTCCCCGGCCCCGCCCCGTGCCCGTGACGTGCCCCCGTGGGTGTGTCGCCCCGGAAGGGGCGGTGTCGCGCTGTCGCGATGGCGCTCGAGTCGCTGCGGTACCGGCGTGGCTCCCTCGAGGTGCTCAACCAGCGCCTGCTCCCGGGGCAGCTCCGCTACGAGCGGGTGGGGGGCGTGGAGCGGGCCTGGGGGGCCATCCGCGACATGGAGGTGAGGGGAGACCCCCCCAGTGCCCCCAACCCCTCTGACCCCCCCGCAGTGCCCCCAACCCCCTCTGAGCCCCCCGCAGTGCCCCCAACCCCCTCTGACCCCCCCGCAGTGTCCCCAACCCCCTCTGAGCCCCCCCAGTGCCCCCAACCCCTCTGACCCCCCCGCAGTGCCCCCAACCCCCTCTGAGCCCCCCCAGTGTCCCCAAGCCCCTCTGAGCCCCCCGCAGTGTCCCCAACCCCTCTGACCCCCCCGCAGTGTCCCTGACCCCCTCTGACCCCCCCGCAGTGTCCCCAACCCCCTCTGACCCCCCCGCAGTGTCCCCAACCCCCTCTGACCCCCCCGCAGTGTCCCCAAACCCCTCTGACCCCCCCGCAGTGTCCCCGACCCCCTCTGAGCCCCCCGCAGTGTCCCCAACCCCTCTGACCCCCCCCCAGTGTCCCCAGCCCCTCTGACCCCCCCGCAGTGCCCCCAACCCCTCTGAGCCCCCCCACGCCAGTCCTGGGGGGCTATCGGAGGTGAGGGGGGGTCCCCAAGCTCTCCCTGAGCGCCCCCGACCCTGTCGCAGCCAATTCTGACCCGCCCCACCTTCCCCGAGCCCCCCAGCCCTGGGACCCCCACGCAGGACCCCCCCGAGCTCCGGGGGGCACTGGGGGCTCCCAAAACCCCCGCCCCTCCCTTCCCCACGCTCACCCCCTCGTTTGGGGGACCCCCAAACCCGCCCCGGGGGGCTCAGGGGCTGTCCTGTGCCCCCCCAGGTGCGGGGGGCTCCGGCCATCGCCCTGGTGGGCTGCCTGAGCTTGGCCGTGGAGCTGGCAGGGGGCGCGGGACCCTCGGAGGATTTGGGGGCCCTGGAGGAGTTTGTGGGGCAGAAATTGGGGTACCTGCTCACCGCCCGCCCCACGGCCGCCAACCTGGGCCGCGAGGCCCAGCGGCTCCGGGCGTTTGTCCGGCAGAGGGTGGAGACCCCCGGGGTGACCCCCCAGCAGCTGCGGGAGAGGTAATGGGGTGAGGGGAATTTGGGGGGCACGGGGAGGTGTTTGTGTGGGTATTGGGGGTCCCCAGGGGCAGTTGGGGGTCTGGGAGAACTGGGGAGGAGTATTGAGGTCTCAGGTGGTTCCTGTGACCCCCCTGGGGTGGGTTTGGGGTGTTGGGGGGGGTCCCTGTATTCCCTGGGGTGGGTTTGGGGTGTTGGGGGGGGTCCCAGGATTCCCTGGGGTGGATTTGGGGTGTTGAGGGGGGTCCCGGGATTCCCTGGGGTGGGTTTGGGGTGTTCAGGGGGGTCCTGAGGTCTCCCAGGTGGGGATTTGGAGTCCTGAGGTGCCCCTGGGGTGGGTTTGGGGTGTTGGGGGGGGGTCCCTGTATTCCCTGGGGTGGGTTTGGGGTGTTGGGGGTCTCGGGCTCTCCTGGGGTGGGTTTGGGGTTAGAACTGGGGGGATTTTCCCCATTTCCCCCCCACCCCCCAGCATCATCGAGTACATCGAGGAGCTCCTGGAGAAGGACCGCAGGGACAATCGCAGCATTGGGGCGCACGGCGCGAGTCACATCCTGGGGAGGGTCCCGGGGGGTGGCCCTGTCACCCTCCTGACCCACTGCAACACCGGGACCCTGGCCACAGCGGGCTACGGCACCGCCCTGGGTACTGGGGGCACTGGGGGGGCACGGGGGGGGGACCCCTGCCCTGGCCTGGGGCGGCTACGGCACCACCCTGGGGGCACAGGGGGACACGGGGGGGACCCCTGCCCTGGCCTGGGGGGCCTACGGCACCGCCCTGGGGGCACTGGGGAGGCACAGGGGGACCCCTGCGCTGGCCTGGGGGGGCTACGGCACTGCCCTGGGCACTGGGGGCACAGGGGGGACACAGGGGGGACCCCTGCCCTGGCCTGGGGGGGCTACGGCACCACCCTGGGGGCACCAGGGGGACACGGTGGGGGGGCTCGGTGTCCCCCATTTTCCCCCGGGGGTGTTGCGGGGGTCTCTGTCGCGAGGCGGGGCTCCCTGTCGCGATGTCCCCGACGTGTCCCCCGTGTCCCCAGGCGTGGTGCGGGCTCTGCACCAGCGAGGGTCTCTGTTGCGCGTGCTGTGCACCGAGACGCGGCCCTACAACCAGGGCTCGCGGCTCTCGGCGCTCGAGCTGCGCCACGACGGCGTCCCCGCCACGCTGATCGCCGACAGCGCCGCCGCCGCCGCCATGAGGGAGCGGGGCGTGCACGGTGAGGGGGACACGGGCTGGGGACACGGGTGGGGACAGGGGACACGGGACAGGATGGGGACAAGGAGGGACACAGGATGGGTGGCAGAGGCTGGGGACAGGTGACACCAGAAAGGACTGTGACAGATGGGGGGATGTAATGGGTGACACGGGACGGGGACAAAGGATGGGGTGGGTGACACAGGGTGGGTGACACGGGATGGCGTGGGTGGCACGGGATGGGGACAGGGGACACAAGATGGGGACAGGGGACACAGGACAGGATGGGGACAAGAAGGGACACAGGATGGGTGACAGAGGCTGGGGACAGGTGACACCAGAAAGGACTGTGACAGAGGGGGGATGTAATGGGTGACACGGGACGGGGACAAAGGATGGGGTGGGTGACACGGATGGGGACAAAGGATGGGGACAGGGGACACAGGACAGGTCCCCCTGACCCCGCTCTGTCCCCAGCCGTGGTGGTGGGCGCTGACCGCGTGGCTGCCAACGGGGACGTGGCCAACAAGATCGGGACGTTCCAGCTGGCGGTGGCCGCGCGGCACCTGGGGGTCCCATTCTACGTGGCTGCCCCCAGCAGCACCTGCGACCCCACGCTGGCCTCGGGTGACCTCATCCCCATCGAGGAGCGGCCGGGGACAGAGCTCACCCACCTCGGGGGCGTCCTGCTGGCTGACCCCGGTGGGTGCCACACGTGGGGGGGTTTGGAGTGTCACATTTGGGTGTCACAGACCCCAGGGCGGGTCCCATAGAGGGTGGGGTGGGGGTCCCTGATGGGTCAGGGGGTGTCCTGTGGGTCACGGTTCCTATACGAGGTGGGTGATGCCATTTGGGTCAAGGGGTCAGCGACCATCTCCCCCTCCGGGGATTGTCACCAGAGCCCCACTGACCCCATGTCCCTCCTCGACAGAAGTCGATGTGTGGAACCCAGCGTTCGACGTGACGCCGCACGAGCTCATCACGGGGGGCATCATCACCGAGTGGGGGGTCTTCGCCCCCTCCGAGCTGCGCCGGGCGCTGGCGGAGCGAGGAGAACAATGACAGTTTTAGTGACATTTTTCGTTTCCGAATGTCCCCCAGTGCCTTTTGCCGCGGGGCCATGTATCCCGGCAGGCTTTGCGGCAACGAAGCCCCGGTGTATCCCGACAGCCTTAGCGGCAACGAAGCCCCGGTGTATCCCGACAGCCTTAGCGGCAGCAAAGCCCCGATATATCCCGACAGCCTTAGCGGCAATAAAGCCCCGGTATATCCCAGCATCCCTTGCGCCACTCCCCTGTATTTCCGGGCGGTCCTTGCCGCCGCACGGCCTCGGTGTGTCCCGGCAGCTTTTTGGCGATAAATCCTCGGTGTATCGCGCTCTGCTCCGTGCTCCGCTCCCCGGCGGGCTCCTGCCCTAGCGCGGAAGCGGCGGCGATGGCGCAAGGCAGGCCCAAAGCGGCGGCCAAGCGTCCCAAGGCAGCAGCGCCGAGCCGGGGGACCCGCGGCCCGCGGAAGGGAGGTGAGTGGGGCCGGGGAACGGTGTGGGGTCCAGGGGGAGCTCCACGGGGGGAGAGGAGGCCACTTTGGGGTGGGGGGGATGCTCTGAAGGTGGGGTGAGGGATCCCGGAGAAGTCCTGGGGGTCTCCGCTTCGCTCTCTGGGGGTCTCGGGGGAGCTCGGGGCTGTCGGTGGAGCAGTCCCGGGGGTCTCTCTGGGGTCTCAGCCCTGCCGCCCCCTCCGCAGGCCGCACCATCGCCCCCAAGAAGCTCCGCGTGATCCAACAGCAGAAGCTGAAGAAGGTGAGGGGGGGAGCGCGGCGGGGTTTGGGGGGTCCCCACGGGGTTTGGGGGTTTGGGGGGGCTCAGCCTGTGCCTCTCTGACCCCCCGTGCTCCCTGCCAGCGCCTGGAGGTCGGGATCCGGATGCGGATCGAGCGGGAGACGGTGCAGCGTGCGCAGGGCGGCCTCCCCAAAAAGCTGGCGCTGGTGACAGCTCCCCCCCCCGCCAAGGACAAAGCCAAGAAGGGTCGCGGCTGAGCCCCCCTGAGGGGGGACATTCCCTGAACCCCCGTGCTGTGACCTCCCCGAGGGTCTGGGGGCGTCCGGGCTGTTCTCAGCCCTCCGTCGTTGTTTAATAAAAAGGATTTGTGGGCGGTGGTCCCCCCCCCCCCCGCAACCCCAACGCTGGTATCTGATTTGGGGGGACCCCCGGGGGGCGACAATGCTAGAAGAGGGAGCTGGGGAGGTTTGGGGTGGGGGGGCCATCGGAGTGGTCTTGAGGAGCTCCTGGAGGAGAGATTTGGGGAGAGGGGTGGCCATCGGTGTATCCCCAAGATCGGGGGGTGTCCCGGTACCCCCGGGAGGGTTTTGTGGGGTGGGCGTCTGTGTCTCTGAGGGGTGCTGTCCCCGAGGGGTGTCCTTCCATCCCTTTTGGGGAGGGTCCTGATGTCCTCGGGATGTGTCCGTGGTTCCCCGGGGTGGGGGCGTTTCCCTGGGGGTCCTGGTGTCTTCAAGGGGTTCTGGGGGGTGGTCTTGGGGATTTTGTGGGTCCCTGGGGGGCTCTGGAGGCGTCTCAGTGTCCTTGGGGCGGGACTGTGGGGAGGTCTCGGTATTTCCCGGGGGTCGCGGTGTCTCCTGAGGTGCTTTTTGGGGGTCTCAGGGGATTCCGGGGAGTGGGAGGTGTCCCGGTCCTTCCCCCGTTTCCCGGCGCCGCCACAACTTTATGAATGGATCGCCAGGCCCCGCCCCTTTTGCCCCTGCCCCGCGCTGATTGGTGCGCTGCGCCCGCACTGGCAGTTGGCCCCGCCCCGCGCTGATTGACAGCGGATGGAGCCGCAGCAGCCAATCGGAGCGCGAAGGGGGCGGGACCAGCGCATTAAGGTACTACGCCCCTTTTTTGAGGGGGTGGGGCAAAGACACGTGGGCGCCTTCCCCTCCCCCACTGTGGGTGCGGCCCCCACGAGGGCGTGGTCGGCGCGAAAGCCCCGCCCCCAATGACGTCAGGGAAATTCCCTGGAATCGGCGCCGCCGGGTTTATTTTGGGAAACAAACAGGGAGCGGTGGGGGAGGGGCCGGACGCCGGAGCCCCCCCCGGGGCCTCGCGTGGGGCGGGGCGCCCCCGAGCCCCCCCAAACCCCTCCCGTGACTCACCGACAGCCGGGGGGGCCGCGGCCGCCTCTGCCGGGGCTCGCCCGGGACCGGGGGGGGGGGCGGGGAACGGGGGCCACCAACCGCTCCCCACACCGCTCACCCCCCCTGGGGCTCCCCACAAAAACCCACGGACCCCCAGAATCCCCCCACGGCCCCCCCAGCACCCCACAAACTGCCCTGCTCCCCCCATCCCCTCCTGGCACCTCACAGCCCCCTTGCCAACCCTGCTGGAGTGTCCCCACCCTCCCTCTCCCTAAGTTTTGGGGACCCCCCCCCGGGGGTTTCGGGGTCTCAGTGCCGTGGAAGATCCTGCGGCTCCCGGTGAGCTCGGGGAGGGCGACGGACACGCGGGACTGGAGGGTTTGGGGGGTACCCGGGGGGGTTTGAAGGGCTCAGGGGGAGTTCGGGACCCCCAGGGGGGTCACGGGGTGTGGGGGCCCGACCCCTGTTCCTGCTGAACTGAGCCAGTTTATCCAAAGCAACTGCAAATCAGCTCAGCGGGCACCGGGGGCGGCGCCCGAGGGGGGCTGAGGGGCTTTGTGGGGGTCCTGGGGGTCCCCAAGATATCAGGGTGGTCCCGCGGTCCTTGTGGACGTTCAGCATCCAGTGGCACTCGGGGGTTTTGGGGGGGCGTAGGGGGATTTAGGTATTCAGGATGAACCATGGAGGGACTCCAAGGGTTTTAGGGGGGTCTGGGAGAGCCCCAAAAGTTTTGGGGGGGCCCTGGGGGCCCCCATTGTCCAGGCGGGGGGGGCAGGAGGCGGAACTTAGCCACTGTGAACACGGCGCGGCTGGACTCTGTTCACAGGTGGGCTAAGCCCTGCCCCCCAGCCCCCAAAACCACCCCGCACAGCCCCCCACCCCACACCCCAACCCCTCTAACGTCCCCCCAAAACACACGGAGCACCCCGAAACCCTCCGAGCCCCCCGAAAGGTCTCCAGGATCCCAAAAACCCCCTTCCCCGGCCCCCCCGGTGTGGTGGCGGGGGCTGGGGCCCGTTGGAAATCCCTGGCAATGTGATTTTGGGCATAAACGGTAAAAAATCCCATCGCCAGGAACCCCGGCGGGCAGCAGCGGGGGGGGTCCGACGCCCCGGCGAGGGCAAGTCAGACACCCCGGGGACGGTCCTGGCGCTCCCGCGGTGACATCGCAGCATCGAGGCCGGAGCCGGATCCACCTGTGGGAATGCGGTGAGGTTGGTGGGAGGTCACCCTTGTGGGGACTTTTTTGGGGTGATCCCGGGGGGTCCCGGGGCGGTAGAGTCTCCGTGAGGACAGGATGGGCATGTGGTGGCACCGGGCTGTGCCCTGGGGGGACACGGGAGGGATGGCGGGAGCAGGACATGGCAGAAGGACATGGGACAGGGACACAGCACTGGCACGGGGACTGGGATGGGGACACAGTTCTGGTGCCTGTCCCCAGTCCCAGCACTGCGACACCCATCACCAGCCTGGGGTGTGAAACGTGTCCCCAGCTGTGCCACGTCCCCAGCGTGTTCCCTCGGTGTCCCCATGGCAGGATGGGCGCTCCGGGACCCTCTGAATGTCCCTGATGGGCCAGGACCCGCATCCCCCAGTGCCACCAGTGTCACCATGGTCCCGTCACCCCACGTTAGGACCCCCGTGACCCCCAGGCCATGGCCGTGTGTCCCCAGTGCTGGTGGCCATAGTGACTCCGGGGCTGGTGGCTGCAGTTTCCCCGGCTCTGGTGGCCCTGGTGGCCCCGGGGCCCGGGCTCTGCAGGCGCCATGTGGGACCCACGAGGCCCCGCCCGGTCGTGACATCAGCGTCGTCACGACAACGGGGCGACTTCAAAGGGAATCGGGTGGAAACGGCCCAAAAAATGGGGGTAAACAGCGGCGGCGGCACTGACACGGGGCCGGGGGGCCCGGGGGGACTCCGGGGGGGCTTGGGGGATGCCCCGACCCCGGGTCCACAGTGGGAGGGTCGCGACTATCGCGACCGTGACGGCCCCCCGGTGTCAGCGGGGCCCAGCTGGCCCTGGTGCCAGCAGTGGCGGCACCGACACGAGGCCGGGGGGGCTCGGGGGTCTTGGAGGGTCCGGGGGTGCCCAGACCCGGGGGTCCCCACGGGAGGGGTGGGGGTCACAGTGGTTATGACAGCAACAACCCTTCAGTGCCACCAGCCCCGCTGGCACCGAGGGCACAGCCCAGCGCCCCCCAAATGTGGGGTGGGGGTGACCTCGCGGCTGGGGGTAACTCGGATTTGGGTCTCCCCAGGGTTTTTGGGTGTCTCCCCCGATTTTTGGGGGGCCCCCGGTTTTGGGGGCCCCTCCCGCTGCCCCCCCGGCGCCAGGGCGGTGCCGGCCGGGCCGCCCCGACCGGCTCCCGCGGCCCCGGGCGGGGGCGGCCCTGACGGGGAGGGCGGGGGGTGCCCGGTGCCAAAATTCCCACCTTCGTCCCCAAAACGGGAGTGGGAAAAGGCAGAGGCGCCGCCCGGCGCCTGCGGAATGCGGGAAAAGGGGGTGCGATGGGGGGGTCGGGGGGTTTCGGTGGCCTGAGGCTAGGGGTCTGTGGGTTGGGGGGCTGACATCGGGGGTGGGGTGGGGGGTCCGATGTTGGGGTGTCTGAGCCGTCGGGGTCTGAGGGGTCCCAGGCTGGGTGTGTTGTGGTGTCGGGGGGCTCTGGCTGTTGGTGGTCCCAAGGGCACGAGGCCGGGGGTGCCGTGGATTCTGGGGGTCCCAAGGCTGGGGCGCGGTGGGTCTGGGGGGGTCCGATGCCGTGGGGGTCTGCAGGGTTGGGGGTCCAGTGCCGGAGGCTGCTGTGGGTTTGGGGAGCGCCAGCACGGGGTGGGTTTGGAAATTCCCAGGCCCGGGGGGTCTGTGGGTCTGGGGGCTCGCAGGCCGGGAGGGGTCCGGGGTTCGCTGTGTGATGCCAGGTGGGTCTTCGAGTTCCCAGCGCGCAGGAGCTCCGTGGGTTTGGGGGCTCCCAGGCCGGGGGGGTCTGAGATTTGGGGTTCCCCATGCCGGGGGGGTCTGTGGGGCTGGGGGCTCGCAGGCCGGGGCGGGGGGGGTCCGGGATTCGGGGTTCCCAGGCCGGGGCGGCTCCGGCGTGGCGCGGGCCAAGCGGGGGCGGGGGCGGGAAGGGGCCGCCCCGTCCGCGCCCGTCGGCGCCGGGGGGAAAGGATGAATCACCGCCCGGCGCCGCCGCCCCCCCGGCCCCCCCCGGCCCGCGCCCCGCGGGCGGGCCCGGAGCCCCCAGACTCCCCCCGGAACCCCCCAGACGCTCCCGGATGCCCCACACCCCCCTGCCCACCCCTCTCCAGCCTCGGGCCGTCGATGGCCGCGGCGCTGCCGCCGCCGCCCCCGGGGGAATCCGGAGGGATCCGGTGGGATCTGGCGGGACCCCGCGGCCCTTCCCGCCATCCCCGCGCCGGGCACGAGGCCACGGCCGCGGCCCCTCTCCCGCCGCCCCGGAACCTTCCGGGGGTCCCGCGGGGCCGTTACTCACCGGGAGCGGCGGCCGGGGGTCCCGGGGGGCTCCGGGCGGGAAGGCCGGGCCGGGGGGGGGGCTCCGGGGGCTCCCGGGGGCTCCCCAAGTCTCTGACTTTTACTCCAAGAAGGGAAACGCTTTTAAACGCTTCGCTCCGCCCCGGGAGCGACGAGGCCGCGGCGGCGGAGGGGAAGGGGGGGGAGAGGAAGGAGGGACCGGAGCCGCCTCCGCCCGCCCCGGGCCCGCCCCGGGCCCGCCCCGAGCCCGCACCCGCCCTGCACCGAACCCGCACCGGCCCCGGGCCCGGAGCCCCGCGCGGCGAGGCAGGGACGGCACCGGGTGGGCAAAGGAGCGGCGGTGGCGAGGGGGCTTAGAGCCCCATGGCAGAGTGATGTGTGCCCCACGGCAAGGGGGCTCAGCGCCCCACAGAGAGGGATCTTGGTGCCCCATGGCACTACCATGGTGCCCCATGGCCGAGCAGCTGTGTGCCCCACAGAAAGAGGACTGTGTGCCCCATGGCACAGGAGCTCTGCGCCCCACAGAAAGGGATCTCGGTGCCCCATGGCACAACCATGGTGCCCCATGGCAGAGCAGCTGTGTGCCCCACAGAAAGAGGACTGTGTGCCCCATGGCAAAGGGGCCATGTGCCCAACAGAAAGGGTCTCACTGCCCCATGGCGAGAGCGACATGTGCCCCACGGCACAGGGACTGTGTGTCCCACAGAAAGGGGTTCGACGCCCCGTGGCACAGGATCCTTGCACCCCACAGCGAGCAGCCCCCGTGCCCCATGGCTGGGGGCCTGGCCACCCCACGGCGAGCACCCAGGTGCCCCGCGGCCATGGGGCGCCGCAGAGCGCTGGTGGGGCCGGGGCGGGGGGGCCGGGGGTCACCATGGTGATGCCGCACACACAGACATTAAACAGAATTTTATATCGGAAGTAGCGAAACCACAACGCGTCACCGCGGCCGCGGCGCCAGCCCTGCCCCACACCCCTCGGCCCTGCCCCACAGCCAGCCCTGTAACACACCCCCAGCCCTGTCCCACAGCCCACCCCACAGCGCTCTGCCCCACAGACTGTCCCACAGCCCCCCTGCCCCACGGCCAGAGCTGCCCCATAGATTGCCCCACAGCCTCCATACCCGCTGCCCCCTAGAAGTGGGGCAGGAGAGGCACCCCAGTGTCCCCCAGAGCCCCCCCCAGGCCCTTCCTGGCCCCGCCTCACATCTGGCTGCACATCTGGGACAGAGCAACATCCCCCCCACCTTTGCCAGCTGCTAATTTTAAACATGGGACCCCCCCAGCCTCCCCTGGGCCCCTGGCCCCGCGCAGGGTCAGGCGCAGAACGTGGAACACGGAATGGGGAACATGGCACCGGGGACACGGGACACGGGAACACAGGACACGGAACGCTGAGCGCGGCACATGGCACTGCCGACACGCAGCACACGCGTGTGCTCACATGTGGCCGTGCACACCTGCACATGCACAGCAGCCACGCACACCTGCACACGCTTGCACACGCGTGTTTACACCCGCAGGCCCAGGGCAGGCCTGTGGTGGCTTTGTCATTGTCCTGTTGTCCCCACAGTGGCCATTGTGCCTGTGCTGGGGCACTGCTGGGACCGTGGTGGCCATGCCAGGTCCCTGTTTGTCATGAGTAGCCACGCTGGCTTCCTGCGAGTCCCACAGTGGCCCTGGTGGCCCTGCTGGGTGCTCCTGTGGCCGTGGTGGCTGTGTGGGCTCCCCGTGGGCTCCCCGTGGCCCAGGGCTCGGCGATGCCCTTTCTAGGCAATGGCAGCAGCCGGGCCATCGCCCACGCGCCGCCGGCACATTCCTCCCGCCTGAGTCAGCCCGGCCGGGAGGAGCGGGAGCGGCAGCAGGGCCGGCACGGCCTGGGCACGGCACGGCATGGCACTGACACGGCTCGACATGGCACTGACACGGCTCAGCATGGCACTGACACGGCCTGACATGGCACTGACACGGCTTGACATGGCACTGACACGGCACTGACACGGCACTGACATGGCTGTCACCAGCACGGGGCAGCAGGGCACAGCATGGCACTGACACGGCTCGACGTGGCACTGACACGGCTCGACATGGCACTGACACGGCACTGACATGGCACTGACATGGCTCGACATGGCACTGACACGGCTGTCACCAGCACGGGGCAGCAGGGCACAACACGGCACTGACACAGGTGTCACCAGCACGGCATGGACACAGACCAACATGGCACACGTGTGTCACTGGCATGGCACCACACGTGTCCCGGTGGCCCTGGCACCGCAGTGACTGGGAGCACTGGGGGGGCACTGGGCCGGGATTTCCCTTTCCTCCCCCCTGCGCTCCCTCCTGGCTCCTTCCTTCCTCGGCCTGGGCCACGCCTGGACGCCCCGGACCCTCTGGGTCCCCTCAGATCATGGGGACACCCCAGACCCCCCAGCCACCCCTGGCTGCTGCTCCCCCTCCAGGGGTCCCGCGGTGCCTTCCCTGGGGAATGGGGCGGAGGCTGTGCTCGGGGGGTCCCTGCCACGGAGCAGAGCTGTGGGTCAGTGTGTCCCCATGGGTCCCTGCCGTGGGTCTGTCCCCGCGTTGCCTCGCGACGCTGTTTTGGCGGGGCTGAGTCACGCCTGTGACTCACCGGGAGCCCCGGGACCGGCACCACCGGGCGGGGCCACCGGAGGCGGCCCTGCGGAGGCTTGGGGTAGCCCAGGGGGGTGTCCCCGGGGGCTGTCCCCTGGGGGGGAGGGCCGAGGGGGTGTCCCCCGGGGGGAGGGTGCCCGGGCCCTCCCCAGAGGCACCCACGGGCCCCCAGCACCCATAGCCCCCCTGCCCTCCCCCCCGGGCCCTCCCTGCGCCCCCAGACCTCCATTCTGCAGCCCCCGCGAATCTTTGTGTCCCCGCCTGCGGTCGCGGGGGCCCCGGGGGATCCCGGTGCCGCGGAGGGATGGGGGGGGGGGACACCACGTCCCGGGGGCCCCAAGTGCCGCGGGAGGGGGGCACGGCGGGGGGGTGAGTCAGGGCCCAGCCACGCGCCCGTGAGTCACCCTGGGGTGGGATCGGCGGGTCCGGACAAAGGCCCTTTCACAGGAGTGGGCCCCCCCGACACCCCCGCAGACCCCCCCAAACCCTCAGGGCCCCTCCCGGTCCGTGCTGGGTGTCTGTGGGGGCATCGCCCTCTGCCCGTGCCCTCCCCCCCCCCCAAGCGTCAAGCTCCGACTTGTAGCGGACCGTGAGTCACCGGAGCCGGGCGGGGCCGGGCCGGGCCGGGGGTTGTGGCATCGCTGGGGGCAGCGGGACCCCCGGGAGGGGCCATCGGGACCCCTGGGACAGGGCACCGGGGCCATCGGGATCCCCGGGACCGCCAGGATGGGGCGATGAGACCACCACGGCAGCGGCGCTGTGGCGGCCCGGGAATGAAGCGGCGGAGCCCATGTGCCACCGTGTGCCACCGTGTGTGCCACCGCACGTGCGACGAGTGACTCTACCGGGCCCCCCCGCTTCCCGTGCCTCAGTTTCCCCGCTCGCATCGTAGCAGACTGTGCCGTGCCACGAAGCCCTTGCGCTCCCCAACCATCTTGGGGGAGCTGCCGCACTCGGTGGGGTTCGGTGGAGGGAACACGGCGCTCCCCCTCTCCAGACCCTCCCGAAGCCCCCTGCCCGGGCTCGCAGGGGTTAACGGCGGCGCGGTCCCTTTAAAGAGGCGGGTGGGCATGAATGGGCGGGGCTGTGGCCAATGGGGGCGGACGGGGCGGGGCTGGCAGCCAATGGGAGCGCGGCCGGGGGGGGGATGAATGGGGATGGGCGGGGCCGGGCGGCGCGGGGGCGCAGCGTGCGGACAGTGGGCGGGGCCGCCGGCTTGAGCTCTTCGTCCTTTCCCACCTTTCTGCCAGAGCTGGGGGACTTGGGGACACCCCACCGCCACCACCGGACGGGGAGGGGGTCTCACAGTCTCCCCAGCCCCCGGGCGTCCCGGGACAAAAGCCACCTTGGGGTCAAATCCGCGGGAATTGGGGTTCAGCTGGTCAGTGACGCCCCCCCTGACCTGTCCAATTTATTCTCTTTTGTTACTTTTCCCCATTTCTCGATATAGAAGAGGCTTTTCCTGCTCCACTGGGGCTGCGGTAGCTCCTGTGGCTGTGCTGGGATGCGGTTGGTGTGGACTATTCTTGGATTCGTTATCCATGAATTATCCTCCCTCGTTAGGGAAGGGATCCTGGTGGGATTCCTGAGGGATCGCTGGCGAGAGGGAATGTCAGGAGCAGGGGTGGATCTCCCCAGGAGATGGAGAACAGCCCTGGATCCCTGGTCTTGCTGGGTGGTGAGGTGGGATCTCCACCGGATGGAGAACAGGGACAGATCCTGGACCCTGACAGGGGACAGGGGATGAAACTGGATCCCAAAGGGGGTGGAGGACAGATCCCGGGTCCTGCAGGCAGGTGGGGGTGAGGCTGGATCCTGGATCCTAGAGGATGGAGGACGGTGTTGGATCCCTTATCCCACCAGCGTCAGATCCCAGATCCTGCCAGTGAATCCTGGTGCCGTAGAGGCTGTCGGTGAGTTTGGAGTAAAAATACGGACATCCGAGTGTGTTCTGTGGCCCCGTGGAGCACCCCGAGGATCCTAGTGATCATCGTTAGGGAGAAATTTCCCAAACCCCTGGATTTTCCCCCGCAGGAGCACCCAGGCTTTCCCTGCACGGCCCCTCAGGTGCAAAGCTCCTGAAGTACCCAAAATCGCCGATCTTCCCCTAAAATGCCGGTGCTCCGGGATTCCTGTGATGCCCCGGGGCGGGGTGGAGGCTTTTTAGTCGCGTCCATTCAAACCAAATCGCGGTCATTTGGAAAGGTCCACGCCTTCCCCTCCTCCGGAAAGGGAAGGGCACGGCGCACAGAGACCTCCAGGGCACTTGGGAAGTGCACTGGGCCCGGGAAACCTGCAGCACGTGGAGCTGTGACCAGCCCGGAACTCCGAGGCACTGGGAGAAGCAGCAGCACAAGGTACACGGAGCTTGGGAGCACTGGAAGGGAGCATTTTTGTGTCCTGACCCACACCACCAGGAACACTGGCAGGACCAGCCCCGCGTCACACCAGGAGCACCGAGAACACCAGAAGCATGTGGAGCAAGGAGGCACGTCCAGCTATGCGCTGTGCTGGGAGCACCGGCGGCACGAGAGGTGGCATCCGTCCCTACGCCGCACCGGGAACGCTGCAACGCTTTGTTTACATGAGAGCCCCGCGGTATCCCGCCCCACGCTTCTCTGGGAGCGCCAGGATCTTCACCCCGCTGCCGCGCATGGAACCCACGGGCTACTTTGACATGTGGCGCGACTACCTGGGGCTGTCGGCTGTGGTGGCCGCGCTCCGTGACCCCGCAAGCCTCGGGGACGCCTCGGTGCTGCCAGGCCCCCTGGCTCCGCGTGGCAGGCCAGCTCCACGTGGCAGGCCAGCTCCACGTGGCAGGCCAGGTCCACGTGGCAGGTCAGCTCCACGTGGCAGGCCAGGTCCACGTGGCAGGTCAGCGCCACGTGGCAGGTCAGCTCCACGTGGCAGGTCAGCGCCACGTGGCAGGTCAGCTCCACGTGGCAGACCAGCTCCACGTGGCAGGTCAGCTCCACGTGCCAGGCCACCTCCGTGGGCCAGACCGGCTCCGTGGGCCAGACCGGCTCCGTGGGCCAGACCAGCTCCGTGGGCCAGACCGGCTCCGTGCGTGTTCTGCCGGCGCAACGGCGAGGCCCCGATGGTGTACCAGAGCCACAGCCTGCGTGACTCGCAGGGCCGCATGCAGTGCCCGGTGCTGCGCAACTACGTCTGTCCCCAGTGCGGGGCCACGCAGGACCGGGCCCACACGCGCCGCTACTGCCCCCGCACGCACCGCGGC
Source organism: Acanthiza pusilla (assembly GCA_036630365.1). Lineage (NCBI taxonomy): Eukaryota > Metazoa > Chordata > Aves > Passeriformes > Acanthizidae > Acanthiza > Acanthiza pusilla. Next base: position 282,023 of record JAXCHO010000355.1, on the reverse strand, counting down.
TACATCTCGGTCCACGCCCGCCCGGTGTGCGCCAGGAGTGCCGGGAGGAGGCAGGGGAACGCCAGGATGTAGCTGAGGGATGGAGGATCGCGTCTCACCGCGCAGGTACCGGCAGGGTGTGATGTGCTGGCGATGCCACGGTGGATGTGGCACATCCTGGGCTCATCCAGGGGTGGGATTTCCATGAGTAATCTCTTCATGGAATTGGCACTGATGGAGGGGAGGGGGGCCACACCAAGGAGTGGCCGAGGGGTGGAGGATGCATGTGGGTTTTTGGTGTCCCGGTGATGCCACAGCGGTTGTGTTGCATCTGGGTTTTGCCAAATTCCCGTGAGAAATCTTGTCAGGGAATCAGAGCTAACAAAGGGAGGGCGCCAGGAAAAAGGTGACGGGTGACACTGGGAAGTAGCTGAGGGATGGAAGATCCCACATCCCCACGCAGGGTTTGTGGATCCAAGGCTGGATTTAGCCAGGAACAGGATTCCCATGAGGGAATCTCACCCAGGAATGAGAGCTAATGGAGGGAGGGGCCACTGGGAAACAGGTGACATAAGGAAGGAGATGTGCTTGGAGCCTGGATTTATCCAGGATGGATAAATCAGGGGGATTTGGCACTAATCAGGGGATGGGTGCCAGTGCTTCCCAGAGCTCCCAACTCTCCTGGCTTCTCTTCCAGGGACTCCCTCGGAAAGATGAGACCACGGCTCAGTGCTTCCCACTCTGCAGTCTGTGCGACTCTGTGCCACCTCCTGACACCGTGGGACCCCAGAAGAGTCACTCTGGCAGGATTTGGGCGCTGCCAGTGGGGCCAGTTCTGCGTTTTGTGTTGGGTTCGAGTTTCAAGTTCTGAGTTTTGGTTAATCCCAGGCCAGGAAAGGGCTGGTGCTCCAGGTGCCGGAGCCATTACTGGATGTTCTGGGTTGGATTGTTGAGTTTTGGTTAATCCCAGGCCAGGAAAGGGCCAGGGCTCCAGGTTCCGGAGCCATTACTGGATGTTCTGGGTTGGATTGTTGAGTTTTGGTTAATCCCAGGCCAGGAAAGGGCCAGGGCTCCAGGTGCCGGAGCCATTACAGGATGTTCTGGGTTGGATTGTTGAGTTTTGGTTAATCCCAGGCCAGGAAAGGGCTGGTGCTCCAGGTGCTGGAGCCATTACTGGATGTTCTGGGTTGGACTGGAGTTTTGGTTAGTCCCAGACCAGGAAGGGACTAGGAGGGGGCCAGTGCTCCAGGTGTTGGAGCATTCATCTGAGCACTGGGGCCGTTACCGAGCATTTTGGGTAAATTTGGTGGGATTTGTTCACCCGAGACGGAGAGAAGAGCCCGGCACTCAGTGCTGGAGCCTTTCTCCAGTTAGAGGGTGGTTTATTCCTGTAGTTTCCATCAATAAATGGTTATTCCTGATGTCCCTACCCCTCTTTCCAGCGGCTCCCGCTGGACACCGGCCTCCGGCCGCGCCGTGCCTTTGGCCTCCGGAACAGCTCCAGCCCCCGGTGGGCACCCATGGCCAGGCGGCTGCAGGGGGACACAGGTGTCACCCAGGGGTGCTGGGACCTCCAATCCCAGCGAGATTCACACAGATTTGGGACTTACTTGAGGTCCGAGAGTTCCCGGATCAGCCCACGGATGACATCACTCGCGTCCGCCAGCTCCACGGCCCTGGCACTGCTGGGAGAAGGAAAATCAGGACTTTCCTGCTCCCCAAATCAGGAATTTCAGTCAAAATCAGGATTTTATTCCTGCTGGAGGGTCTGGATCCACCCACCTTTCCCATGGCTGTACCGGGCTGTCACCCATGGCTGTTCCGGTGTGGACCTGGCCTGTGCTGTCCCATGGCTGCTGCCTGGCAGTGTCCGGGAATGGCTGCAGGGAAAGAAAGAAGCTGAAGCCAGAGCCCAAGGGGATGGGGAGGGTCCCAGCTGAGGTGGGGAGGGGGTCTCTGGGTTCAGGATGGGGAGGAGTCCCTGAAACCAAGTTTGGGTGGGGAGGGATCTCAGTTTGGGGAACAGGAATGGTCCCTGGATCCCAGTTTGGGTGGGGAGGGATCTCAGTTTGGGGAACAGGAGTGGTCCCTGAATCCAAGTTTGGGTGGGGAGGGATCTCAGTTTGGGGAACAGGAGTGGTCCCTGGATCCCAGTTTGGGTGGGAGTGGTCCCTGGATCCCAGCTTGGGCAGGGGGGGATGTCCCTGGCTCTCAGTTTGGGTGGGGAGGGGTCATCCCAGTTGTACCTGCTCTCTTGGGAGCTCCGGGCTGGTCCCTTCCCAGTGGTCCTGGGGCTCGGTGGCTGCTGGATCCAGTCCCGGTGCTGCCGTACTGGAATTCGCACCCTCAGCGTTCCCACTCTCGGAATTCCTGCTCTCTGTGTCCCCTCCACCATTCTGGGGATCTCTGGGACAATCTGGGGGCCCTGTGTCCATGCTGAGGGCAATCTCGATGCCACACACCTCTTCCAGGGCACCTTCTTCCCCCTCTCCTGCTGCATCTGGCACCTCTGAACTCTCTGCAGGGGCCATGTCCTCAGGGCTGGATCTGTGCGCTCCAGAATTCCCTTGTTTTGGTGATTCCAGCTGGTTCTCTGCCGCCTCATCCCAAATTTCCTGTTTCGGTGGCTCCAGCTGCTCCCCTCCTGCCCCATCTGCCTCTAGAATTCCTGGTTTCACTGACCCTGGATACTCCTCTCCTGCTATATCCAAAATTCCGTGTGTTGGTGTTTCCAGCTGCTCCTCTGAAATTCCCGGTTTTGGTGAGTCCAGCTGATCCGCAACTGTTCTATCCAAAATTCCCAGTTTCGGTGACTCCAACTGCTCTTCTCCTGCTGCATCTGCCTCTGGATTTCTCAGGGGGCTAGCTGCTCTCTCTAGCTGCTCCTCTCCTGCTCCACCCCCCTCCAAAATTCCAAGCTGGGAGGATTCCAGATGATTCTCTCCCATTCCATCGGAAATTGCCAGTTTTGGTGACTCTGGCTGCTCCTCTCCTGCCCCATCCGAAATTCCATGTTTTGGTGTTTCCAGCTGCTCCTCTCCTGCCCCCAAGATTCCCATCTGGGATGATGCCAGATGGTTCTGTCCCATTCCATCCAAAGTTACATGTTTCACCAACTCGGGGGGCTGCTTTGCTGCCCCATCCACCTCCAAAATTCCTGGTTTTGGTGATTCTGGACAATTCTCTCCTGCCCCATCCAAAATCTCTGGTTTTGGTGACTCCAGCTCAGACTCTCCTGTTCCATCCGCTACCAAAATTCCCAGCTGGGGCAATTCCAGAGGATTTTCTCCCATCCCATCCAAAATTCCCTGTTTTGGTGATCCCGGTGCTCTGCTGTCTCTGATTCCCTCATCTCTCCCTTCCTGAAAAGACACATTAGAAATCCCAGTTTGGGGAGTTTTTCCCTCTGCTGGGTGTGAACGCCATGCTGGCGTTTTTCCATACCTGTGGGGATCCGGCTCCATGCTCTCCCACACGGATTCCCTCTGGATCCGCCTTGCCACCGGTGTCCTTGCTGTTGGATCCAGCAGATCCCATTGGATTGGATCTGGATGGATCCAGCGGATCACTCCCTCCCAGCCCCCTCCCATTACCTTGCCTGGGGGTCCATGGCGGCAGCATCTCTGTCAGGATCATTGCTCCGTGAGGGAACAGGCATGGCTGAGTTAGCATCTCCCGGTGCTTCCTGAAGGATACGCTTGGCTTTGGGAGCGTGGAATTTCCTGTCGCCTGTTGTGAGGGGGAAAGGGAGTCCCAGTTTGGATGTGTGGGGGGGTCCCCAGTTGGGTGGGGAAGGGTCATTTTGGGTCCAAACTGGAACATTTGGGCATTTCCCTGTTACCTGAGAGTGGGTGGGTCCTGCGCTTCCCCATCCTGGTGCTGCCTAGGGGGACATGGAGCAGCTCCAAATTACCCCAGCCCCCCATTACTCCCACCCCTCTCATACCTCCCATTTTCCCCTCAGACTCCCCCAGCCATTTCCCCCCTAGCCCTCTACCCCCTGAGCCCAATCAACACCCCCCAGTTCCCCCAGAGCCACAATCGCAACAGGAAGCCCCAAACCCTCTAGGCTTGAGGTGAAAATCTTAGATTTTCCGCCGATTTTCCCCATTTTCCTTCGATTTCCACTCAATTTCCCACCTCGGGGCGCCCCCCCCCACCGTCCCCCTCACGCTTTTCCCGCCTTTTCCCCGCCCGCGGGGCACGCCGGGAGTTGTAGTTCTCCCCCCGCACCGGCAGCGATTTTTGCGACAGCGGCGTCGTAAAGCGCGGGGTGTTGACAGCGGCCGGCGGAGCAGGAAGTGAGTGAGGATAAACCGGGATCAGCCGGGATCGCTGGGATCTCCGGGATCTCCGGGATCACCGGGATAACCGGGATAACCGGGATCGGGGGGTGAGGGCCGGCGGAGCGCCGGCAGAGAGTTGGGAGGCGCGGCGCCTTGTGGGGGGCTCTGGAGGGGGGGACGGGGCCGGGGGGTGTGGCGGCCAGGCCTTGTGAGGAGCGGGGGGACACCGGGATGTCTTGGGGGGCTCTGAGGAGAGTTGGGATGTTGAAGGGGGCTCGGGGAAAGCTGGGGTCCCCCATGTTCCCCCCCAGCTCAGCCCGGCGGGACACGGAGCCATGAGCCGAGCGCGGAGGGTCCCGGGCCGGGGGGCAGCCATGGCCAGGCAGGTGAGTGTGACCCCCACGATCCCCTGCCCTGCATCCCAGGGGGTCCTGTTCTCCCCTCCGTGGGCTCCTGGAAATCCCCCCTCCACTCCACCATTTTTGGGGTGATCCCTGCTCTGGATCTGGGGGGGATCTCCTCCTCCGGATCCCGGGGTCCCCTCGCTCCCCCTCAGCACTGTCGCCCCGCTCCAGATGGGGCTGCTGGCAGATCCGGGCGCCGGGGAGAGCCCCGGGGATCCCGGCGGTGATGGGGACGGGGACGCGGCGCTGGAGGCTGAGCTGCTGCAGCTGCTGGGGGATCAGAAGGCTCCGGCGGAGGGGGAACCGCCCCCACCCCCCCAGCAAGGTAAATCCCCCTCCTCTTGCCTGGACCCCCCCAAACCGGGATCAGCTTCCCCCAAAAAGGGTTTGTGACCCCCCTTTCCCCCCAGCTCTGTCAGCAGTCGAGGCCCTGGCCCAGCTCTGCCTCCAGGACCCCCCAGAGGAGGAGGAGGAGGAGGAGGAGGAGGAGGGGGAGGAAGATCTGGAGAACGAGGAGGAGCTGCTGGTGAGGGGAGGTCGGGGGGTGGTCCCGAGCTTGGAAAAGGGGATCCCTGCCGCAAGCCATGGCTGATCCCCAGGATCCCTGAGCAGGCAGAGCTGCAGGAGGTGCTGGAAGAAGGCTCTGGGAGCGTGGCTGCTGCGGAGACCCCACAGGTACGGCCTGGGTGATCCCAGCCCCGATCCCCGCCCCATCCCAGCAGAGGAATCCCGGCGATCCGGTGTTCCCACAGGAGCCCGCGGACGGCAGGGCGTTGCTGGCAGAGCTCTCGGAACGTGCGGAGATGTACCGGGTGGCCCTCGGGAATGCCACAGGGGAAAACGGGAATGGGGCTCGTCTCCGACGCCTCCAGCGTGGCCTCAAGGTGAGTCTGAACCCCTGAACTTGGGGCTTTGGCTGCTCTGGCCAGACCTGATCCCTCCACCCTTATAACCCGTGGAGTAATTTTGGATTCATGCCATTTTTCCCAGTGTTGAGGAGTTTGTCACAATTTTGAACCCTGTTTTGTACAGTTTTTCCTGAATCTGAGCAGTTTTATCGTGTTTTTCCCAGTTTTGAGCCTAGCTTTATTTCACTTTTCCAGTTCTGACCGGTTTCATTCCAGTAAAATTCCGTTTCATTCAGTTAGTTTATTTCATTCAATTCTGAGCCCTGTTTTATCCCATTCTCCCCAACCCTGCCCCCATTTCACCCCACTCCTCCACATTTTCACCATTTTCCCCCATTCCCCTTTGCCCCCAGACCCTGGAGCAGATGTTGGAGTCTGTCCAGAGCGGGAAGCAGATCAACGAGGCTGAGATTCCACCTCCGGTGGCACTGGGAAAGGGCGGGGGGGGCCCTGCCCCGCCGCCCCCCGTGAGCCCCGAGCCCCAAACGCAGCCCCCTGCCCCTCCAGAGCCCAGCACAGCCCCGGAGCCCTGCCCGGATCCCAGCTCGGTGCCGGCGCTCCGGGCACGGCTCCGGGAGCTGCAGCAGGAAGCGCTGGCGGCCAAACGCTGCGGGGACACGGCCACAGCCCTCAGGCACTACCGGGCAGCCAAGGTAAGCCTGGGAATCCTCAAATCCCCCCAAATCCCTGGGCCCCACCGCCGTGTCGGAATTCCCATTTTCCCATGGTTTTCCAGAGCCTGGAGGCGCAGCTGGAGGCCCTGGGGCAAGGCCGTATCCCTCCAGCCCCTGGTGAGACCTTGATCCCGACAGAAAGAGTCTGAACCCCCATTTTGGGGGGATAAACCCCCAAGGGGTCCTCATTCTGGTGGGATCCCACTGCTCCCTTCCTGCAGATCCACAGCTGGAGCAGCCGAAGGCTTCACTCCCCAAGGCTTCACCAACAAAGGATCCACCGGCCACCAGCCCAGCCCCTCCCTCCACAGGTCAGCCCTGTAGCTCCCTGGGAAGGGGGAATGGGGAGGAAAAGGGGGGGATTTTTCTGGATTTTCCTGTTTTCCCCCTCCCAGAGCTCCCCTCGGCGCCGCGGGATGTGCGGGAGGCGCTGGAGCAGCGCATGGAGCGGTACCGAGCAGCCGCGGCCCAGGCCAAGGACAGCGGGGACGGGAGGAAGGCGCGGATGCACGAGAGGATTGTCAAGGTGGGAGATCCCAATCCCAGAAGTTATCCCAGGCCTTTCCCGGTGTGGGTGCTCCCCATCCTGGAATAGTTATCCAAGTGCCACCATGGTGATCCTGGTCCCAGTGTCCCCACAATGACCCCAGACCCTCTGTGGCTGCTCCCACTCCCTCTGTGGTGTTCCCAGTCTGGCCCCAGTGTTCCCAGTGCCCCCTCGGGTGACCCCCCTGTCCCTCCCCAGCAATACCAGGCTGCCATCCGTGCTCACAGCGCCGGCAAAGCCGTGGATCTCTCGGAGCTGCCGGTTCCCCCGGGTACGTTCTCGCTTCCAAACCCATGGGAGGGCACAATGGGGCCAGGAATTCCCCGTTCCCACCAGTATTCCCCCCTTTTCCAGGCTTCCCCCCCATCCAGGGTGCAGAGACTGTGTCGGAGCCGAGCATTTCTGGGATGCTGGAGGCAGCCTTGAAGCTGACAGGACCAGAGCAGGAGGAAGAGGAGAAGGAGGATGAGGGGAGCACCAAGGGGGCCAAGGTGGGATTTTGGGGGTCTGGGGAGTGTGGGGGACAGGACCCCAAGTGGGACACTCGCAGTGATCCTTACCAACACCATCATCCCATTGCTCCTGGTCTAGCCCAGCACTCCCCCCGGGCCCCCTCCCAAACAGCCGCCGCCCCCGCGGAATTCCCAGCCGGCTCCCAAACCTGCTGGAAAAGGTACAGGAGGGACTGGGGGTGGGGATGGCGGGGTGGCTGGGGGCACCCTGACCCCTGTGTGGGGTGTGCCCCCCACTCCCAGCCCAGCAGCAGCTGGAATTCCTGGAGCTGCGGCGGAGGCAGCTGGCGCAGGCCGCGCTCCGGGCCAAGCGCCGCAATGACCTGGAGGGAGCCAAGCTGCTGCTGCGCCGCGCCAAGGGCATCGAGGGGCTCATCGGGGCCGCCCGGGGGGGCCTCCCTGTGGACATCGCCCAGGTGAGAGGCCCTGCTGTGTGTCCAGTCATGGATCCCATCCCCTCCTGTCCTGGCTGCCATTCCGCACTGGATCCCACCCTGTCCCCAGTCCCATCCCAGCTCCTGTCCCCTTAGGGATCTCACCCCTTGGGTCCTTAATCCCTGCCACAGGTGCCGGAGGTACCCCTGGACGGGGCTGAGTTCGAGCTGGGGCCGGGCCGGGGGGTCCCGATGCCCCCCGAGGTCACCAAGACCTTCCTGCAGCTGGCGGGGGCCCTGCGGAAGCAGCACCAGGTGGGGGTGAAACCCCAAAAATGGGGGACCACCAAAAATAGGGGAGGTAACCCCAAAAAATGGGGGAGTATCCCCAAGAACTGAGGGGACTGGGGGAGCACCCCAAAGAGGGAGGCTCCAGGATATCAGCTGAATGTGGAAAACCTTCCTCCCTTTCCTCCTTTTCCTCTTCCTGTTCCTCTTTCCTTTCCCCTTTTTCCTTTTCCTTCCTTCTTCCTTCCTCTTTTTCTTCCTTTTTTTCCTTCTTCCTTTTTTTCTTTATTCCTCTTCTTCTTTTTCCTTTGTTTCCTTCTTCCTCATTCTTCCCCTTCCTCCTCCTCCTCCTCTTCCTCCCGTTCCCGCTGTTCCCCCAGATGTGTCTCACCTACTCCCGACAATTCGCTCACCTGGGGAACATCTCAGAGACCACCAGGTGAGGCCGGGGCGGGGAATAGGCTCTTCCTCCTCCCCTGATGAAGAGGAGGCTGATCCCGGGGTGGGAATTCTGATGCTGGGGCAGGAGGAGAGGTCACCTGTCCAGGTGTGTCCCCCCAGGTGTGAGGTGCTGGCCGAGGAATGCCGGCGGCACATGGAGACCCTGCGGAGGGAGCACAGCCGGGGAGGACCCCCCCCAAAGCCCCGCTACGAGCAGAGAACCTTCAGTGTCATCAAGTGAGGGGGGTGAACATCTGGGCAGCACCTGGCGGGTGGGGAACACCTGGCAGGGAACGGGGGTTGGGCACCTGGGGCAGGAAAGGTGCATGGGAAGATGTGGGAGGGGACCTGGGGAGGAAAGGTGTGGGGCGTGTCAGGGGCTGGGACACATCTGAGGGGGGTAAGGTGGGGACCACACCTGGGGAGGCACATCTGGAGTGGGGGTGGCACACCTGGGGGGGTCTGACAGCTTCCCTGCCCCACCCTGCCCTGCAGGATGTTCCCGGAGCTGAGCAGCAGCGACCTGGAGCTGGGAATAGAGAGAGGCATCGGACTCCCAGTGCCCCCAGGTGAGCGACTGGGGAAACTGGGAATGGGGGACAAGGAGCTGGGAACAGGGACCGGGGAAGTGTGGCTGCTGGGCCCTTGCACACCTGGTGCCCTGTGTCCCCCCTGTGTCCCTCCTCGTGTCCCCCCAGGTGTGGCCCCCGGTGACCTGGACACCTTCGTGCGCTTCGAGTTCCCCCACCCCAGCGCGGTGAGTGGAGTCCCAGTGCCACCCCCGGTGACCCCTCCGGTGTCCCTCCCCGTGGTGTCCCCAGTGCCTGCTCAGGTACCCTGGGACACCCCCAAATTCCCCCCCCACAGGAGGAGGCACAGCGCGACAAGACCAATGTCATCAAAAACACGGATTGTCCTGGTAAATCCTGGGAATTAGGGGGGCGTGGGGGGTCTCAGCGGGGCTGGGATGTCCCTGGGGGGTGTCATTGACTCTCTTCCCCCTCCCCAGAATTCCGGGCGCGGTTCAGGCTGCGGCTGCTCCGGGGACATCGGGGGCTGCGGAGGCTCCTGAGCTCCCGTGGGATCAAGTTCGAGGTGACCCAGAAAGGGTACGGAGGGAATTTGGGGAGAGGGAGGAGGGAATAACATGGGGAACCTCCCGGAAAACGCCACAGGAAATGTAGGAAATAACTGGGGAAATGGCATGGAAAATATGGAAGGGACAGAAAATAGGAAAAGTGGCATAGGAAATGCGGGAAGTGCAGAAAATGGAAAATGGCATAGAAGTGAGAAAAATATAATGGGAAATACAGAAAATATGGAAAATTACACAGAAAACACATAAAATAATGCGGGAAAGAAAAAATATAGAGAAGAGCATAGAAAATATGCAAAATGAGCCGGAAAATCCGCATAAAGAGGTAGCAGAGGGGGCAGTAGGCGACTCTGAAGTTCAGCAATTCCCGATTTTTTCATGACATTCATCGGGCAGGGATTCATTAGCTCCCCTGCTGCTGGATCCTGGCTGAATCCAGGCCATCCTGACCCCTTGGCCTGATCCCCAGGGGGCTGTTCCGGCCGGAGCGGGCGCTGGGCTCGGCACAGCTGCGGCTCGAGGCGCTGGAAGGAACCTGCGAGCTCCGGGAGCAGCTGGAGGTGAGCTCCAGCCCTTCCTGCTTCTTTGGCATTCCAAACCCAGACACTTCTGCTGGTCCCAGATGTGCCTCTTTCCCGATCCTGCCGCTTCTCTATCTCTCCCAGCGCTTCCAAGCATTCCCAGCTCTTCCCAGGGCTCCCCACCGCCCCAGGACATTCCCAACCCCAGCATTCCCACCCTTCCTCATCGCCCAGGAGGGCGACAAGGCTGGTGAGGGGCTTGGAACACAAGCCCTGTGAGGACCTGGGGTTGTTTAGCCTGGAGAAAAGGAGACTCAGAGGCGACCTTATCGCTCTCTACAACTTCTTGAAAGGTGGTTGTAGTGAGGTGGGGGTCAACACAGTCTGAAGTTGCGCCAAGAAAAATATAAGTTGGATATTAGAAAAAAGTTTTTTACAGAAAGAGTGATAAAATATTGGAATGGTCTGCCCGGGGAGGTGGTGGAATCACCATCCCTGGACGTGTTTAAAAGGAGATTGGATGTGGCACTCAGTGCCATGGTTTAGTTTAGTTAAGCGTTGGGACATGGGTTGGACTCGGTGATCTTGAAGGTCTCTTCCAACCTGGTGATTCTGTGGTTCTGTGATTCTGTGATTCCCGATGTTCCGCAGCTGCTGGACGGGCGCCGCCGCACCGGGGGGAGGCTGGAGGTGTGGGTGCGGATCCGGGAGCCCCTGGGAGCGCAGCGGCAGCTGGAGCCGCGCTCCGAGCGCTGGCTGGTGCTGGAGCCGGGAGCCGAGCCCGTGGTGAGTGCCGAGAACCTGCCGGAATCCCGCGGGGTTGGCCCAGAGGGGGAATCAGCCTGGGATAACCCAGAGCTCCTCCCGCTCAGGTCGCTGCTCCCAAACCAGCCGTGGCGGCCCCGAAGGACAGGAACAACAGGTGAGGGACTGGGGAGGACTGGGAATGCCGAGAACACAGGGAATTCCAGGGGGAAATTCCCATTACGGGGTGAGAACTGGGGTGGGAAGCTCTGGGACCCCCAAGGGCTCCCTGGAACCCCCAATATCCTGGGGCCACACTGGGTTTTTCGGGGGTTTCTCCCCCGCTTTTTACCATTTCCCCCACCCTCCGATCCCCCTCCCCAGATTGCTCCCGACATTCCCAAGCCTCAACCTGCTGCTGTTTGACCAGGAGCGGCTGGAGCGGAAGGTGAGGGGGGGGTGAAGCGGCACTTTGGGGGGGCAGGGACCCCCGGGGACACCCCTGACCCCCCGTTTGTTGCCCCCCACCCCCCAGATGGTGCCGTTCAGCCGTGCCGGGCGCCCGGTGCCCCCCGACCTGCGGCAGCAGCACCAGGATCTTCTCCGGCGCATCCAGGCGCTGCGGATGAGGCTGCAGGGAGGGGACCCCCACTTCTGCAGGGGTGAGGGGGGGTTTGGGCTGCCCTGCACCCCAAAATCCTCATTTATCCCGGTTTTTCCCGGTGTGTTTTCCGGGTGTATCCTGATTTTTCCTGGTTCCAGAGTACGCGGAGCACCTGGAACGGCACCTGCGACTCTACACGGCGGCGGCGCGGCGCCTCGGCACTCAGGGAGAGCGGGTGAGCCCCGAAACCTGGCCCCCCGAAGACCCTCTTTGACGCCCCCAAACCCTGCAGAAGTCCTGGACTCCCTCCAAACCTTGGGGCCGCCCCATTCCCGATGCCCCCTAAATTCCTGCTGCACCCCCCAAGTCCTGGTGTCCCCCAACACTGATGTCCCCCAAATTCCTGGTGTCCCTCCAAACCCTCCTCACCCCCCAAAAAATCCTGGTGCCCCCTCTCAGAATCCTGGGCTCCCCCAAACCTTGGAGACTCCCAACTCTGGTGACCCCACCCCAATTCTTGGTGCCCTCACAACTTGTGTTCCCCTCTCCAATTCCTGCTGTCCCCCCGCCCTGGTGACCCCCAAATTCCTGATGTGACCACCAAACTCCTGCCACCCCCCAACCCTGCTGCCCCCCTAATTCCTGCTGCCCCCCTAATTCCTGCTGCCCCCCAACCCTGCTGCCCCCGCTGTGGGTGCTGTTTTGGGCCCCCCCGTGATTCCCCTTCCTGCAGGAGGCAGCCAAGGAAGCTCTGTACAAGCGGAACCTGGTGGAGAGAGAGGTGAGGACCCCGGGGTGGGGCGAATTTGGGGGTCACCCGACCCCCCCTGTCCTTCCCCACCCCTCACCTCCCTCTTCTCTTCCAGCTCCAAAAGCTCCGTGGATGAGCAAGCTCCCCACTCCTGGGGCTGGGACCACGCGGGATTTTGGGGGGTACAGAGGACCCCCTCCCCCTGCTTTGGGGGGGCTCTGGGAGCACCTCCATCCCCCCCCCCACCACTGTGACAATCACAGGGATCAGAGCTGCTACTTCCCCCCGATCCCCCCCGAGGTGACACTGACCCCCCCAATGATAGGGTGACACTGACCCCCCCAATGACAGGGTGACACTGACCCCCCCAATGATAGGGTGACACTGACCCCCCCCAATGACAGGGTGACACTGACCCCTTCCCCCCGGGGTTCCCACGGCCCCCAAGCACTTTTTCCCCACTCCCCCTGTCCCCCCCACCAAAGCGGATCCCCCCCAAGTGCCTGTGGGGGAGAGGCTGTTCCGGGCGCTCTCACAAATTATAAAGTTTTTAAGAAGAAAAACGCTGATTTTGGTGACTCCCGATGCGCCCCCTCCTCGTCGCATCCCCGAGGTGTCAATCATGGCCTCGGCTCCGCCCACTCTCCTGGGACCGCCCCCGCCGCTGCCTCGTCTCCATGGCAACCCCGCCAGAACGGACGGGCGGGGGCACGAGCCAATCGCGTTGCGGCCACTGCATCCCCATTGGCCGCATCGCCGGGGTGCGCTGGGGATTGACGGATGAGTCAGCCAATGAGCTACGTGGGCGGTGCGGCGGCGGCCACTGGGAGCGCGGTGTGGGCGGGGCGGCGGCGGCGTGCGGCGCGCCGGAAGCGGCCGGTCTGGGAAAATGGCGCCGAGCTCGAAAGCCGAGCGGGGCGGCCCCGGGGGGAAGCGGGGGTCGGCAGGGGGGGCTGGGCCCGGGGCCGCGCCCCGAGGCCGCCGCGAACACCTCGTGAGGCAGCTCGACCGCGTCCGGGTGAGCGGGAGGGAGCTGAGTGGGTGGGGGGAGCTGAGGGAAGGGGTTCTGAGGGCACCCTGAGGTGGGACGTGAGGGGGGGTCTCTGTGAGGGGACCCTGAGGGAGGGATGAGGTGGCTGAGGGGACCCTGATCGGGGACATGGCGGGGGGCCCTGCGGGAAGAAGGGGGGGCTCTGAGGAGGTCCTGAGGGGGAGGCCGACACGGTGGGGGTCCCTGAGGGTACCCTGAGCGGGGAGGGGTCCCGTGTGGGGGTGAGGGGCCGGGGATGGGGGGGAGCTCTGAGCTGGTGTGGGGGGGATTCTCTGAGGGGCTGGGAGTCCCGGGCTGAGATGTGGGGGGCGATGTGGGACACCCCCGACCCCCAGCTCAGCTTGCCCCGGCTGTGGGGGTCTGTGGGGAGTCTTGAGGGGTCCCTGACCCTCCCCCCAGCTCAGGGGGCAGCTCCCCCGGGCTGTGGGGGTCTGTGGGGAGTGTTGGGGGGTTCCTGACCCTCCCCTACCCCCCCAGCTCAGCTCTCCCCCAAACTCTGGGGGGTGCTGGTGGGTCCCTGACCCCCCCGTGCCCCCCAGCTCAATGGGCAGCTCTCCCCCCGCCTGTTCCGGAAGCTTCCGCCGCGGGTCTGCGTCACCCTCAAGAGCATCGTGGATGAGGAGTTTCTGTGGGCAGGGTGAGGGGGGACCCCAGCCCTGGGGGGACACGGAGGACCCCGACTCTGCAGGGGCCACGGGGTGATGCCCATTGTGTTTGTTCCCCCATCCCCACGTCCCTCTGTCCCCACCTGCCATGTCCATCGTCCCTGTGCTCCATCCCTCCCCTTGTCATCTCCCTGGCCCCATCTTTGCGTTTCCATGTCTGTCTGTCCCCAGCCCTGTGTCCCTGTGTCTGTCTGTCCTCTCATCCCCTTCTTTGTGTCCATCTGTGTCCCCCTATCGCCATGTCTCTTTGGCTGTCACTGCACCCACCTGTCCCTCCTTTCCCATCTCCCTGTCCCGAATTCCATGTCCCTGTGTTCCACTGTCCACGTCTCTCTGTCACTGTGTCCATGTGTCCTTCCCCACTCATGTCCCTGTCCCGAATTCCATGTCCCTGTGTCCCACTGTCCACGTCTCTCTGTCACTGTGTCCACGTGTCCTTCCACACTCATGTCCCTGTCCCTAACCCATGTCCCTCCCATGTTCTTGTGTCCCCCCTGGGTCCTCTTCCTAATCCTGCGTCCCCATGTCCCCTCGTGTCCCCCCAGCCACATCTTCCTGGGCTTCTCCAAGTGTGGCCGCTACGTCCTGTCCTACACCAGCAGCTCCGGGGACGACGACTTCTCCTTCTACCTGTACCACCTCTACTGGTGGGAGTTCAACGTGCACAGCAAGCTGCGCCTGGTAGGGGACACCTGGGGACACCCAGGGACAGCTGGGGACGCCTCCAAGGACCCCCCTGCCCACCCACGGCCCTTCGCAGGTGCGCCAGGTGCGGCTGTTCCAGGACGAGTTGATCTACAGTGACCTTTACCTGACCGTGTGCGAGTGGCCGGGGGACAGCGACAAGGTCATCGTCTTTGGCTTCAAGTGGGTGGCTCTCTGTGACCCTTGCCATGTCCCCACCCGACCCCGGTGACCCTCCTGTGTCCCTGACCCCGCCGTGCCCCCCAGCACGCGCTCAGCCCCGGGGCTGCAGGTGAACACGATGCTGATGAGCGACGAGAACCACCGGGACATCTACGTGAGCGCCGTGGCCGTGCCCCCGCCCCGGCATTGCCCTGCCTGCCGCCGGGCCACCGCCCCCCCCGGTGAGACCCCTGACCCCCCAGCCCCGGCTCAGGGGGGTCTCCCTGTGCCCACCTGCCCAGGTGAGCCCTGGACTGGCACTTCCTGCACTGAGCAGCGAATTGGGGTTTTTTGAGGGGGGAAATTTGGGGATTCTCCAGTCTGGGGTGCCTCCCTGACCCCCCCACGCCCCCAGGTGAGGCCCCCCCCGCCTGCCTGCGCCACGGCTTCCTGCTGCACACCAAGTTCCAGGTGGTCTACCCGTTCCCCACCTTCCAGCCGGCGTTCCAGCTGCGCAAGGACCACGTCGTGCTGCTCAACACCAGCTTCTCCCTCGTGGCCTGCGCCATCGCTGTGCACCCTGCGGGTACCCCCGGGACCCCTCTGGCCCCTCAGATCCCCCTTATCCCCCCCCCCGGGACTGCCCAAACCCACAGGGAATTCCCAGAGCCCCCCAAGCTTCTTGGGAACCTCCCAAACCCCCCTGGGACCCCCAACGCCCTGTGGGACACCTCCTAAATCCCTGGAAACAAAGAGCCCCCCAAGGAACCCTCCCGGGAATCCCTTGGAAACTCCAGAGCCCTCCAAGCTCCTTGGGAACTTCTGGGACCCCCCAAACACTCCTGGGAGCCCATAACCCCCTGTGAGAACATCTCTAAATCTCCCGGGAGCCCCTGGGACCCCCCAGCCCCCCTCGGGACTCCCCCTGACCCCTGCCCACCCCGCAGGCGACAGCAACTCCCGGCAGATCCTCTACGAACGCCGGAACATTCCAGGCGCCAACCGGAGGGGGGAGAACACACCCCCCACGCCCCCCGAGGAGCTGGAGGGGGCTGGGAAGGCCCCCCCAACCGCGCAGCCCCCCCTGGGACCCTCACAAAGCCCCGACCTCCCCCCTGCCCCCCTGTCTCCAGCCGTGGCCAAGGCCAAGGAGTTCGTGGCCGACCTGTTCCGGAGGGCTCAGGGTGCTGGGGGAGGGCCCGGGGGGGCTCACGGTGAGCGGGGGGACGACCCCCCGCCCCTCCACCGTGAACCACCCCCCGAGGCCCCCCCACAGGCGCCCGACAGCCCCCCAGGGGAGCCACATCCCCCTGGGACCCCCCCCGGAACCCCCCCCGAGCCTGCCTACGTCAACTACACCAAACTGCGCTACGTGCTGGAGCCTGGGGAGCCCCCTGAGGGTGAGTGAGGGGCTGGGGGTGCCCCCCATGGGGGGCTGGACCCCCCCCCGGTTGTTGGGGTGCCCCCCTGACCCCTGTCCCCACCCAGAGCTGGAGGATGACAAGATCTCACTGCCCTTCGTGGTGACCGACCTGAGCGGCCGCAGCCTGAGGCCACTGCGGGACCGAGCCACGGCCCAGGTGGGGCTCGGAGGACCCCCAAGATCCACGGGGGACCCCCCAAAAACCCGTGGGGGGGGGGGTAGAGCCCTGGTGACCCCCTGGGACCCCCACAGGGACAGTACCTGACGGTGGAGCAGCTCACGCTGGACTTCGAGTACGTCATTAACGAGGTGATTCGCAACGACGCCGCCTGGTCCCGCCAGTTCTGCTCCTTCAGCGACTACGACATCGTCATCCTCGAGGTATGGGACCCCCAGAGCCCCCAGACCCCCAGGACACCCCAAATTCCCCATGCCCCTGATTCCTGCCTGCCTGTGTCCTGTGCCATCCCAGTGCATCTCGATGGTCCATCCCAAGCGTGTTGATCCCAAACACACTCGGGATACCCAAAAAACCCACCCAGGACCCCCCTGGGATCCCCCTGACCCACCCCCCTGACTGCTGTCTGTGCCCCCAGGTGTGCCCCGAGACCAACCAGGTGGTGATCAACATCGGCTTGCTGCTGCTGGCCTTCCCCTCCCCCGACGACGAGGGGCAGCTCCGGTGAGGAGGGTGGGGGGGGGTCCCAAAACCCCTCCAGACCCCCCCCGGGGGGGCACTGACCTCCCCCTGCCCCCCAGGCCCAGGACGTACCACACGAGCCTCAAGGTCGCCTGGGACCTCAACAATGGCACCTTCGCCACCGTGGGCGTTGGGGACCTCACCGAGGTCAAGGGGCAGACCAGGTAAGGAGGGGGGGGCACCTGGGGGGGTTTTGGGGTGTTTTAAGTGGCTGGGAGGGGGCCTAGGGCAACTGGGGGTGTTATGGGGGTCTCGGGGGGGAGGTTTGGGGGGCTGGGGGTGACTGGGGTCTTGAGGAGGATTTTTGGAGGGGCTGGGGGGTCGTTTGTGGTGCTCAGGTGGGCCTGGGTGGGCTGGATCCATCCTGGGGGTGTCAGGTGAGGCCCTGCTGGAGCAGTTTGTACTCCTGGGGGGCTCAGGGGTGCCCCCAAACCTGTGACCCCTCCCCCCAGAACCCCCCCAAGCCCCCCTTGGGCAGTGGGGTGCCCCAAATACACCCATGGGGACTCCTCGGGGGGGCCTGGGGGTGCAGTGGGGGGGGTCCAGGGGTGCAGCTCCCCCAACCCGCCGTGGCAGTGGCAGCGTGTGGAGCTCGTACCGCAAGGGCTGCGTGGACACCGTGATGCGCTGGCTCGTCCCCGAGGGGCCCGGCCGCGGCGTGCACAGGATGACCAACGAGGCCCTGCACAAGGGTGGGGTCTGGGGGCTCAGGGGGGTCCCTGGGGGGGGGTCAGAGGAGGTCCTTGAGGAGTGTGGGGGGTTCAGGGGGGTCCCTGGGGTGGTCGGAGGAGGGCCTGGAGGAGTGTGGGGGGTTCAGGGGGGTCCCTTGGGGGGTGTAGAGGTGTCTGGAGGAGTGTGGGGGGTTCAGGAGGGTCCCTGGGGGGGTGTAGAGGTTCCTGGAGGAGTGTGGGGGGTTCAGGGGGGTCCCTGGGGGGGTGTAGATGTTCCTGGAGGGGTCCAGGGGAGGTGGGGGGGATCTGAGGGTGGCTGGGGGAGTTTGGGGACATCCTGGGAGGGCTCCTGGGGGAGTCAGAGGAGGGTCCTGGATGGGTCGGGGGGTTCAGGGGGGGTTGGTTCCTGGGTCTGGGGGTCCTGCCGCCCCCCCATCGCTGCTTTCCCCCCCCCAAGGCTGTTCCCTGAAGGTTCTGGCAGACAACGAGCGCTACACGTGGATCGTGCTGTGACCCTGGGGCTGTGCTGGGACACTCACACAGACCCAACCCCCAATTTGGGGCCATTTGTTTTTTAATTTTTTTTTTTGTTGTTTTTGTTGTTTTGTTGTTTTGGATTTGTTAGTTCTTTTTTTTTTTCCTCTCCTTTTGCCATTCAGTGTTTTATTGGGGCTGCCGAGGGGTCCCCTCCAAACCCCATGCCCAAAATAAAATTCCCATTTCCACATTTTTTTCACTTGGGATCTGGGGCTCGTTCTGGGGTTTAGAGGGCAGGTTTTGGGGTGAATTCCTGCACTTTGGGTTGAGCCCTGTTTGCTGTGGGGTGAATCCTGGATTTGGCCCCCCCTCCCCGGCACAGGCAGGCGAACACCGCAGTTGGTTTTTATTCCTTTTACAAAGAAGCTACAAAAGGTAAAAAACAGCGTTTGCAAGGAGGGGGAGGGGCGGGGGGTGCGCGGGGAACGGGGGGACCCCAACCCACCCCCGGGACCCCGCCCCCCCCCAAATTCCAGGTTTGGCTTTAATTTCCACACGGGTGGCCACGGACACGGCCCCTCCCCCCGGGGGGGCACAAAGCACAAAATGATCAAAAACGCCAAAATCTAATACGGCGGGGAGGGGTGAAGCGCGGGGGGGGCCGGGGGGGGCCCTGACATGCGGGGGGAGGGGGCGTAAGGCAGCGGGGAGGGGGCTTGGCACTGCGGGGGGGGAGGGGGGGCAGCGGCCAGGGGTCCCCGCGGTCTCTGTTTACCTCTCCCCCCCGGGCTTCCCCTCCCTCCCCCCCAGAAGGATCCCCACCCCCCCCCCCCCGGGGGGAGGGGCCATCCCCAAGTCCTGCGGGTCCCTTTGTCCCCTCCCTGGGGGGCCGGGGGGGCTTTGGCACGGTCCCGGCGTTGCTTAAGGCACATTGTCCCCCCCGGGGGGGCGCGGGGGGGGCTCAGCTCGAGGGCAGGGCCTGCACAAAGAGCCCGCGGGGGTCGGCGCGGGGCAGCTTGGCTGGGGGAGGGTCCAGGGGGGTCTCCAGAGGGGTCTCCAGGGGGTCGGGGGGCCCCTCGCTCCCCCCCAGCCCCAGCTCTGTCGGCAGCTCCTCATCGCTCTCCTCTTCCTCTTCCTCCTCCTCATCTGCTGGGGGGGACACAGTGTGGGCAGGGGGCTCGGGGCGGTGGGACACCCCCAAAAATCAGTGGTGCTGGGGGGCTGCCAGCAGTAGGTTCCAGAACTGAACCTCCCAATTAACACCCAGCCCAGAATTAACTCCTGCCCCATTTTCGGGGGGGTGTGCAGGGACAGGGGAGTGTCACCCACCTTTGTCAGGGTCCTGTGAGTTCAGGGAGCTCGTCAGGTTGGCAAACTGGGGGCAGGAGGAGAAAAGGAGGGCAAAGTCAACTTTGGGGAGGGGGGAATGACCCCCAACCCCCCCCAAACATCCCCCTGGACCCTGTCCCCATGACAGCCATGGGACACTGCTCCCCCGGGTGACACAGGTGAGGACTGGGACCCCCACCCCTCCCCTAACCCCCCCGCCCCCCGCGCCCACCTCGCCCATGACGGCAATGGGGCAGGTGCCGCGGGCCCGCGCCACGCGCTGCTCCACCAGGTAGTACATGTACTCGTCGTAGAGCAGCCGGATCAGGTGGAAGGAGCCGAAGCTGGCGGCACTTCGCAGGGTCAGGTCCCGGATCACCATGGAGCTGGGGGGGCACGGTGGGGTCAGTGGGTCTGGGGGGCCAGGGGGGGTCATGCGGGAAAGGTATGGGGGCATCAGGGTTGTCTTGGATGGTCAGGGGACTTCCAGGAGGCTCTGAGAGGATCAGGAGGCTGGCAGGGAAGGTTGGGGTGTCTGGGATTTTGGGGTTCCTCACCTGTAGAAGGACCACTTGAGCAGGAAGAGTTTGGCGGCACGGGGCAGGCCGGGTGTGCCCAGGTGTGGGCGCAGGACGCGGCCGACCACAGCGTCCAGCCAGGCTGCCCACTGCTCCAGCGAGTGCTGCTGCCCCAGCGTGGCCTTGAAATCCTGCTCCAGGCGCTGCACCACCCGCGCCTCGCACCGGCACACCCAGGCCGCTTGCTCCTGCGGGATTGGGGACGTGGGATGGCACCTGGAATGTGGCCATGGACCCCCTGACCTCCCCCAGCTCTGCTCCAGGCACTGCATCTCATCTGCTTTACACCAGAACGCTCAGGAGGCTGCGCCTGGGAGCACAGGGATCCAGGAATAGATCCAGGGAGAGCCCCCCAGCTCTAGGGACGGACCCTCAGCCTCCCCCCAGCCCTGTCTGGGGGTCCCCCACACCTGGACGTTGGCAAAGTCGACGCGGTTGAGGTCGCTGAGCATTTGGCTGATCTGGGCCGTGTTCTGCAGCACGGCGCGCGCCGCCTGCGCCAGGTGGTTCAGGGACGTGTAGCGCCGCAGGGTCTGCGCGAAGGCCCCGGCCGCCGCCGCCTGCGGGGGGGCCCTGTGGGCTCGGGGGGGGGCACTGGGCACTCTCAGAGCCCCCCCAGGGCTCCACAGGGCTTGGCACGGCACCCCGAACCCTCCCCAGGGTCCACTGTGGCCACCCTCCACCCCTTCACCCCATGGTCCCACCCCACAGGCCCCCCCAAAACACACCCCCAGGACCCCCCCAGGCCCCCCTAAAACCCAGTACAACCCCCAGACCCCAACACTGAGACTCTCAAACTCCCCGTAAACTCCTGTGCTCCCCACAATACCCCCAGCAGCCCTCCCAACACCTCTGTGAGTGTAAACTGCCCCTCCAAAGCCCCCAGGGCCCCCCCGAAGCCCACCTTGATGCGGACCATCTCCTCGGGCATGCTGACCATGGCGTTCCCCAACCAGCTCTCCAGGCTCTTGGCGAAATTCCGGATTGCCTGGGTCAAGGCACCTGAGAAGGGGGGGTAAAAGAAGGAATTGGGGGGCCGGGGGGGCTCATTTGGGGTGGTCTTTGAGAGGCCACAAGGAACTTTTGGGTGTCTGGGGGTACAGATTCTCCCTGCGAGCGTTTGGAGAGAGCTGGAGAAGGTTTTCGGGCCATGCCAGGTTTGTGGGGTTTCCTGGGGGGTTTTGGGGGTCCATGCCGGGTTTGGGGGGTTCTGGGGGATCTGGGGGATTTAGGGGCTCACTGGGGATGGGGCGCAGCACGTCGGGCACCAGGATCTCCACCAGCCCCTGGTACAAGGCATGGTCGCAGTCTCGCACCCAGCGCAGGACGGGCTCGTGCCGGGCCAGCAGCAGCAGCCGCCGCCGGGGCAGGCGCCGCTCCGCCTCCTCCTGCCTGCGGGACAGGGGGCCAGGGTCACCCCAAAAACCTGGGGGGACACCCAACAGCCCCAGAGCACCCCCACATCCCACCCCAGCAACCCCCAAGTCATTTGCACACCCCATCCCAGAGACCCCCACATTCCAGGGTTCTCAGACACCCTGCACCAGCGAGAACCTCTGTGTCCCCAGCACCCCCAAATCCTGCTGTCCCCCATGTCCCGGGGTTCCCCCAGCCCCCAGAACCCCCCCAATTTGGGGGCCCCCTCCACTCACGCTTCGGTCTCGCCGCTGCAGCGCCAGAAACTTTTCCAGAGCGTCTCCACCAGTGAGAACTGGAGGTTGATCATCACGTCTACGATGGCCTTTGGTGAGGCACACTGGGGTCAGGGGGGGTCCCCCGATATGGGGAGGGGGCGGTTTTGGGGGTGCAGGGGGGATCCCCACCTCGCAGTGCTCCCGGTAGAGCTGCTGGAACACGCGCAGGTCCTCGGCCCCTGCGCCCTCGGGGAGCCCCTTGCCCTGCACGTCGATCTCGGGGAACTCCGGCAGCGTGCGGGAGGCGTCTGCAGGGATCTAGGGGGTCAGGAGGGCTCCCCAAAATCGGGGGGCGGGGGGTGTGCTTTTTGGGTGCTTTTTGTGGGGATGCTCACCCAGAAACTGCTGGTACTGCTGCACCTGGGCGCTGATGTCGGGGACGCTGGGAGGGGCCGGCCCCACGGACACCCCGTTGGTGACCCCCCCCTCCACCTTCTGCACGGGCTTGAGGCTGTGGGAGGGGGGCAAAAGCGGGGGGTCAGCGTGGTTTTGGGGGGGCTCGGGGAGGGGGCTTTGGGGTGCCCCTCACCGTTGTTTCTGGGCGAAGGGCTGCTGGCGCATGGCCAGGTGCTGCTGGTCCTCCACGAGTCGCAGCAGCGGCGAGCCTGCCTTGATGCGCAGCCCGTAGTAGTGGTACTTGGAGTTCCCTCTGGAAAAACGGGGGGACAGGGGGGATTTGGGGGGCTGGGTCTCCCTCGGGCAGTTCGGGGGTCTCCCCTGGGGGTGGGGGGCTCGGCAGGTGTGCGCTGCAATGGGGTTTTTGCGTTTTCGGGGATTTCTGAGGGTTTTTGGGGATTTCGGAGCGATTTTGAGGATTTCAGGGCGTTTTTGGGGATTTTGGAGCATTCTTGAGGATTTCGGAGCATTTTTGGGGATTTCGGAGCGTTTTCGGGGGTTTCAGAGCGTTTTCGGGGATTTCGGAGCGATTTTGGGGATTTTGGAGCGATTTTGGGGATTTCAG
Source organism: Acanthiza pusilla (assembly GCA_036630365.1). NCBI lineage: Eukaryota > Metazoa > Chordata > Aves > Passeriformes > Acanthizidae > Acanthiza > Acanthiza pusilla. The sequence goes on along the minus strand of JAXCHO010000355.1, from coordinate 259,499 downwards.
AGCGATTTTGGGGATTTCGGAGCGATTTTGGGGATTTCAGAGCGTTTTTGGGGATTTCGGAGCGTTTTTGAGGATTTCGGAGCGTTTTTGAGGATTTCGGAGGGTTTTTGAGGATTTCGGGGCGATTTTGGGGATTTTGGAGCGATTTTGGGGATCTCGGAGCGTTTTCGGGGCCTGACCTGGTGCCGAGGCGCCGCGTGCGCAGCCCCATGAACACGGAGCGGATGAGCTTCCCGAAGGAGGCGGCGTTGACGGGCTCCAGCTTGTGGCCCTGGCAGTGCAGCAGGTAGTGGCAGTACAGGGCGCTGCGCGGCAAACTCACCCCCTCGGCCGTCTCGTAGTTGTCCAGCAGCCACTGCACCTGCGGGGGGCAAAACGGGGGTCACCTGCACCACAAAAGCCCCCTCGACCCCGCCCTTCCCAGGCCCCCAAACGCCGCCCCCAGAGCCCCATTCCCGATGGGTTTAGCCCCGAAATACTGAGGAGGGGAGGGATTGTTGAAAGGGGTCATGGATGTCATCCATGGGGAAGGGATGCCCCCGAGGCCAAAGCTCCCAATTTCCTTCCCAAAACCTCAGTATTTCCCTCCCAAATGTCCATTCCCCCCCAAATCTCTCATTCCCCCCAACCCTCCCATCTCCCCCCCGCCAAATCTTTTCCCCCAAACCTCCTTTTTTCCTCCAAAAATTATTTTCCCCCAATCTCCCATTTTGCCCCAGCTCTCCAATTAAACCCCCAACCCTCTCTTTTTTTTTTTTTCCTTCCCAAAATCCCCCTTTTCCCCTCCCAAACCTTCCGATTTCGCTCCAAACCCCCCAGGCAAAGCCCCCCCACCCAGAAAGTCGTGTCCCCTCCCCTCCCCGACCCTCCCGACCCCCCTCCCACCCCTCATTTCCCCAAACCCAGGTGTCCCCCCACCATCCCGGGCTCTCACCGTGGCGGGGGAGGCGCGGGTGGTGTGAGCATAGGCCGCGCCCCCTCCCCCCATGTACCCCCCCTGGATGACGTAGGTGCCTCCGCTGGGGGTCCCGGGAGTCCCGGGGGTCCCGGTGCCGCCTTGGGGGGGGGCGGGGGGGCTCCCCAAAATCTGCCCCCCTGCCACGTACATGGGCACGGGGGCGCTGGCGGGGGGGGCCTGCGAGCTGGCCGGGGGAGGGGGCGGCGGGGGTGGGCTGGGCTGCACCGCAGCCCCCCCGGCCCCGTCGAAGTAGCCCCCCGAGTTCTGCCCGAACAGCGGCGTCTCAGCGAACGGGAATGAGCCCGAGCGGCTGCGAGGGAAAGAAGCAGAGGATGGGGGAGATCAGCCAGCCCTGGGGACCCCCCTGGGGGGGCGGGGGACGGGGAGGGGGCACTCACATGGCGCCGGGGGGATACGAGCCGTCCCCCCCCTCCACGTAGGGCACGGGGGCGGCTGGGAACACGTGCTGCACGGGGGGCAGCTGCTGCACCTGGGGAGGGCACACAAAACGGGGCGGGGGTCAGCGGGGGGCACCCCCCAACACCCCCCGTCCCCCCCCGAACGGCCCCCGCTCACCTCCTGGGGGGGGCCGGGCTTGGGGGCGGCCGTGGCGCTGGGGGCTGGGGAGCGCTGGGGGCACAGGGAGGGCACCCCCGGTTGAGCTCTTGGGGCACTTGGCAGCCCCAGTTTAACCCATTTCAGCACCACTTTAGCCCATGGCAGACCCACACTGCCCCACTTCGGCCCAGCCCACCCTCACTTTATTCCAACCCTAGGCCTTTTCACCCCATTTTGCCCCATTTCACCCCACTTTCATCCCGAATTCACCCCTACCCATCCCGCATCACCCCTTCTCAATCCCATTCCACCCCATTTCGACTTCATTTCTGTCTGTTTTGGGCCACTTCAGCTCAGTTTCACCCCCTCCCAGCCCATTTTAACCACATTTCACCCACTCCGCTCCCAATTTCGCCCCAGTATTCCCTCGTTTTTCGCACCTGCTGCCCCCCCGGGCTGGGCCCGGGCTGGGGGGCCGCGGGGCTGCCATCGGTGCCCTCCGGGGGCCGCAACCCCTCTGCTTTGGGGACAAAAACGGCACATTTGTGTCAGCATTTGGCTTCACCCCAGTTCGGGGGTAACCCCCAGCAGCGGGGGGGTGGGGGTGGAGGGTTTTTTGGGGCGAGACGCTGCAGTTTTGGGGTGCTCACCCGCCACGGTGACCACGATGAACTGCTGGGGGGCGGGTGGGGGCGGGGGGCGCGGGGGTCCCCGGCGGGGGGGCACCGGAGGCGGTGCCTCCCGGCAGCTCCGCCCCGAAAGGGGCGGTGCCGGCGGAGGGCGGTGCCGAGGGCGGTGGCTGCACTGCTGCTGTGACGTCGTCGCCGTCAGCTCTGTGACGTAGGAGGGCTGGGTCGCCATGGCGATGGCTGCGGGGGTGACGTCATGGCGGTAAGTGACATCAAGGCAGTGTTTGATGCCACCGCGGGGAAAAAGGGGTGATGTCACCCCCCGCACGTGACACCCAGCGTGACATCACGACGAGACCCCGCCCCCGGCATCTTCGCAGGTGACGTCACGACTTCCCCGTGACATCACCGAACGGGAGGGGGCGTGTCCAGCCGCGACCCGCGCGCCCACATTGGCTCCCGCCCCCCGCCCCGCCTCCCCATTGGCCCGCCTGCCCGCCAATCGCGCAGCGCGCTCAAGCCCCGCCCCCCTCGCCCAAACCCGCTGCCCCCCCCGGCTCCCCCCTTCACCCCCCCGCCGCCATTTTGGCAGCGCCGCTCGGACCCACCTGCCCGCGGCCGCCGCCGGGGCCCCGCGAGGGCTCCGCCTGCCCCCGGTGCCGCGGCTGCTGCTGCCGGCGGGGCCCGACGGAGCGGGGGGCGGCGGCGGCAGGGGCCGGGCCGCGCCGGAGCGCGGTCGCCACGGTGACCGTGGCTATGGCGGCCTCCCTGGTCCCTCACCGGGGCAACTGTTGCTACCCGCCTCGGCGGTGGGCGGGGCCGCACGCCTAAGTCCCGCCCCTCGTCGCCTATTGGGTTCCGCTCTCCGCTGTCGCGCGCCGGTTGGCCAAACGGCGAGTCGCTCCGCGTAATCCCCGCCCCTCCCCCGTCTCATTGGTTTGTCCGCGCGTCCATCATCGCTTCCTGTGGGGGGCGGAGAGGGCGGGGCCGCGCGGGGAGCTGGCGGAACGCTATTGGCCAGCGCGGCTGCCGATCAGAGCGAGGGGGTGGGCATGCCGCGGGCCGCGAGGGCTGCCGGGAGATGTGGTCCCTACCGACGGAGGCGCGCCGTGACGTCACGGCCGCGTAACGTCATCGCCGGGCTGTTGTCACGGCGTTCTTCCCTAATTGGCGCTGCCGAAGGGTGTAATTAGCGCTGTGAGAGGCACAACGGGTTTTAATCGGGGAATGAAACCGGGGTCCCGCATGTTGGGGGACCTCCGGGCACTCCTGCGCCGCGCTTCCGGGTCCGCGGGGCGGCATCAGGGCTATAAAAGGGCCACAGTTGGTCTTTAGGGCTATCCCGGGTCTATCGCGGGCTTGTCCCGGGTCCGGGGGGGGCCGCAGGTGCGCGGGGACCCCAACTCTGCTCCCGGCGGTGTCATGGCGGCCGCGCCGCAGAGCACGATGGGAAACGTAGTCCCGAGGCGCGCCACGTGACGTAACGGAGGGCGGGGCTTAGAAGGGGGAGCGGCCAGGAGGGGGCGTGGCCATGAGGGGGCGCGGCCCGCGGGAAGCGATGTCACGTGTGGCTGGGTCACGTGTCGCCCGAGCGCTTCCGGGGCGCCATGGGTCCGGGGGTGGCGGTGAGAGGGTGGGGGTCCCCCGGGGGTCCCCCGGTTCGGGGGGAGGGGTCCGCCATTGTCTCAGTCCGGGGCGAACCCAGGGGACATCCCGGTGCTGGGGTGTCCCACTCTGGAGGGATTCCGGTTCCGGGGTCGTCCCGGTTCTGGGGGTTTCTGGTTTTGGGGGGTGGGTTTTGGTTTTGGGGAGGATCTCGGGGGTCTCGCTGACTCCCTCGTGTCCCCCCAGCGCTCCCTCCGCTGGGCCTGGGCCGGCGCCCGGCGGTGCCTGCACGGGACGGTGTCCGCCCGCGCCCCCCCGCTCATCCCCATCGTGGTGGAGCAGACAGTGAGTGCTGGGGCGGGGGGCTGTCCCCGAGACCCCCAAAATCCGTTCGGTTCCCTTTGGACCCCCACAAACCCCCGGCCCACCCCGAACCCTCCGAGCCCTTCAGCGCCCAGCGCCTCCCCCTCGTTCCTCTGAACTCCCAGCCAATCCTAGCCCCACCATTGTTCCCAAGACGCCCCCAGACCCATTCCCGACCCCCCTTTTCTCCCCCAGGGCCGGGGGGGGTCACAGCTACACCATCAATGCAGGGGGGGGGTCCCATCTCCTTTCTGACCCCCTAACCCCCCCCCAAACAATCCCACCGACCCCTCCAGACCCCCACAGACCCCTGGCTGCCCCAAAATCCCTCATGCCCCCCACCCTTTTCTCCCCCAGGGCCGGGGGGAGCGAGCCTACGACATCTACTCGCGGCTGCTGCGGGAGCGCATCGTCTGCGTCATGGGGCCGGTGGGTACGCTCGGGGGGCTTCAGGGACCCCCAGAGCCGCCCCCCGAGAGCCCTGACCCCCCGGCCTCGCTCCCCGCAGATCGATGACAGCCTGGCCAGCCTGGTGATCGCCCAACTTCTGTTCCTGCAGTCCGAGAGTAACAAGAAACCAATTCACATGTACATCAACAGCCCCGGTGAGGCTGGGGGGGGGGCTCTGGGGGGCTTGGGGGGCTGAGGAGGGGCTGGGGGACAAGGAGGGGAGGGCTGCGAGGTCTGAAAGGGGAGGTGGGACCACCTGAGGGATTATTGTGGACCCCAAAACTCTCCTTCTTGGGGGGCAGAAGGGTCAAGGGGGCAATTAGTGGGGTCAAGGAAGGTTTGAGGGGGTCACCAAGGGGGTGCCCCCCCCACCAGGGGGTCTTGGTGACCCTCCCTTGGCCACCTTCAACCCCATGGGGGTCGGGGGTCCCAGGGCTCTTGTGGCTCTTTGGGGAGTCGATTGAGTTTTAATGGCTTGGGGTAGGTTGGGGGTCCCAGGGGGAGTTCAGAGGTCCTGGGGGGGAAGGTTGGGGTCCCAAGGTGGTTTTTGGATGCCCCTGTGACCTCTGTCCTCCCCCCAAGGGTCTTGGTGACCTCCCCCAGCCCCCACAGGCACTGGGGGTCCCAGGGGCTCTTGTGGCTCTTTGGGGCCTCCATAGAGTTTTAATGGCCTGGGGTAGGTTGGGGGTCCCAGGGGGAGTTCAGGGGTCCTGGGGGGGAAAGTTGGGGTCCCCCTGTGACCCCTGTCCTCCCCCCAAGGGTCTTGGTGACCCCCCCAGCCCCCACAGGCACTGGGGGTCCCAGGGTCTGTGGCGATTTTGGGCTCTCTGTCGGGGTTCAAACCCTCAGCGTGGGTTTCGGGGTGTCCCTAACGCGGTTTTCCCCCCCCCCCCAGGGGGCTCGGTGACCTCGGGGCTGGCCATCTACGACACGATGCAGTACGTGCTGACCCCGGTGTGCACGTGGTGCGTGGGGCAGGCGGCCAGCATGGGCTCGCTGCTGCTGGCGGCCGGCGCGCCCGGCATGCGCCACGCGCTGCCCAACGCGCGCATCATGGTGCACCAGCCCTCGGGGGGGGCGCAGGTACGGCCCCCCGTACCCCACACGGGCCGGGCAGGGGGTTTGGGGGGCAGCGGGTGGTGCTCGGAGCAATTTGGGGAGGGGTGGGAAGGCTTGGGGGGTGAAAAACGGGGAGGGGTGGGAAGGCTTGGGGGGTGAAGAAGTGGGGAGGGGTGCATTCCACATGTTCTGTGAGTGGGGAGGGGGCTCTAAAAAGGGGAGGGGGCAGCATCTGGAAGGCAGAAAGGAGACCCTGGGTGGGGGGAGATGTGCTGGGGGAAAAGGGGATAAAGCATCCATGGGGAATGGGTAGGCAAGGGACCCCCCCCTAAATCTGTGGGCAGGGCTTGGGGTGCCCCAAACTCCCCCAGCCCCTCCTGAGCCCCCCCCGAACCCCTGCTCAGGGCCAGGCCACTGACATCGCCATCCAGGCCGAGGAGATCCTGCAGCTGAAGCGGCAGATCAACGGGCTCTACGCCAAGCACACTGGGCAGCCGCTGCCTGTCATCGGTGAGGGACCCCCGGGATTCTCCCCAACCCACCCAGGGACCCTCAAATGTCCCCAAATGTCACAGAATCCTCCCTGAGCCCAAAAGAGCTGTGGGGTCTATGCCCAAATCACAGGGTGGGCACTGCCAATCCTGGTGAGGGACCCCCTGCAGCCCTGCAGGACCCCCCAGTTGCCTCCCTGACCCTCCTGTGCCCCCCGCAGAAGCTGCCATGGAGCGGGACCGGTACCTGAGCCCGGTGGAGGCGCAGGAATTTGGGCTCCTGGACCAGGTGCTGGTGCATCCCCCTCCGCGTGGCGAGGACGAGCCCCGGCTGGTGCAGAAGGAGCCCCCCAACAGCTCCTCGGGGTCCCCCCCAATCCCTCCAGTGTCCTGAGGCTTCCCTCGGGGGGGGTTTGGGGCACCCCTTTGGGGTTGGGGAGCTCTGAGACCCCCCCCCCCGCACCCCTGTGTGGAAATAAAGGGCTGTGGAACCCAACCGAGTGCTGCGGGGGTTGTGGGGGGGTCAGGGGGCGGCTCTGGAGCGCCGATTGAGGGGGGCCAAGGAGGTGGGAGAGGGGGGATTTGGGGCACAGGGTGGTATTTGTGGGGTCACTGAGTTATTTGAGGTGACAGCGAGACACCTGCGGGGGCCAGGAAGGGCTCGGGGGGCTGCTGTGAGTGATCTGGGGGACAGGGGAGGTTCGGAGGGGGTGGTGACGTTGGTGACATCGTGACCCCCCCGAGTCTCTCAGGTCCCCTGGAGGTGTCCCCCCAGCTGTGAGTCCTCCGAGCCGCCAGGCGGCGCCTGCCGCATTCCCGTCATGCACCGCGCGCGCGGCCTGTGGCGGGCGGGGGTCGCCGCGGCCTCCTGGGGGTCCCGGGCGGCCTCGGGGGGTCCCGGGGTCGCTTCGGGGGGTCCCGGGCTGGGGTTGGGCCCCGAGGCCGAGGCGGACCCGGCTCTGCTCCGCGCCAGCAGCCCCGAGCTGGCCCGGCGGCTCCGCGGGCTGGCGCTGGTCCGCGGCGGCTTCGTGAGCGAGGGGGAGGCGGCGGAGCTCCAGAGGGAGGTGGAGCCGGGCCTGGGCCGGGGGCGGTACCAGAACGACCACTGGGACCGGGTGAGGGGGTCCGGGGGTCTCAGGGGTCTGGGGGTCCTTGAGGAGGGTCAGGGGTCACAGGGGGTCGGGGAGATGTCACTGGGTCACAAGGTCACTGGGCCCGGGGCGGGGGTCGCTCTGAGGTCAAAGTTTAGAGTTTATCTCTCTCTTTCCCCCCCCCCCAGGCCATCACCGGCTACCGGGAGACCGAGAGGGGCCTGCGGGGGGCGCGGGGCTGGCGCTGCTGCACCGAGTGACCCCCGCGTTCCCTCCCCGCCGCCCCCCCCGGCCCAGCGCCCACGTCCTCGACCTCCTGCCGGGGGGGCGAGTGGGGCCGCACGTGGACAGCGTCAAGGTGAGGGGCTGCGGGGACACTCTGGGGCTGGGGGGACACTCTGGGGTTGGGGGGACACTCTGGGGCTGCGGGGACACTCTGGGGCTGGGGGGACACTCTGGGACTGGGGGGACACTCTGGGGCTGGGAGGACACTCTGGGGCTGCGGGGACACTCTGGGGCTGGGGGGACACTCTGGGGGTCCCCGGGGAGCTCTCGGTGGGTCTGGGGGGATTTTGGCGATGCCTGGGTATGGGGGGAGGTGAGGAGGAGGGTTTGGGGGTCCCTGGTGGGTTTGGCGGTCCCTGGTGGGGTTGGGTGGGGAAGTTTTGGGGCTCCTGGGGTGGTTTTGAGGGGTCTGAGGTATGTCCTGTCCCCTAGTTCTGTGGCTGCACCATCGCGGGGGTCTCACTGCTGTCCCCCAGTGTCCTGCGGCTCCGGAGCCTCCGGGACCCCCAGGACTGGCTGGAGCTGCTGCTGGAGCCGGGGTCCCTCTACATCCTCCGGTGGGTTTGGGGGAGCCCTGGGGATCCCCCCGGGGGGGTTTTGGGGAATGCCCTGACCTCCCGATCCCCATCCCCTCCAGGGGTGCTGCCAGGTATGAGTTCACCCACGAGATCCTCCCGGATGAGGAATCGTTTTTTGGGGAGCTCCGGGTGCCGCGGGGCCGCCGGGTGGCCCTGATCTTCCGCAACGACCCCCCCGGTGAGAACCCCCCCCCAAAACACCCCCACATTTCCCCTGCCAGGACCCCCCAAGATCCCCCTGGACCCTTCACAACCCATTTTGAGGAGAGCATGAACCCTGCAAGAGCTCCATCAGCACGTCCTGAGACCCCCAAATTCCCCTTGAGACCCCCAACCCCCCAGATTGCCCCCAGAACCCCTCCAAACCCCACCTGGCATGCCCAAAACCCACCCGGGACCCCATAAACACCCCCCCCCCCCAGACCCTCTAAACATTCCCAGGGTTTGGATCCCTGAACCTCCCCCCAAAGCCCCCCCAAATCCCCTCCTGACCATCTCTGTTTTCCCCCTACCCCAGAGACGCCTCCGGACTCTCTCAGCGACCTCTCAGCATTTATTGAGGACCTCAAAGACCCCCCACCCCCAAAATGAGCCCCCCCAATAAACAGCAACCCCCCCCGCACTTGGCTCTTGGGGAGCTGTTTTGGGGGAGCTTCGAGGGAGAGCCTTCGGGGAACCCCCAAACCCCCCCGAGCTGACAGCCAGGGGGTGCTTTTGGGGGTGGTTGGAGGGACCCCCAAAACCCCTCCCCAACAGATGGGGAAGAGGTTTGGGGAGTCACCTCTGGCTGGCACAGCGGGTGGGTCAGGGGGATTATTTTGGGGAGGGGTCCTCACCCCAGGCAGGCGCAGGCCCCCGCCGAGAGCCGCGGCAGTCGCTGCCAGCGCAGCCCCGAGTCCAGGAACGCCACATCCTCGTAGCGCGTGGGGCGGCAGCAGGGACCCCCCCCGGGACCCCCTGCCCCCAGCACGGCCCCCAGCGCCAGCCCGTGCAGGGTGGGGGGCGCGGGGCAGCCCCCCCCGCAGTAGCGGAACACCACGGTCTCGGGGGAGGGGTACCCCAAACCCAGCGCCCCCACCCCCACCGAGATGCTGCGGAGCCCGCACGGGGGGCGGCGGCGGCCTGGGGGGGCGCGGGGGGGGCGCGGCAGGGCCCGAGGAGGAGCAGGAGGGGAAGGAAGGAGCAGGGGAGTCCTCCTGGCCTCGCCATCCTGAGCCTCCCCCAAAAAACTGCACCCCCGGGGGATTTATGGGGTGTGCGAGGGGAGGGGTTTGAGGGAGGGGAGGGGAAGGTTAACCCCGCCCTGCCCAGGGGGTTTGGGGGGGCATCGACACCCCCCAGGGGAGAGTTGGGAGGGGTCTTTGGGGTGAGGGAGTTAGTGGGGATGCCCCACCCCTAAAACTGGGGGGTGTGAGACCCCCGGGACCTCCCCCAGGGGTTTGGGATGGGGGCGGAATTTGGGGTGGGTGAGACTGCTGGGACCACCAGACTAGGAGGCTGTAATGGAGACCCCCCCCCAAAAAAAAACTGCAGGGGGGGTTGGGGTCTCCATCCACTCCTCCAGGAGGGAACTGCCCCCCCAGATAAAAGGTGTGTCCCCCCACTCCCACCTGAGGGCTGTTTTTGGGTGAAATCCCCACGGGGGAAGGAGGAAATTTGGCCTTCTTCCCCAAAGGAAGGGGGGGGGGCACTGGGGGGTTCATTTGGGGGGGGCCCAACACCCCCCTGGGGGGGTGGAACATTCCAGTGCTGGGGGGGTGGGGGGCTGGCACAAAGTAGGGGAAAAAAAGCCTAAAAATAGCAAAACATCCCAATTCTGATCCAAAAAAAGACGGCCGGGGGATTGGGGGGAGGGAGAGGGGGAGGAAATCTCTTCCCTGCCCCATCCCGGGAAAATTCCAGGGCCCCCCAAATTCCTGGGGAGGGGGGCAGGGGAGCAGTGAGTTCGTTAATGGGAATTTGGGAGGGGTGGGGGAGGCAGGAAAACGGCAGCGTTTGAGGGGAAAGTGGCAGTCAGGAGCGGTAGGCAGGGGTTGGGAAAATGGGGGTGGTCCTGTAGTATTGGGGGGGGGTCTTTGGGGATTTCTGGGCTCCCTGTGGCTTTGGGGGTGCCTGTGGGTTTTGGGGTCACCAACACCCTCCTGTTTTACCGAGAGGCCCTGGGCCAGCTGGGGTGGCCTCCCATGACCTGGGTGACTCCCCCTGGACCCCAGGGTGGCATTCTGGTGGCCCTGGGGGGGTTCTGGTGTCCCTGGGGGGCTTCTGGCGGCTCTGAGGGTCCCTACTCCTTGAGGAAGAAGTGCATCTTGTCAGCGATGAGTTTCCTCTCGGGGTCCAGGCGCTTGAGCAGCTGCGCCAGGGCGTTGACGGTGGCGTCGCTGCTCAGCCCCGTGCGCTTGGTCTGGAATTTCTTCAGCAGGTCCTTGGTGGTCATCGGCTTCCGGGACAGGTAGCGGCGCACGGCCTCTTCCGTCAGCTGCACCTCCCTGCGGCAGGACCGGGGGGTGGTCAGTGGGGCTGGGGGGGTCAGCAGGGCCAAGGTCCTGAAGCCCCCTGCCCCCCAAACTCACCCGCTGTTGGGGGTCGACTTCCCGGAGTGTGGCTGGGGTGTGGATTTGCCCGAGGGGGGTCCTGGCTCTGCCTTCAGACGCTTCTGGGGAGGGGGCTCAGACCCCCCCGGGGCAGCCCGGCGGCCTGGGGGGAGATGAGGAGGTCAGGGGGTGTTTGGGGGACCCCCAGGAGGGAGTTGGGAATTGTCCCCACTCCAAAATATCCCTGTGACCCCTCCCAGAGTGTCACCCAGCCCCTCAACAATGCATCCTGAGACTTCTCAATGCCCCCCAGACACTCCTGGACCCCCAGCCCCCCCAAACCCCTCCCTGAACCCCCAACTTCGCCCCCAGTAAACCCCCAGACTCCAACCTCCCCCCCACCCCCAGTCTCCTGTAATCCTCTCAACCCCCCCTGATGACCCCCCAGACCTCCAAAAATCCCCCTGAGCGCCCCAAACTCCAACCTCCCCCTACCTCCAGACCCTCCCGGGACCCCCCAAGGCCCCACCTTGCTCCAGTCTGGCAGCTGCAGCTCGGAGGGTCCCACCGGTGCCCCCTGAGTCCGTGGGGGTCCCAGGCCGGGAGCCCCCCCTGGAGCTGCTGCCCGAGGCCCTGCGCTCCCGCTTGGGGGGGGTCTTCTTCTTCTGCGGTGGGGGGAAAAGCAGGGAGGGCTCAGGGGGTGTCCGATCCCCCCCCAGCACCCCCAAATTCCCCTGGGACCCCCCTCACCATGGAGAGAGCAGTGACAATGACTCACAGCCCCCCCGGGACCCCCCAGCCCCCCCCTCACCGCCATGAACAGCGCCGAGGACGTCTCGCTGTCGATGTCGCTCTCCTCTGACGTCTGCGACTCGTCGCTGCTTTCTGGGGGGGTGATGATGTCATAAAGTTGCTTTTCAGGGGGTTTTCCCCCAATTCCTGCTGGGGGGGTGGGTTCAGAGGGGGTCTTACCCCTCTTTTTCTTCTTCTCCTGGGGGGTGGGGGTCGCTTTTCCCTCCTCTTCCTCCTCCTTCTCCTCCACCTTCTCCTCCTCGCTCTCCTCGCTGCTCTCACTCGCCTCGTCGATGCCTTTTTTAGGGAGGTTCCTGAGGATCTTGGACCCTAAAAATCCTCCCAATCCCACCCCAGGAACCAAGGGGGGGGTCCCGACCCCCTCCCCAACCCCACCTTTTGGGCCTTCCTCCTCCTCCTTGGGCACTTTGGCTTTGCTGGCATCTTCCTCGCCGGAGCTGCTGCAGAACGAGGGGAGATTGGAGAGGTCAGCAGAGGCTTGGGGGGGATTCGGGGGTCCCTGGGAGTGGTTCGGGGGGTGATTCGGGGGTCCCTCAGGTCCCAGGGCAGATTTCGGCACCCCTGGGGAGGTTTGGGGGTGACACTTTCGGTAGGCACAGTGCAGCTGGGGGCATCACAGAGGTTCCCCACCCCCCCAATGTCCCCCCAGGGACCCCCCTGGTCCAATCAAACCCCTCAGTGACCCCACAGCTGACCCCAAAACGCCCCCAGTCCCACCTGGAGCCGTCGGACATGTAATCCACCTCCTGGCCCTCGAAGTCGCCGTCATCGCTGTCCTCAAGGGCTTCGTCCTCCGAGCCCTTCCTGCCCTTCCTCCTCCTCCTCTTGGGGCCCCCCCCAGCAGCCTTCGGCCTCGCTGCCTTCTCCCCTGGGAATTCCAAGCATTTCGGGGTGTTTGAGGAGGATTTAGGGGGGATTTGGGGAGGACTCTGTGGCATTTGAGGTGTTTTTGGGAGGATTTGCGTGTGGTTTTAGGTGAATTTTGAGATTCCCTCCTCACCCTCGGTCTTGCTTTCCTTGGAAAAAGGGGAATTTTGGATGGATTTGGGGCCGTTTTGGGGAGATTTAAGGATTTGGGAGCACTTTGAGGAAGATTCTGCAAGATTTTGGGAATTCTCCCCTCACCCTCAGCCTCGCTGCCCTCGCTCTCCTCGGAGCTGAGCTCCAGATCCTCCTCCAGGTCGTGGATCCGGAGGCCTCCGCCCTTGCCCGGGGCCTTCCTCCCCTTCTCCTTGTCCTCATCCTCCTCGTCCTGGTCCCGCAGGCGCCGCTGCTGCATGATGCTGAAATGGTTCAGCACCTTGTTCCTCCTGGGGAGAGTCAGGAGAGTGTCAGCATTTGGGGATGGGAGGGGATTTGGGGGGGCTCACGGGGGGTGGGAAAGAATTTGGGGTGTGTGGGAGGGAATTTGGGGCTCTTAGGGGGACTGGGAGTGGATTTAGGGGGCTTGGGGGGGTCTTCAAAGGCCTTTGGGGGTGTGGGGGAGTATTTGGAGGGCATTTGGATGGACTCGCGGGGGATTTGGGGAGCCTGGGGGGATCCGGAGGGGATTTGGGGGGGCTCTGAGGGGCCTGGGGGGAGACTTGAGGGAGCTCTGAGGGTTTTTTTTGGGGGGGAAGCTCTAGAAGGGGATTTGGGGGGGGGTTGGGACAGGATTTGGAGGGAATTTAGAGTGTCTGGGAAGAGGTTTCAGGTCTCCCCCATAATTTTTGGGGTCTCCACCCAGATTTTGGGGTCCTCCCCCTGGATTTGGGGGTCACCTCTCCCACTCCTCCTCGGCCTCCTCGGCTGTCAGCGTGCGGTGCCGGGCCAGGGGGGTGAAGTTGTACCAGTTCCGGACTGGGAATGCCTCGAAGGCTCCGTCAGGGCACTGGGTGAACACATAGTAGGAGGCGTTTTCCGTCACGCCGCCCTTCTTCACCCCCCGGAACCTGCAGGAGGGGGATTGGGGTGGGATTTGGGCACCTTGGGATCCCCAAAAACACCCTGGAGTTCCCCAAAAACAGAGGAATCGAAACCCCCACGCAAAACCCCCCCCAAAACAGCTCAAAATCTGCAAAAAACACATCCCAACCCCCCAGTTCCCTCATCACCCCCTGGGAAAGAAGGATCAGCATCCGAAAATCCTCCAGAATTCCAACAAACTTCTTCACCACCCCGAAAATGACCCAGAATTCCAACAAACTCCTTCACCACCCCGAAAATCCTCCAGAATTCCAACAAACTTCTTCACCACCCTGAAAATCCCCCAAAATTCCAAAATTCCTCGCCGCCCCCAAACCCCTGTTCTTTTTCCCGTTTTATTCCCATTCCCACCCCAATCCCAGCTCCCATTCCCAACCCCACTCCCCAAATCCCGAACTTCCCCGCTCCCCTCTCACTTCCTGCCGGTTTTCCCGTTGACCCGCAGCAGCCAGGGCTGGTCCTCGGCGCGGAATTCCCGCAGGACGATGCCGTATTTCTTCCTCCGCGCCTCCTCCCGCAGCTTGCGGTGGAATTCGCTCCCAGCCCCCGACTCGGGCAGCTCCTCCTCGGCGTAGATGCGCTTGTTGCTCATGTCGCGCTCCATGCGCGCCTGGGTGTGGATTTGGGAATCATCCTCACCCCAAATCCTGATGTTCCTAACCCCCAGGCCTCCAAATGCTGCTGCTGACGGAGCAGGAGCTGATCTGGATCCCCAAAGATCCCCAAAGGATCCCCAAAGGATCCCAAATCCTGCCTGGGATCGGACACGGATCTGTGATCCCAAATCCCACGCTCCTCCAGACCCAAATCCCACTGTTCCCAGCCCAAATCCTGAAAACAGCCCCAGACCCCACCATTCCCAACCCCTGGGTGACCCCAAATCCCCCCCTGGACACAGAGCTGGATTGATCCTGATCCTGGACCCCAAATTCTCCCCAAATCCCCCCAGGACCTTACCCAGGGTCTCTCTGACCCCCCAAATCCCCCCTCACCTGTGCCCAGGGTCTCTCTGACCCCCCAAATCCCCCCTCACCTGTACCCAGGGTCACTCAGACCCCCCAAACTCCCCCCATATTCCCCCCAAATTGCCCCTCACCTGTGCCCAGGTGCCCAGGGTCACTCAGACCCCCCAATTTCCCCCCAAATCGCCCCTCACCTGTGCCCAGGTGCTCAGGGTCACTCTGTCGGCGCTGTTGAAGGCCATGATGTTGTAGCGTTTTTGGGTGTTTCTGCGAGGAGCCAAAAAAGATCCCTCAGGTCTGCCCCCAAAGCAACCCTGGAGCACCCCCAGCCCCCCCAAACCACCCCCGAGCCCCTCGAGAACTTCCCGAGCCCCAAACCACCTCAAACCCCCAAATTTCCCCCCACCGAGCCCCCCAAGACCACCCAAAATCACCCCAAAACCACTGACACCCCCCGAAATCTGATATCCCATCCTCTCCCAAAATCCCTCCAAGCCCCCTGGGCACCTCCAGCCACCCCCCAAGCCCTTTCCCAGCCCCTCCAAACCCCCCGAGCCCCCCAAAAGCCCCCCACTCACTTGGGCACCCTGACCACATACTCGGTGACCACCTGGGAGCTGCTGCCCTGCGGAACGAGGAGCAGTTTTGGGGGTCCCGGGGGAAATTGGGGGTGTTTGGGGAAGTCCCCGAGGGGGTTTGGGGGTCCCAGGGGCATTTGGGGAGGCCCAAAGGGTCCTGGGGGGGGGTGGGTGGGGAGGAGGGGGGTCTCCCACGGGGTCCCTGAGGAGTTTTGGGGCTCCCTGAGGAGTTTTGGGAGCTCCCTGAGGAGATTTGGGAGCTCCCTGAGGAGATTTGGGGCTCCCTGATGAGTTTTGGGAGCTCCCTGAGGAGATTTGGGGCTCCCTGAGGAGTTTTGGGAGCTCCCTGAGGAGATTTGGGGCTCCCTGAGGAGTTTTGGGAGCTCCCTGAGGAGATCTGGGGGTCCCTAAGGAGTTTTGGGGGTCCCTGAGGAGTTTTGGGAGCTCCCTGAGGAGATTTGGGAGCTCCCAGGGAGAATTTGGCACTTCCCCGATCACTCACCAGCGCGGCCATTGTGGAGCACCCCAAGATCTGCCTCAGGAGGGTCCTGGGGGGAAAAAGAGGAGGGGTCACGCCTGGGGACCCTCAAGGCCGCGACGCCCTCAGAGTGGGGACCCCCCCCAGACCCTCCCGGACCCCTCCCAGGGACCCCAAAACCCCTCCAGCCCCTCCCGAAACCCCTCCAGCCCCTCCCAAGGCCCCCAGGACGCGACAAGACCTCAGCAGGGAGCCCCGGGACCACCCGAGCCCCCCCGGGGTCTCTCCGCGCCCACCGCCCGCCCCGGCTCCGCTCCGCGCCGGAACAGGAAGTGCCGCCGTCACGTGACCGGAAAAACACCGACCATCGCACCGCAAACCTGCCCCACGTGACCGGAAGTCTCCGCGGAGCCGCCGATGCGTCGCCATGGCAACCACGGGCCCGAAACTGCCCCCGTGCCACCCCACAAAATACCCAAATTTCACCCTAAAATCTGCCCTTTTTCACCGCAAACCGCTTCTTTTCGCCCCGAAATCACAAGTTCGCGTGCCGAAAGCTGCGATTCTCAGCCTCAAACGGCGTTTTTCACACCAGGCCCCGCTCTACATCCCAAAACCTCACTTTTTTTTATAAAATTCCCCTCTAATTCCCCCCCAAAATTGGACGTTTCCACCTTTTCCCCCGAATCCGGCCGCATTTCACCGCAAAACCCCCAAGATGTTTTTGTTCCGTTTATTTGTGAAGTTAAAAACAAGCGGTAAAAAGTAAAAACTTTGAGCCTTCGGTGGTCGGAGTTTTCCAGATGCTCCGGAACGACACGGACACGGCGGGGGGGGCGGCCGGGGGGGCTCGGGGACCCCCGGGGAGGGGAATTTGGGGACCCCCGGGGGGCTTGGGGGGGCCCTGGGGCAGTTTGGGGGTCCCCAAGGGGGAGTTGGGGGCCCCTGGGGGAGTCTTGGGGTCCCCAGTGGGGTCTGGGGGTCCCCACGAGGGGGGTTTGGGGTGGGTTTTGGGGTTCCCTGGGGGATTTTGGGGTTCCCAGGGGTGTTCGGGGGGTCCCCAGCGGCTCCCAGGAATGTTCGAGCGGCTCTGGGAGGGGCTCGGGGAGGGGGAGGGGCTGGGGGAGGTGGGAGGCCTCCCCCGGGGGGTCTCGGGGGGTCGTGGGGGGCCGCTCGCCCCGTCCAGCCGCGGCCGCTCGCCCAAAACAAAAGGGGGTCACAGACGGGGGGGCACGGTGGGGTCACTGAGCCTGCAGGGGGGTGAACAGCGTGGGTGGTGTGGCTGGGAGGGACCCCAGACCCCCCCCGGAGGGGAGCCTGGGGTCCTTGGGGGGAGGTCAGGATGGGCTGGGGGGGCTCCTGCAGTACCAGACCCTCCCCCGAACATCCCAAGGCAATTTCTAGGGAATTTTGGCAGCTCCTGGTTGGATTTGGGGGTCCCAGGGGGAGTTCTGAAGGTCCCGTGGGTGTTTTGGGTGTCCTGGGGTGGGGTCTGGGGTCCCCTTTGGTGGAATTTTGGGGTCCCAATGTGCTGGGGGGGCTCTGGCAGTGCCAACCCTTCCCCAGCAGGAAGGTTTTGGAGGTCCTGGGAGGTTCTGGAGGTCCTGATCTTTTTTTGGAGCCTATTTTGGGCTCTCCTGGTTGCTTTTGAGGGTCCCAGGTGGGAAGTTTAATGAGCCCCCCAGTGTCTGTGTCTACGAGCACAAATCTCTCCTGGGCAGGGAGATTATCCTGAACTCAGAACCTTCTCAAGGAGGGGTTTTGGGGGGTCCCGGGGGGGTTTTGGGGGTCAGGGGTGCCGCACCTGCTGTCCCTGCTGCGCGGGGGGGGGCGCGGGCCCGGCCCCCCCGGGGGTCTGCCCGTAGTACGCCGCTTGCTGCCGGTAGTACTCGGCCCAGGCCGCGCTGTAGTCGGGCTGGGGGCCAGGAGGGGCCCCGGGACCACCCCCCGAGGCCACCTGGGCTGCTGCGGGACACGGTGGGGTGGTCAGGGGTGAGGGGGGGGATGCTCCAGCCCCTCCAGGGATGGGATTTTGGGGGGACTCACCCTGTTTCTTGTAATATTCCTCCCACGCCTTGGTGTAGTCCTGCTGCGGGGGTGCCCCCGGCTGCTGCGGCTGTTGGCCTGGGGGAGGGCACCGAGGGGTTAGGGACCCCCAGGGGGGGTTCAGGGGTCCCCAAGTGGGACAGAGAGGCAGGTTTGGGGTCCCCGGGGGTAATTTTGGGGGACAGAGGGGTGTTACCATCACCCAAGGACAGTTTGGGGTGTGCGAGGAGCAGATTTGGGATCCTCGGCAGATTTTTGGGGTCCCTGGGGGGGGTTCAGGGGTCTCTGGGGGGATCAGGAGGCCCCAGGAAGGGTTTGGAGTATCCTCAAGGGGAGCTTGGTGGGGGTCAGGAGGGTTTTGGGGGTCAGGACCTGCCGGGGGGTGAACTCCTTCCCCAGCAGAGCACAGCATGGGGGGTCCCGGGGAGGATTTTGGGGAGTCCCAGCAGGGCTTGGAGCCTCCCAGACCCCCCCAATTCTCCCCCCCAAGATTCGGGGTGCCCACCTAGTTTCTTGTAGTACTCCTCCCAGGCCTTGGTGTAGTCGGCCTGGCCGGTGGGGGGAGGCTGGGGGGGCTCCCCCTGCACGGGGGGCGCGGCGGGGGGCGGCTGCGCCGGCACGGGCCCGGGGGGCTGCTGGTAGTAGTGCGAGTAGTAGGCGGCCCAGGCCGCGTTGGGGTCCGGGGCGGGCGCCTTGCCTGGAGGGGGCCCCAGAACCACAGTGTTAGCCGAGGGGGGTCCCCAAATCCCAAAATTTGGGGCTCCTCCCCCCCCCCCCCACAACGGGACGCTCCCAAAATCGAGGGGGTGCGGTGGGGATGGGGTCTGGCATTGCCACCGCTCGGACAGAGGGACCCCGAAAGACCCCCGAGGTCAGGGAAGGAGCCCCAAACTCAGGGACGCCCCCAAAACCCAAGTGGTGACAGCTTGGGGTGTGCCACTGCCCCAAAACCACACCCAAAAACCCCAGGGGGAGCTTCCCCAACGCGGGGGGGACCCCCAAACTCAGGGACCACCCACCCAAAATCCCAGAGCACTCCCAGAAGCACGGGAGTGGGCTCCGATCATTGGGATCTACCCCCACTTTGCCCCCCCCCAAAACCCAGTGGGGAGCCCCGGGGTGGTTCCCCAAATCCCTGGGAAGCTCCCCAAAGAGTGGGGGACCCGGGGGGTCGCAATACTCACTGGGGTCGTGGGGGGCTGGCGGCTGCCACTGGGGGTACGTATTGCCCCAGCCCTGGGGGGGATACTGGTGGGGGGGTGGCCCCCCCGGGCTGCAGAAAAACGGGGTTCAGAAAAGGAGGATATTGAATTTGGGGGGAACCCCCTCCCCAAAAAAGACCAGTACTCACTGTGGGGGGGCTCCAGGGGGACCCTGGTTGAAGGGTCCGGGGTTGAAGGGGCCCATGGGGCCAGCAGGTCCAGGGGGACCCCCTGGGCCGGGACCAGGGCCGACGGGGCACAGTGGGCCCTGGGGGTGGAAAATGGGGGTCAGAGGAGGTTTGGGGGACCCCAGAAGGGGTTCTAGGGTCCCTCGGAGATATTTGGGGTTGTGATGGAGGATTTGGGGATCGTGGGCAGCACCTGGTGGGGCTCCTGCAGTACCGCGCTTTCCCCACCAGAGGGAGACACTGAGATACCAAGGAGTTTTGGCGGTTTTCGGCTTTTTTTGGGGATTTGGAGGATTTTTGGGGTCCCCTAGGAATATTTTTAAGGTGCCCCCCACCTCAATCTTTTCCTCGATGAGCTGCTTGGCGTGGTCGATCTGCTGGGGTGTCCCACGGATCACGAACAGTTTGAAGTTGGGGTCTCCGTTCGGGGGGAGCTGCCGCGAGATCTCCACGAACGCCCCTGTCTGCTGGTTGATGGCCTTGACGTTCTCCCCCCCTGCACCCCAAAACGCCCCGCGGTCAGAGGGGGCAGCCCAAATTCCCCCCAAGCCCCCTGGGAGCCCCTGATCCTCCCCGGGACCAGCAAAACCCTCCTGGGACCCCCAAACCCCAGCAGGTGATCCCAAAACCTCCCCTGGGGAACTCCAAAATCTTCCCAGACCCTAAAATCCCCTGGAAAATCCCCAAACCCCTCAGGGGATCCCAAAACATCTATTGGGGACCCCCAAACCCCACCCTGGGACCCCCCAAACCCCCCTGGGACCCCCAAACCCCAATGTGGGGAGCCCCAACCTCTCACCCAATGAGCACCCCCTATATAAGAGAGAAGAAAAAGGTTTTTAGAGGAAGGGTCTGGATATATTTGCGGGGGTTTTGAGGGTCTTAGGGGTGGTTTGTGGGGGGCTCAGGATTATCTGGGGGAGCTTGGGGAGGTCTGTGGGGGCCCAAGGGCATGACAGGGGTTGAGGAGGAGCTTGAGGGGTGTGTCAGGGGGATTTGGGGGAAGATTCGGGGGTCTTGGGGGTGAAATTGGGGTCTGGGGGCAGTTTCAGCGTCTGGGGGTGTTTGAGGGGGTGTGGGTGGGGGAGTCAGGAGGGGTTCATGGGGGTCTGGAGAAGGGTTTGGTGAGTCCAGGGAGAGATTTTGGGGGCATTTGTGGGGATTTTGGGAACCAGGGGAGGAACTGGGAGGAGGGGTGGATTGGGGGGTCCCGGGGGAGGTTTTGGGGGGAATTTGGGGATCCCGGGGGGTCACCCCCACCTCACCTCTGCCGATGACGAGCCCGCACTTGTGGGTGGGGATGGAGAAGGTCATCTCCCCGCCGGGGGGGCCCCAGCTGCCCTGGCCCCGGCCTCGGCCGCGCCCCCCCGGCGGCAGCCCCGGCCCGGGGGGTCCCGGGGGTCCACTCTGTGGGGAGAAGGTGTCAAGGGGGGCAGAACACCCCAAACTGGGGGGACACCCCCAAAAAAGACATCCCTGCCCCAAAAACTGCTCCTAACCCTCCCCAAATTAAACCCCCTACCCCAAAAACAGCTCCTAACCCTCCCCAAATTAAACCCCCTGCCCCAAAAACAGCCCGAGTCCTCCCCAAATTAAACCCCCTGCCCCAAAACCAGCTAACCCTCCCCCCCGAACACCCCACCCCCCCTAAAACAGCTCCTGTCACCCCCCAAAGTGCAGCCCCCTCCCCAAATCCCTGCCTGCACTGCAGCAGAGGTGGCTGCTGGTCCCCGCCCCACCCCAAAGCCCCCTCCCCAAGGCGCAGCCCCCTCCCCAAGGCGCAGCCCCCTCCCCACGCACCCGCAGGCTCTGCAGCAGGTCGTTGATGATCCTGGCCGCGTGCTCGCAGCGCTCGGGGGCTCCCATGATGTGGGCGATCTTCTCCGGCCCCGTCCCATCGTCTGTGGGGTTTGGAGGGGGTCACGGGGGGTCCCCAGCGCAGCGGGGAGGGGTCCTTACTGCAGGGAGGGGTTCCCCAAACCTTGCTTGAACTGGATCCGCACCCCGGCGTCGTTCTGGATCTTCTTGATCATCTCCCCGCTGCGGCCGATGACGACCCCGACCGAGTGTCGCGGCACCGGCACCTGGGGGGAGAATTTGGGGGGGTCAGGGGGGCCTGACCCCCCCTCGGAAAAAAGGGATTGGGGTGGAGAAGAGAGTTTTTTTTGAGTGAAAAATAGAGGTTCTTGGGTTAAAGAATACGAGTTGCAGAGTGAAAATCAGGATTTTTTGCACTGAAAAATGAGATCGTTAGAAACTCGGATATTTTGTGTTGAAGAATGGGATTTTTTTGATTGAAAAGTCAGGATTTTGACTGAAAAATAGGAATTTTTTAAACTGAGAAACAGCATCGGTTTTTGACTGAAAACTAAAATCTCTCAAGTTGGAAAACAAGATTTCCTTGAAAAACAGGAGCTTAGGAATAAGAAATGAGGGACTTGGTTTGAAAAACAGGGTTTTTTTAGAGTGAAAAATGTAGGCTTGGACTGGCGTTCTTGCGTGAAAATTCACACAAAAATTTGGGGTGAAAAAGGGGATGTCTGGGATAGTTTGGTTTGAAAAACGAGGCCCTTTATGAGCGAAAAAATTGAGATTTTGTGATGAAAAGTGGGATTTTGGGGGTGCCAAAGGGGATTTTGGGGCCACACTCACATCAATGCCCCCGCCCAGGCGCGCGCCGTAGTCCGAGCGCTCCCCGAATCCGCCCTGGTCACGCTCCCGAAGGATGTCCAGCACCATCTCACAGGCTTGCTGGGAACAGCGGTTTGGGGGGTCACTTTGGGGCTGTTTTGGGGTTTTTTTCGGGGTGGTTTTTGGGTGCCTCTTACCTGCACTTTGTAGGGCTCCCCGATGATCCGCAGGGGTTTGTCCACGTTGGTGTTTTGGGAACCGTCTTGGATCAGGATCATCTTCACCCCCGCCCGTTCCTGGGGGGCACCGGGACCCCTCAGCGCTGCCCCCTGCCCCCCAACCACCTCCTGGGGCAGTTTTGGGGTTCCTGCAGCTCTTCCCCCATTCCAAACCCCACAGGGATGATCAGAGACCCCCCAAACCCCCCTCAGTGACCCCAACGCCCACCCAGGCGCCCCAAAACCCCAAAACCTCCCCGGGGGGGAGGATTTTTGGGGGCACCTGGAGCTGTTTGATGGTCTCGCCGCCCTTCCCGATGACCAATCCCGCTTTTCCCGCTGGGATCATCAGCTCCTGGACCGTCCCGTTCTGGCCGTTGGCGGCGTCGGGGAAGGGTCCCGGGGGGCCCCCCCTGCCCCGAGACACAATGTCGTCCAGCAGTGCCTTCGCCTTCCTGCGGAGAGATTTTGGGGAGGGGTCACCGGGGGGATTTGGGGGGGGGCTTCGGGAAGATCTGGCAGGGTTTTGGAGTCCCTGGGGGATTTGGAAGGAGTTTTGGGAGTTCAGGGAAGATTTGGAAAGGTTTGGGGAGACTCGGATGGATTTTGGGAGCATCACTGGGGGATTTGGGGAGTCTCTGAGGGGGCGTGGGGAAGATCCAGGGGGAGGCTGGGGGTCCCAGGGGGATGTCTGAGGGTATTTTGGGAGTGATTCTGGGAGAGTTTTGGGGGTCCCAGGGGTATTTTGGGGTCACTCACTGCACAGACTCCGGAGACCCCGTCAGGGACACGCTGCGCTCCGGTAAGCCGCCGCTGTCTGGGGGGGCACGGCATGGTGAGTGGGGTCCCCCCATAATTTGGGGGGCCTAGGGGGGGTTTTGGGGGGGCTCAGCCCCTCCATACCTGGGGAGATCTGCACTTTGCACCCCGAGTCCTGCTGGATCTTGTTGATCTGTTCCCCCCCACGGCCGATGACTGCGGGGGGTGACACACAGAGCAGGTTTGGGGACGTCCCCGAGGTCCTCCAGGGGGTCCCCAACCCCCTGGGACCACCGAAGCTCCCCCAGGACCCCTCCAGACTCACTGAGGCCGACCATCCCGTCGGGGACCCGGTACTCCTCTGTCACCGTTGTCCTGGGGGGAATCAGGGGGTCATGGGGACCCCAGAAACACCCATGGGCACCCCAAAACCCCCCAGGATCCACCAACACCCCCCCGACTCCCCAAGGATGCTTTAAAACCACCCCAAGACTCCCCAAAACTCACCAGAAGCTTCAACCACCCCCCTCCTGAGGACCTCTCAAACCTCCCCCCAAAACCTTCAGTACCCCCCTAAAAAAATCCTCAAATCCCAAGGAACACCCCCCCCCCCCAGGAACCCTCCTCCTCATCCCAGACCCTTCAAACTCCCCCCAGGACCCCCCGAAAGAACCCCTCTCACCCCCCAAACCCCCCTGGCCCCCCATACCTGGGTGGGGGGTGGATGGGCCCCATCGGTGCCGGCATCGCTGGGGGGGGAATCTGACCTGTGGGGGGTCCCCCCGATTTTGGGGGGGAGGCTGGGAGGGCCCCAACTTCCCCCCAAGACCCCCAACTCCCTCCCCCCTTCCCCCCAACCTCTCCCAGCCCCATAACCCCTCCAGAATTCTTCAAACCACCCCAAAGACCCCCTAAGAAACCCCGAGACCCTCCAAACCTGCCCTAGACATCCCAAAACTCCCCCAGAACCCTCAACCTCCCTCTGAACCCCCCCAAACCTCCCCCAGGACCCCCTGAAACCCCACCAGGACCCCCAAGTTTCCCTTTGGCCACCCCAAACCCCCCCCCGGACCCCCAAATCTCCTTTGGAGAACCCCAAACTGCCCCCCTAGGACCCCCCAAATCTTCCACAGCGCCCCCTCCTGGGAACAACCCAACACTACAAGACCCCCCCCACCCCCAAAAAAGTTCTGCCACCCCCCCCCCCCCCCCCCGCCCCAGGACCCCCCCAAACCTGCACTCACCATCCCCCTGTGCCGCCAGTTTCTTGCTCTCAGGCTGGTCTGGGGTGGGGGACGGGGACACAGCATTAGGGACCCCCCCATTTACCCCCCCCAAGGTTTTGAGGGTCCCCCAGGAATTTGGGGGATCATCCCCGGGGTTTTGGGGGTCCCGTCTCCCCCTTACCGCCGTCTTCCAGCTGCCGTTTCTGCCCCCCGAAGCCCCCGAAGTCGGGGGGCGGGGGGTTGTTGTTGGGCACCGGCGGCGCCGCGTCCCCCCCGATCTTGGCTGCGATCTGGTGGGGGGGGCAAGGGATTGGGGGGGGGGTCACCCCAAAAACCACCAGGGGCTCCCCAAAATCTCCCCCCAACCTCAGAGCCCCCCCACCAACTCATAAAGGAGACCGCAAAACGCCCCAAAATCCCCTAAATCCTCCCCAAAAACCCCCAGAGAAATGGTCTCGCCCCCCCCAAACTCAAAGAGTCACCCCCAAAACCCAACAGGGACCACCCAAACCCCTCCAGGAGCCCGCAGATCCTCCCAGGACCCCCCAAACCTCCCCAGGTGTTGCTCCCCCCCCTCAGGAGCATCCAAACCTTAGAAACTCGTAGTGAAACACCCAAAATTCTTGGGAAGATCAGCCAAAAAAAGAGACCCCCCCCCCGCCCCAGCACAAGCAGGAGCCCCCCCAAAACTGCCCCAAAATCTTTCGGGAGCAGCGAGAAATCCCAAAAAGACCCCAAAACGAGACCGGGGTCCCCCAAAACCGCGTTTGAGCATCCAAAACACCTCCGAGGGGATGGAACTGCCCCAAACCCACCCGGGGGACCCCCAAAAATCCCTCCCCGAGCTCCCCAAAGCCCTCAGGCCGCTGGGCCCCTCAGCCCACACGAAATTCCCCTCAGAACTCCTCAATTTTGGGTGCCCTCGGGAATCGCTCTCCGACCGCCCCCAGAGGCCTCAGGCCGCGGCGGGACCCCCGAATTGGGAGAATCGTGAGGGAAAAGAGCACCGCAAAACTGCCTAGCCGCTAAGCGGGGTGTTAATTATGGTAATTAGTGTAATTGCGGCGCGCGGCGGCGGCGGAGGGCCCGCGGCTCGGGGGGAATTACGGTAAAGTGCCGTAACTACCGTAATTACGGCGCCGAGAGCTCCCGGAATCGGGGGGAAAACAAGCGGCGGCGATCCGGGATTTTATTGGGGCGCGGGGAGAACGGGAACGGAGAGGGGAACGCGGGGGAGAGGCGTCCCGGGGGTGGGGGGGGCCGAGCCCCCTCCCGCGACCCCCGGAGGGGCGGGGCCTTACCGGGAGCGTGTGGGCGGGGCCGCGGCGCCCCGAGGGGGGTCGCGGGGGGTCCCCGGCCCCTCCCGCCGCCTCCCGCCGCCCCGCCGCGCCCCTCACCTGCCGCGCGCGTTGCACCGCGTCGGCGAACGCGTCCTTGCGCCCCGTCCCGCCGCCGCCGCCGCCGCCGCCGCCGCCCCCCGGGCCCCCCCCGGGCCCGGCAGAGGGAGGGGCGGCGGGGGCAGCCCCGGGCTGGGGGGGCGGGGGCGGCGCGGGGCCGAACTCGGACATGGCGGAGGCGGCGACGGGCACGGGCCGCGCTCGCCTCGGGCCGCGCGGGGCACGCTGGGAGCGCGGCGGGGAGCCCCGCCCCCACCGGCGCCGCGTGGCCAATCGCCGCGCCGGGGCGCCCTGAGTGACGGCGCTCTCGGCCATTCAGCGGCTGCGGGCAGCGCGCAGTAGCCAATGAGAGAGGGGAAGGCGCCGGCGCGCCGCGATTGAGTCGAGTCGGCGTGAGTGGCAGCAGCACGGGCTAATGAGAGCGCGCCGATTGGCCGCCGTGCGTGGGCGGGACTGCGGGCTTCCAGCCAATCATGCCGCGCGTCGCGCCTGGGCGGCCCTGCAAGGCGCCGCGATTGGGCGAGCAAGCGGAAGTCGGGGACGGGGCGGGGCGAGAAGTGATTGACGCCTGCCCCGACCAACAGCGCGCAGCGACCTCCTCTCTCTCCCGCGCCGCGCAGCGATTGGACAAGGCTTGTGACTGACGGCGACCGCAGCCAATGGCCTGCGAGCGGCGGCACAAATGGCGGGCGTGGGGAGGACGGAGCTGCGTTAGAATGATCGGCGTGGGAATCAATCGGCGGCGGAAAAACGAGGCGAACACTCATGGCGGGGGCGGTGTGGAGCTTGATTGGCAGCGTGGGCACCCAATGGCCTGCGCCGCCGCGCGCCTCTCGTCCAATCAGCGCAGAGCGGCGGTTTAGGAGGGAAACGGCGACCAATCAGGGGCCGCGCTGGCTGGGCGGGAACGAGGCCGCGGCACTCTGGGCCAATGGCGTGCGACGAGGGAAAGCGTGCCCCGCCCCCTCCCTCGCCCAGTCTCTCCCAGTTCGCCCAGTTTGGCCTCAGAACTCAATAAATAAAAGTTTATTTGGGGGGAGAAGGGGCGGGCACCCGCTGGGCCCCGCCCGCTCCCCAAGGCCCCGGTTTGGTGGGAATTCACAGTATTTTGGGTCAGAAAACCCTAAACAAACCGCCCGAGCGGTCACTGTGGCACCTGGGCAGGTGCGAGCAGGCACGGAGAGCTGTCCAGGTGTGTCTGCTGCCTCGTCTGGCTCTGTCCAGGTGTGCCCAGGTGTGCCTGGGTGTTCCCAGGTGTGCCCAGGTGTGCCCAGGTGTGTCTGAGTGTGCAGAGCTGAGCCCAGGTATGCACAGGCCTGGCCGCAGGCACGGCCAGGTGTGCCCAGGTGTGCCCAGCTGTGTCCCCAGCTGCGCTCAGGTGTATCCAGGCATGCCCAGGTATGCCCAGCTGTGTTCCCAGCTGCACTCAGGTGTGCCCAGGTGTTCCCAGGTGTGTCTGAGTGTGCAGAGCTGAGCCCAGGTATGTACAGGCCTGGCCGCAGGCACGGCCAGGTGTGTCCAGGTGTGCCCAGCTGTGCTCAGGTGTGTCCAGCTGCCTGCCCTGGTGTGCCCAGGTATGCCCAGCTGTGTTCCCAGCTGCACTCAGGTGTGCCCAGCTGTGTTCCCAGCTGCGCTCAGGTGTATCCAGGTGTGCCCAGGTATGCCCAGCTGTGTCCCCAGCTGTGCCCAGGTGTGCTCAGGTGTATCCAGGTGTGCCCAGGTATGCCCAGCTGTGTCCCCAGCTGCGCTCAGGTGTATCCAGGTGTGTCCACACGCACACAGCTGTTCCCAGGTGTGCTCGGAGATGTCCCCAGGTGTGGCCACCCTCAGTCCCGTGGCTCCCCAGGTGTTGTTCTCCCAGCCCAGGGCACTCTGGGGCGGGGGGGGGGGCACCTCTCAGCCCCCGCACATCCTCACGGTTCATCGTCCTCTGACGTCAGCGGTTGCTGGGGGGAGGAAATGTGGGGTCAGTGAGGGGGGCAGGGGGTCCCCGAAGTCACCAGGGGTCCCCCCACAGCCTCCCCCCTCCATCCTAGGGGTCCCCAGGCCCATTTCACTCACCAGGGGGTCCCCGAGCCACCCCCCCATCCAGGGGGTCCCCAAACACTCACCAGGGGGTCCCCGAGCCCCCCCCATCCAGGGGGTCCCCAAACACTCACCAGGGGGTCCCCGAGCCACCCCCCCATCCAGGGGGTCCCCAAACACTCACCAGGGGGTCCCCGAGCCCCCCCCATCCAGGGGGTCCCCAAACACTCACCAGGGGGTCCCCGAGCCACCCCCCCATCCAGGGGGTCCCCAAACACTCACCAGGGGGTCCCCGAGCCCCCCCCCATCCAGGGGGTCTCCGGGCCCTTTCCGGAAGGCGGCGTTGGCGAAGCTGATGCTGTTGGTGCTGCGCCGGCGCCATCCCTGCCACAGCGCCCTGGCCGCCAGCCCCAGGCACAGCACCAACCCTGGGACAGACGGGGAGGGGTCGGGGGGGGGTCCCAAAACTGGGACACCCCCCCCAAAATCTAGGATTTCCCCCCTGCAAAGTCCCCATGGCCTGTCCCCAATGGGAACCAGAGCCCCCCCGGTGTGGGAGGGAATAGACCACCCCCAAAGGAGACCCCCCCCCAGTGGGACCCTCCCCTTCGACAGCCCCCCCCCAATGTGGGCCCCCCGAATTTTGCCTCCATCCCATTTTAGGACCCCTCCTCCCCCAACCCCTCCATTTTTGGCACCTCTTTTGAAACTTCCCCCTCCCCCAAAATTTAAGACTCCACACCCACTCCTCCACCCCTTTTAGAGTCACTACCCCCCCGGATGCTCCATCCCGGACCCCCTTTTTTTGGGACACCCCACATTTCACCCCTCGACCCCCTCCCATTTTGCCACCCCCCCCAAAACCAGGGCCATACCGAGGGGCAGCAGGACCCCGAGCGCTGTCAGCCCTGGCTGGGCCCCCCTGGGCCCCCCTGGCCGGCTGAGGTCACCTGTGGGGACAGGAGTGATCAGGGTGTGGCCAGTGGGTGTGGCCAGTGGGTGTGGCCATGTCCTGGGGTGGCATCATGATATTTTGTATTCCCTATCGTTTGTATATTTGAGCAGAAATCTGGTCCTGGAGCTTTCACTGCGTCCTGCAGCTGGGACAAAGCTCTGCCAGCGTGGGATGGTTTGGGAATTTTTTGGGGATTTTTTGGGGATTTTTTTGGGGTTTTTTCCCCGCCTGTTCTACGGGGGAGTGGGAAGGAGGAAGGGACACTGTTTTTACTTTTTTTTTTTCCTCAGTCAGTTGCTGCTGCTACTGCTGTGGCTGCTGCTTGGGTTTTTCTTTTTGATTTTTTTTTTTCTTTTTTCCCCTGGGATTGTTTTTTTTTCATCATTTTTGGACCTTTTTCTTCGACTTTCCTTTTTTGAGGAGCCCCGGAGGACAGCGGACGAGAATCGTCCAGGGAGCCACCGGAGGAACTCCACCCAACCCCTCCGGGAACCCCGGAAAGGAAAAGGACACTAAAGTTCATCAATTTATTCAATTATTAATGAGCCCTTTTCCCCTTTCCCCTTCCACTGTTTGGTCTGTTAATTAAACAGTTCTCCCCGCTTTGTTAATTAAACAGTTCTTTCCGCTTTCTCTGTTAATTAAACAGTTCTTTCCCACTTTCTCTGCTAATTAAAGAATTTTTTCCACTTTAGGCTGAGATATTCTGTTGTTTTGGGGGGAAGGGGTGCCAGAAACCTTTGCTGTGGGGGAGACACCTGCTCACAGTGCTTCCCACCTGGGATATTTGTCTCTAATCCGAGTCAGGCCATTACCTGTGGAGGTGTTTCCCGCCCTGCTGACGTTCCGAGCGAGGGGCTCAGCAGTCCCGGGGGGCTCTGGGGAGGAGGACACGGGTGGGGGAGGTCACCTGGGCACAGGTGAACCCGGGGGGTGGTCTCGGGGGGGTCTCGGGGGGGTCTCAGGGCTCACCTGTGACACAGCTGCGTCCATCGCTGTCCAGGTGCTCCCCATCGGGGCAGGCGCAGGTGAACCGCGGGGAGCTGGGGCCGCGGGCGGGGGAGGGGAGGCACAGGAAGGAGCAGAGACCCCCAGGACCCTCGCAGCGGTTGGGGCCTGGGGGTGAGGCACAGGTGGGGGAGGTCCCAGAGGGAATTTGGGGTCACTGGAGGGTATTTTGGGACACCCTGGGGTGTTTTGGGGGGGACGTTGGGAGTCCTTGGGTTGTTTTGGCGGGCTCTGGAGGATGTTTTTGGGGTGTTTTTGGGTGGGTTTGGGTGTTTTTGGGGATCCCGGGGGTATTTTGGGGGTGTTTTTGGGGTGGTTTTGGGTGGGTTTGGGTGTTTTTGGGGATCCCGGGGGTGTTTTTGGGGTGTTTTTGGGTGGGTTTGGGTGTTTTTGGGGATCCCGGGGGTGTTTTTGGGGTGTTTTTGGGTGGGTTTGGGTGTTTTTGGGGATCCCGGGGGTATTTTGGGGGTGTTTTTGGGGTGTTTTTGGGTGGGTTTGGGTGTTTTTGGGGATCCCGGGGGTATTTTGGGGGTGTTTTTGGGGTGTTTTTGGGTGGGTTTGGGTGTTTTTGGGGATCCCAGGGGTATTTTGGGGGTGTTTTTGGGGTGTTTTTGGGTCGGTTTGGGTGTTTTTGGGGATCCCAGGGGTATTTTGGGGGTGTTTTTGGGGTGTTTTTGGGTGGGTTTGGGTGTTTTTGGGGATCCCGGGGGTGTTTTGGGGGTGTTTTTGGGTGGGTTTGGGTGTTTTTGGGGATCCCGGGGGTATTTTGGGGGTGTTTTTGGGTTTTTACCTGCTGGCTGCCTCCCCGGGTGCAGCACCACGATGGCCTCGGGGCTGAAGAGCTCCTGGGCTACCACCTGAGGGGTCGGGGGGCTACCCCGGAGCCGCGCGGCCACCAGGGACCCCCGGGGGGGATTGGTCCAGAAGGCCCAGTCCTGGTGGGGGGGACATCGGAGGGTCAGGGGCGACAGGAGGGGGACATTGGGGGATGGGGGAGTTCAGGGAGGACATGGGGGTGGTCCTGGGGACCTCAGGGAGGGTCAGGGGGACAAGGGGTTGGGAGGGAGACACGGCGGGGGGGACATTGCTGGGGTCCCGGGGGTCTCACCTGGAAGACGGCGAGGCCGAGGGGCTGTGCCAGGTGCTGGGGGTCCCTCAGGTGTGTCCGGCGGTCGCTGCCGTCCAGGGCCACGCTGGACACGGTGTGCAGGCGGCCGTCGGCCCAGTACAGGCGCTGGGAGGACTGGTCTGGGGGCACGGGGGGAATTGAGGGGACACTGGGGGGACATCGGGG
Source organism: Acanthiza pusilla (assembly GCA_036630365.1). NCBI lineage: Eukaryota > Metazoa > Chordata > Aves > Passeriformes > Acanthizidae > Acanthiza > Acanthiza pusilla. The sequence goes on along the minus strand of JAXCHO010000355.1, from coordinate 229,156 downwards.
TCAGAGGGGACATCAAGGTTGGGGGAGACGCAGGGCTGGGGACACATGGGGACATCCAGCACAGGCAGGGAGGTGTGGGGGAGTCTGGAGAACATGGGGACAGGTCTGGGGACACGAGGTACATGTGGGGACATGGGGACACATTTGGGGACAGGACCCTCACCCAGCGCCAGCCCCTGGGGACGCTCCACGTCCTCGGTCACCAGGGGCTCAGGGGGGGCTCCGTCCTGGGCCTGTCGCGCAATGTGGGGGCGAGACCCCCAGTCCGACCAGTACAGGAACCTGGGGGACACCAGTGTCACCAGCGCTGCTGCTGTTCCCTGTCCCCACCACGTCCCCCCAGCCCCCTTGTCCATCCCATCCCATGGTCACCCCCCCCCCCCCCCCGTGTCCCCCCATGTCCCCAAAGCCCTGTCCCCCCTCACTGTCACCCTTGTCACATCCCTGTCTCCCTGTCACTGCTCCCCCCCATGTCCCCCCAGCCCTCTTGTCCATCCCCTCCCATGTCATTGTCACCCCCCCACGTGTCCCCCCATGTCCCCCCAGCCCCCTTGTCCATCCCATGTCATTGTCACCACCCCAAGTCCCCCCATGTCCCCAAAGCCCTGTCCCCCCTCATTGCCACCCTTGTCACATCCCTCCCCGTGTCCCCCCACGTCCCTCCCCACCCCCCCCATACCCGTTCAGGGGGTCCACGACCACCCCCCACGGCCGCGTGCGGGGGTCCCGGTGCAGGGTGCGGTGCCGTGTCCCCGCGGGGTCAGCGACAGCCACGCGGCCAGGGCCAGGCTCGGTCCAGAACAGCAGCCGATGGATCCAGTCCAGGGCGATCCCGGCCGGAGACCCCGGGCCGGGGACCACCCCCAGCGGCAGCGCCGGGCCGGCGGCCAGGGGGGCTCTGGGGGGCACGGGGATCAGTGGGGGGAACTGGGAGGGGATTGGGAGGACACGGGGGGGGTCCTGGGGGTTACTGGAGGGAGTTGGGCGGACATTTAGGAAGACTGGGGGGGAGAATTGGGGGTCTTGAGGGGACATCGGGGGTGTTTTGGCACATTGGGGGGGATTGGGGGGCACTGGGAAGGATTGGGGGTCCTTGGGGGGACACAGGGGTGACCCCTGGGAAGGTCCCGGGGGTCTTCAGAGGTCATCGGGGGTCCCAGGGAGGGATTCTGGGGGTGTTCAGGGGGTCCCAGAGGGGATCTGCAGAGGTCCCGGGGGTCTTCAGGGATCATTGGGGGTCCCAGGGAGGGATTCTGGGGGTGTCCAGGGGGTCCCAGCGAGGGATTCTGGGGGTGTCCAGGGGGTCCCTGGGGGTCTCTCACCTGTAGATGAGCCCCTCGCTGGGGTCCCCCCAGAACAGGGACCCTCCCTCGATGCTGACGTCCAGCGTGGCCGCGTGCTTGAGGGGTCCCCGCAGGATTTGGGGTTCGGGGCCCCCCAGCGCCAGCACCTGGTGCCGTGTGCTCACCAGGAGGGTCCCGGGGGGGCCTAGAGGGGGGCACGAGGGTCAACGCCTCACAGGGAACCTCCTCAGCCCCCCAAAATCACCCACCGCAGACCCTCAAAACCCCCCTGACATTCCCAAACCCCCAAATTCCCCTTGTCCCCCCTCCCTCGGGACCCCTGGATGCACCCCTCCTCTGACCCCTCCAATCCCCGCCCAAAGCCCCCCCAAGGACCCCCAGTCCCCCTGGGACCCCCCAAAACTCCCCCAGGACCCCCATTTTCCCCCTGGGGAGCCCAACAACTCCCCAGGGGATTTGGGGGTGTCAGGCAGGGGTCCCCTGAGGTGTCCCTGTGGGCGTTTGGGGTGTTTTGGGAGGCCCAGGGGGAAGGGCTGAGGTATTTTGGGGGGGGTTCTAGTATTTCGGGGTGTCTCACGCACCGTGGCATGTCCGATTGTCGGGGTCCAGGCTGAAGCCGGGGGGGCACAGGCACTCGAAGCCCACCCGCAGGTCCCGGCAGCCGTGGGAGCAGCCCCCCCGCGCCACCAGGCACTCGTTCACTCCTGGGGGGGCACAGGAGGGTCAGACTCCCCAAAATCACCCTCCCCAAAAAGGGCAGAAACCCCCAAAGTGCCAGGGAGGAGGAGTAAAAGTTGGGGGGGTTAGGGGTGGGGGCGGCCTGGGGGAATTTGGGGTGTTTTTTGTGGTGGGATTTAGGGGCTTTGCGAGGGTATTGGGAGGATTTGGTGTTTTTGGGAGGGAATTCTGGGGCTGTCCGGCTGATTTTGGGGTTTTCAAGGCATCTGGGGTGGTTTTGTGCGTCCTGGGGGGGAATTCTGGGTGTTTTTTGTGGTGGGATTTAGGGGCTTTGCGAGGGTATTTGGGAGGATTTGGTGTTTTTGGGAGGGAATTTTGGGGCTGATTTTGGGGTTTGCGGGGCAGCTGGGGTGGTTTTGTGGGTCCTGAGGTGGTTTTTGGGGCTCTCCCGGGGCGGTTTTTTTTCCGCAGCCTCCCTCACCGCACTCCTTGAGCGGCTCGTCGCTCCAATCGCGACAGTGGCGCCGCCCGTCGCAGACCTGCCCTGTCGCGATACACTCGCCCGAGCGGCAGCGGAACCGGTGCGGCGGGGGGCACGACGGCGCTGGGGGGCACGGGGGAGGGGTCAGAGACCCCAAAACTCCCCCTCAAGGTCCCTTGAACACCCCCTGAGCCTCCCCCACATCCTCTCAGACCCCCCAAACCACCCCCAGCTCCCCCCAAACCCTTCCAGACCCCCCAAAACGCCCTCAAATCCTCCCCAAATCGCCCTCAAACCCCCCAAACCACCCCCAGCTCCCCCCAAGCCCTCCCAGACCCCCCAAAACGCCCCCAAAACGCCCTCAAATCCTCCCCAAATCCCCCTCAAACCCCCCCTAAACTCTCCAAGCCCTCCCAGACCCCCCAAAATGCCCTCAAATCCTCCCCAAATCCCCCTCAAACCCCCCAAACCGCCCCCTAAACCCTCCAAGCCCTCCCAGACCCCCCAAAACGCCCTCAAATCCTCCCCAAATCCCCCTCAGACCCCCCAGACCCTCCCAAACCCCCTCTGAGCCCCCCCCAAAGACCCCCAAACCTCGCCAGCCCCCCGGGGCCTCCTCCAATCGCCCCCTCCCCGTACCGTCGGGACACTCCTCCTCATCGTCGCCGTCGCGACAGTCGGGGGTCCCATCGCAGCTCCGAGCGCCGGGGATGCAGCGTCCGTCGCGACAGCGGAGCTGCCCCGGGGGGCACGGGGGGGGCGCAGCTGTGGGGGCGCGGGGGGGTCAGCGACGACCCTCGGACATCCCAGTCCATCCCAGTCCATCCCAGTGCCCTCCCAGTCCATCCCAGTCCATCCCAGTGCCTCCCAGTCCATCCCAGCCCTTCCCAGTGCCCTCCCAGTGCTCTCCCAGTCCATCCCAGTGCCCTCCCAGTGCCCTCCCAGTCCATCCCAGCCCTTCCCAGTGCCCTTCCAGTCCATCCCAGTGCCCTCCCAGTCCATCCCAGTCCACCCCAGTGCCCTCCCAGTCCCTCCCAGTGCCTCCCAGTCCATCCCAGTCCCTCCCAGTGCACGCACCACACCCCTCCTCGTCGGAGCTGTCGGCACAGTCGGGGGTCCCATCGCAGCGCCACCGCCCGTGCACGCACTCGCCGGACCCGCAGGGGAACTGCAGGGAGGGGCAGGCGCGGCGGGGCCGGGGGGTCCCGCACAGCTCGGGCTCCTCGTCGTCGCCGTCGCGACAGTCGCGATCGCCGTCGCAGCGCCACAGGCGCGGGATGCAGCTCCCGTCGCGACAGCGGAAGAAGAAGGAGGGGGCGCAGGGGGGTGGCGAGGGCGGGGGGTCGCAGCCCAGCTCGTCCGCCCCGTCGGGACAGTCGCGCTCCTCGTCGCAGGCGAAGGATCGCGACAGGCACGAGCCATCGCCGCAGCGCAGCTGGTCCGGGGGGCACGGCGGGGGCGCTGGGGGAGGGGGGGGGAGAAAACCAAGTCAGGGACCCCCAAAAAGATCACAAAATATCCCCAGGAGTCCCCAAAACCAACTCAGGGACCCCCAAAATGCCCCCAAAAAGCCAAAATATCCTCTGGGATCGCTAGAACCTCCCCGGGTCCCCATTCCCCCCCCACCCAGAGATCCCCAAACCCTCCTGAGACCCCCCCAGCTTCCCCCCCCAACCCCCCCAAGGACCCCAAAACATCCTCAGGGACCTTCCAAAGCCTCCCCGAACTCGAGGGGTCCCAGGGGGAAAGTCCCAGCCCGGGGTGTTGATCCAGGGGTGCCATTTTGGGGGTCCCGGTCCCATTTTCCGGGATCCCAGAACCATTTCGGGGTTCCGGTGCCATTCCGTGGGGTCCTGTCCCGTTTTGGGGGACTTTAGCCCCATTTTTGGCATGTTTAGCACCATTCTGAGCGTTCCGGTCCAATTTTGAAGGTTCCGATCTCCTTTTGGAGGAGTTGGACCTCACTTTGGGGGGGTTCTGGTCCCATTCGGGGAGGTTCCGGTCACATTTTGGGCAGTTTTAGTCCCATTTTTGGGGGGACTAAACCCAATCAGGTCTCTGGGGCTCCATTTCGGAGGGCCCCGCTCCCATTTTTGGGTGTTTTAGCCCCAATTTCGCGGGGTCCCAGCTCCCCTCCGGCCGCGCCCTCCCCGCGCGCCGCGCTCTGATTGGCTCGCGCGGGCCCCGCCCCCGCGGGTGGCCAGTCCGCGCTCAGCCAATGGGAGCCGCGTCCGTCGCGGGGCGGGGCGGGCCGCGCGCGCTGATTGGTCCTTCTTGGGCTGGGTGGGCGGAGCCTCCACGCCCGTGGGGCGGGGCCTGACACGTGGGGGGCCCGGGGGGACTTTGGGGGTCCCTGGAGGGTCCCCAAAAACCAACCTTCCACCTTCGGACGGGGGTGGCGTCCTCGGGTTCGTGGGGACAAATCACGTGTCGGGGGGCGACCCCCCCTGTGCCCCCCTCGGCCCCTCCCGGTTCCCTTCACCCCTGGGCCTGGCTGTGGGGGTCCCCCACCCCCTCGTCGACCCCCGCCGGACCCCCAAAATCCCCCACCGGCCCCCCCCACCTGCGCTCGGTGTGGTCGCCGCCGCCGCCGCCGCTCCCAGAAGGAGCAGGAGGATCCCGGGGGGCCCGGAGCGTGTCCCGCTGCTTCCCGCTCTCCTCCCGGTGGTCCCAGATCCGCTCCCGGCTGTTCCCACTCTCCTCCCGGTCCTGCCGGGTCCCATCCCGGTGTTTCCCGGCTCCTTTCCGGTGTTTCCCGGCTCTATCCTGGGCTCTGTTCCCGGTTTTCCCGCTCGAGGTTCGGGTCCTGGCGCCCACCGGGAGCGGAACCGGGGCTTGGAGGGATGCTCGGTGCCGGTGCCGGTTCGTCCCGGAGTTGATGCCGTGAGTTCCCTGTGGCGGCTCCGGTGCTGATCCCAGTCCGTCCCGGTGCTCCCGGCGGTGCCGCCCGTGGCCCCATTTAACGGGCGGGGGGAGGAGCTCGGGGCGTTCAAAAAGGCGGAGGGTGGGGCGGGAACACCGGGAATGAGGGAGGGAAATGCGGGAAGGACGGGCGGAAAGCCGGGATCGGGCGAGAGGCGGACACCAGGGCGGCCGGAAAACCGGGATGGGGGGAGAAAAACCGGGATAAAGGGAGGAAAACCGGGATAAAGGGAGGAAAACCGGGAGGAAAGGGAGGAAAACCGGGAGGGAAGGAGAGAAAGCCGAGATAAAGGGAGGAAAACCGGGAGAAGAGCAGGAAGGAAAAAAGGGTGGGACACGGGGGTCCTTTTCCCACCCCCTGGCCCTGCACCCAAAAGCTGCTCTTTAATTAAAGTGTTTTCCTTCTTCTCCCGCGGGATTAATCGTGGATTTTCCACTGGAGGAGACTCCCGGGAGGGTCGGAGCAGCATGAAAGGTTCAGCTCTTCCCAGCCCACCCGAGGTGACAGAACCCCCCGCCCCCAATTCCCAGGAGAGGGAGGGGTCGTTGCCGCAGCTCTCCGGGGAACGACACGAAGCCCACGGGAAGGGGGGGACACCCTAGGGCCCCCCGGGACCCCCCCCATGTCTCCCAGGGACTCCCTTCTCCCCCAGAGTCACTCCAACAACATCCCCCCACCCCCAAGACTCCTCCGGAACCTCCCAATTCCCCCCCAGCTCCTCTCTGGAGGTGACTCCACTCCCGTTGGATTAATTTATTAATTAATTATCGACTGCTGGGAATCCAGTGACAGCGACAGCGTGGGGGGGGGGCAGGACTGGGATCGGCCGGGAGGATCCCAGGGGATGGAAGGTGGTCTTGGACAACCTGGGACCACCCAGGATGGTTCAGATTGGGATCACTGAGGAGAGGCTGGGATGATCCAAGATCACCCAGGATGGTCAGGATCACCCCGCACAGTGTGGGACCATCTGAATCTGGGACAGCCCAGGACCCCCTGGGACAGTTCAGGACAAATCAGGACAATGTGGATCTGGGATGAGCAGGGACAACTTGGGACCATCTGAAACAACCCGGGATGAGCCCAGCTGGACCATCCAGGACAATCCAGGATGATCCAGGAGGCTCCGGTGGCTGCGGCAGCACTGGTTCCGCTATAAATACGGACGAGGTTGGACGTGGTCTTTTTTGGGATTTTGGGAATTCCAGCATTGCTGTCATTGGAGCTACAGGGGAGAACGGGGGTGGGGGGCTCTGGGGTTCCGAGGGGATTCTGGAGCCATGGAATGTCGGGGTCAGTCATCTTCAGTGCCGCTGCCGGAGCGATCCTGGAAAGGGGGGGGAAAGGGGTGAGGAACTGGGGGCCAGGATGAGGAATTTTGGGGGGGTTCAGGATAGGATTTGGGGGCTTCACTCCACAGGATTTAAGACTGAGAATGAGGCACTTTGGGGTTCAGCTCAAAATCTGGGGTTATCCCAATATTTGGGGTCGGGAAGAAGGATTTGGGGGGGGGGTCAGCCCAGGATTCAGAAGTCAGAATGAGGGATTCGGTCACTCCCAGGACCTGGGGACACTCCCAGGATTCGGGGTCAGGATGAAGGGTTTGGGATCACCGCCAGGATCCGAGGTCACTCCCAGGATTTGGGCAACTCAGCCCAGGATTCAGGTAAGGGTGAAGGATCCAGGGTCACTCCCTGGATTCGGGGGAGGGTCTCAGGATCCAGGGTCACTACCACAATCTCTCTCCACGATCCGGTGCCATTCCTGGATTCCCTCACCTCCTCCTGCTCGTCCTCGCTCTCGTCGTCGCTCAGGAGGGGTTTGGGGCGTCCCCCCCGCCCCCCCCGGCGCCGGCCCTTCCCACGCTCCGGCACCTTCTCCTTCCGGCCCAGACGGATCTTCACCTTCACCGAGCGGGCTGGGGGGATCCAGACCCTCCAAATGATCCTGACCTTCCATCCCATCCATCCCATCTCCCCTCCCTTCCCCTCCCATCCCAGTCCCATCCCCTCCCATCCCAATCCCATCCACCCCATCCCTGCCACCCCACCCCATCACGTTCATCCCAACACCCACCCTCAGACTCGGATCCTTCCTCCTCTCCCTCCTCCTCCTCCTCGCTCTCCTCTCCTTCGCTCTCCTCCTCCTTTTCCACCTTCTGCCGGACGCTGGTGAACACGGACTGGAGCACGATGGAATCCTCGTAGATCTGGGGGAAAACAGGGCATTCCAGGCCATTCCTGGTCACTCCAGGCCATCCCAAGCCACCGTGGCTGTTATTCCGAGTCATTCCAGGCTGTTTCTGGCCATTCCCAGCACTCCCAAGCTTATGCTGGGGGCTCTTTCCCGCTTTTCCGTACCAGGGACCCCTCCAGGTTGAAGGTCTGGGCGTTCTGGCACAGCAGCATCACGTCCTTCTCCAGGTCGTTGAGGCTCCGGTACTTGTGGTTCCGGATTCGCTCCTGGGGCCGGGGAAAGGGATGAGGTGGGGGCCAGGGGACAGATTCCAGTGGATCCCCACAGATCCTGTCAGATTCCGCTACCTTGATCTTCTTGAAGTCCACAGGTTTCCGGATGAGCTCGTAGTATTCCGGCAGCTCCTTGCGGGATGGGAGCTGGATGAAAACCTCGCTCAGCTGCCGCCCGCTGCTGCTGCGGAGGGAAAACGGGAGTGAGGGGAGGCCTTCCTCGTCCTCATTGTCATCCTCCCCATCCCATGGATCCCATCCCATGGATCCCATCCCATCCCATTCCCATTCCCATTCCCATTCCCATTCCCATCCCATCCTCATCCTCATCCTCCTCCTCCTCCTCCCATCCCATGGATCCCATCCCATCCCATCCTCATCCCATCCTCATCCTCATCCCATCCCATGGATCCCATCCCATCCCATCCTCATCCTCATCCTCATCCCCATCCCATCCCATGGATCCCATCCTCATCCTCATCCCATCCCATGGATCCCATCCCATCCTCATCCTCATCCCATCCCATGGATCCCATCCCATCCTCATCCTCATCCCATCCCATCCTCATCCTCATCCCATCCCATCCCATCCCATCCCATCCCATCCCATCCCATCCCATCCCATCCCATCCCATCCCATCCCATCCTCATCCTCATCCCATCCCATCCCATCCCATCCCATCCCATCCCATCCCATCCCATCCCATGGATCCCATCCCATGGATCCCATCCCATCCCATCCTCATCCTCATCCTCATCCTCATCCTCATCCTCATCCTCTCGGAGCCACGCTGTGTCACTGATGGGAACGTGGCTCCTCGGCAAGGCCCAGAACCCCTGGCTGCACCTGGCACCTCGCACCTGTCCTTGTACTTGATGACAGCATCCACGATTTTCCGCATTTTCCGCGTGAGGGGGGGCGGATTTGGGGACAGTTTTTCGGCAGGGGGCCGTCCCCGCTTCTTCTGCTTCCGGCTCTCCTCGTCCTTGTCCCGGCTCCGGGCGCTCGGGGGGGGTCCCGCAGGACCCTCAGGCTCTCTCTTCCGCTTCCGTGAGGATTTCTTCTGCCGGACTTCCTCCTCGATCTCCTCCAGCGTCCCCTCCTCGATGGCCTGCAGGGGACAGTGACGGGGATCCTTGGGACCAGGGACCCACGAGGACTGGGGGGTCCTGGAAAGACGGGGATTTCCAAAGGGATTTCCAAAGGGATTTCCAAAGGGATCGGGGCTCCCAGAGGGATGGCGGAGTCCCATTCCTGGGGAGCCTCGGGGTGTTTTTCTGGGATCTGTGGGTCTTTTCCAGGACCCACAGGCATTTTCTGGCATCTGGTGGAGCTTTCTGGGCCTCCTAAGTGGCTTCCAGGACCTGCTGGCATTTTTCCAGGATCTGTGGGGCCTTTTCCTGGGACTCATGCGCATTTTGGGGGGACCCGTGGGTGTTTTCCCAGCCCCACAGAGGTTTTCCCTGGGACGTGTGGACATTTTCCCAGGACCCGTGACTGTTTTTCCAGGCCCTGCAGGCATTTTCCCAGGGATTTTCCACGACCGTGAACCTCTCCCACCCCCCACAGGTGCATTCCCAGCCCTGGGGGGCAGATCCACCCTGAGAATACCTTGAGCCATTGTTTTTCCGTGAGGGAATCGCTGTAATCCACTTCCTTGCGGTGCCGGGAGCCGCGCCCGAACATCTTCTCCTCCTCTTCCTCACAGGTGAGCCGCTCCACCTCGGCGTCGTCCTTCAGGATCCAGGACGGGAGCTCGTCCTCCTCCATCAGCCGCGGCTTCCTCTTGGGATTCCGCGCCTCCTCCCGCCGCCGGTCCAGGTCCATGCGCTGCCGGAGCGGGAACGGTCACGGGGCATCCGGGGAGGGATGGGGATGAGGGATGGATGTGAACGGGGATTTTGTGGGGACTGGGGGGATGCTGCTGGAGAACAGGGATGGTAGACCAAAGCCCAGAGCCGGAGGCTGCTTTGGAAACAGGAGGAACTTTGAGAACTGGAAGTGTTTCTGGAGTTGAAGGAACCACTCTGGGAGTTTTGGGAACTTGGGGCCGTTTGGGAACTGTGGGAACCAGACCACGAGCTAGGAATTGGGAGCTGGAGGAGCCACACCAGGAGTTGGGGATGTTTTGGGAACCGGGAGCGATTTGGGAACTCCCAGAGGAATTCCAGAAGCAGCACAGGCTGCACAGCTGAAGCACTGGTGGGGAGTTTTGGGAACCGAGGTTGGGGAATGTGAAGTTTTGGGAATTGGGGGTGCTTTGGGAATTGTTAGTTTTGGGAACTGGGGGTGTTCTGGGAGTCACCGGCCTCCCCCGTCCTGCTCCTCCAGCCAGTTCCATGGCATTCTGGGTGGGGACACTCCCCACGCACTGGGACAGGTCCCCAAGGGGTTCTCCAAACCAGGAATGTCACTGGCACCGTGAGGTTCCCGTGCCAGGACCATCGCTCACTCTTCATCCCCACCCTGTCCCTGGGCTGCAGGAATTCGGGATGGGAAAAGGCTTTTCCCCTCCTCCTGGGGCTCCCGAGCTCATCCTGTACCGAAGCTGGGAGACACCTGCCCTCCTTCATCCCCCTCCTCCTTCATCCTCTTCCTCTCCTCCCTCCTCCTGCTCACGGACACCTGAATTCCCCACTATGCTCTTCCTCCCTCATGGAGACCCCAGAGCCCTCACTCTACTCCTCTTCCTCCTCCTCGCAAAATCTTCCTCTTCCTCTCCTCCTCCTCTCCTTTCTCCTTCTCTTTCTTGGGGGATCTTCCTCTCCTCCTTGTCTCTTCCTCTCTTCTTCCTCCCCCCCTTTCTCCTCCTCCTTGTAAGATCTCCCTCCTCCTCAGATCTTCCTCCTCTCCTCCTCTTCCTCAGACCTTCCTCCTCCTCCCCCTCCTTGCAAGATCTTCCTCTTCTCCTCCTCCTCCTCCTCTCCTTCTTCCCCCTCTCCTTTTCCTTCCTTCTCACAAGATCTTCTCCCTCTCCTCATCTCCTCCTCCTCCTCTCCTTCCTCCTCCCTGGGGGACTTCCCTCCTGCCCTTCCTCCCTCTCCCCCTCCTCCTCCTCCTCACCATGAACAGGTCGAACTCCTCCTCGTGCCGGGCGATCATCTGATTCACCGTCTCGTCGTCGGGCACCTCATCTTCCTCCTGCCAAAACGCAAATCCAGGGCATTCAGCCGCTGCCCCCAGCGCCTCCGGCGCGGCCCCCCCGAGACCCTTCCGACGCTCGCTGGCTTCCCACGGATCGGGGACCTTCCTCAGGGTCGGGGGCCTTGCGCTCCCCTTTGGATCTTTTGCTGTCATTTGACCCCACTTGGGGCACTTCAGGCTCGTTTTGTTCATTTTCGGGTGGTTTCACTGTGTTTTTGCTCTTTTTTTGGGGTGATTCTAGTGTGCTTTGCTCATTTTTTGGGGGGGTCCAGTGTGTTTTTACTCATTTTTGGGCGGTTTCAGTGTGTTTTGCTTGGTTTTTTTGGGCCATTTCTGTGTTTTTCCTCATTTTGGGGTGTTTTAACATCTATTTGCTCATTTTTTGGTACTTCAGTTCATTTCAAGGTGCTTCTCGATCAGTTTGGGGCATTTTTAGCTCTTTTTTCATGTTTTCGGCGTTGTTTTCCCTCCTCTTTGGGTGGTTTCAACTCACTTTTTGCCACTTTCAGGGCGGTTTTTAGTTCTTTTTTTGGGGGGGTTTCAGTGCGATTTTCTTTTTAAAGTTTTCTCATTTTCAGGTGTTTTTATTCATGTTTGCTTTCAGCTCATTTTAGCTTTTCTTCTCATTTTTGCCTCTATTCAGGCCATTTTAAAGTCTTTTACGGCTGTTTGCTTGCTGTCTTTAGCTCATTTTGCCCGGTTTTGGGTCAGTTTGTCTCACCTTTGGCACTTTTGGGCCATTTTAAACTAATTTTTGGTTGTTTCCAGGCCAGTTTCTCTCACTTTTGGCACTTTCAGGCCAGTTTTAATTCACTTTTGACCCTTTCAGGCACGTTTTAACTGACTCTTGGAACTTCCAGGCCATTTTTTCTCCCTTTTGCACTTCCAGACCGATTTTAACTCATTCTGAACTGTTTTCAGGCTGGTTCTAAGCAATTTTTAGCACTTTTGGGCTCGTTTTAAATCCCTTCTGGCACTTTCAGGCCAGTTTTAACTCATTTTTGGCTGTTATCAGGCTGGTTTTTTCCTCAGTTTTGCCACTTCCAAGCCATTTTAATCTCATCATTGCCCTTTCCAGGCCAGTCCTAACTCACTTTTGACTTTTTCAGGCCATTTAAATTTAATTCCCGGCAGTTTTAAGGCCGTTTTAATCTCACTTTCGGCACTTCCAGGCCATTTCTAACTCACACTCGGCCATTTTAACGCCACTTCAATTTCACTTTTTGGCCATTCCAAGCCATTTTGATCTGTTTTCTCGCTCTTCCCAGCCCGTTTCCGGGCTCTGTCCCTCCCTGACCGGCTGCGGCTCCTTGCGGGCCGATCCCTGCCTGTGGCGCGGCGGTGCCGGGCGGTGCTGGCGGGAGGATTGAATGGGCAGTGGAGACTGAACGACCCCGCTCACCTTTAGAGGTGCTTCCTCCGACTCAGCGCCCAGGCACAGGGAGGAGGCAGCGTGGGGGAAGCTGCCACTGCCCGCGCTCTGTCTGCTCTGTGGATAAACACAGGGATTCAGTCTCCAGGGCTGTCAATCCGGCGCCTTTCTTCCCGACGCTACTCCCATAAAAATTCCAAACAAGCTGCCATGCTCCTACTCTGGGGTTGGTTTGTTGGTTTTTTTTTTTTTTTTCCTCCTTTTTTTTTTTTTTTTTTTCTCCCTTCTCCTCTCTCTGGCTCCTGACCCCCGAATTCCCGCGGGAACTCCGCTCCGGCCCTCACCTCGTCCTGCTCCTCATGCTCCAGGATGGCCTGAAGGAACGCCCGGCGCTCGTGGCTGGAGGATTTCTGGTCGAACATTCCGGCCTGGATCACCTTCTGGTCCACGTTGAGCTTGTACTTGGCAGCTGCCAGGATCTTCTCCTCCACGCTGTTGACAGTGCAGAGCCGGAGCACGCGGACCTCGTTCTGCTGCCCGATGCGGTGGGCCCGGTCCTGGGCCTGCAGGTCCTGCGGGAAGGGACAGAGATATTAACACCAGCCTCCCAAAAATCTCACTTTTGTCCTCAAAATCCAAGGGGGGAGATGCGGGATGAGGCCTGACGGTGGTTCAGGGATTCCCAAGGGTGACTTGGGATCACCAGGACTATGTAAGTCCTGTGGGACAGGGCAAGCGTTGGAAGAGGGGTCCCAAAAATCCCACTTTTGTCCTCAAAATCCACGGGGAAGACGTGGGACGAGCCCCGAGGGAACTCAAGGATCCTGAAGGATCGCAGGGATTCAGTAATGGGATTACGGAGGTCCCCAAAGGCACCAAGAGGTGCCAAACTCCACTTTTAGCCTTAATGGGGAAAAAAACATGGGATGCACCCCAAGGGCTCTCAGAGATCCCTAAGGATTACGAGAATTTGGGATCATTGGGACCACGTAGGTCCCGGAGGAAACGGCCACACTGGCCAAGAGGTGTGAAACGAGGCAGTTTTAACCTCACACAAACCACGGGAGAGACGTGAGATGTACCACGGGGAGTTCAGAGATCCCCGAGGATTACGGGAATTTGGGTAAGGGGATCACCAGGGATCAATAGGATTCCCGTGGGAAGGGGCAGCATGAGATGAGGGGTCCCCAAAACACCATTTTTATCCTCAAAGACACAGGATGCGCCCCCAGCGATCCCAGAGGATTATGGGAATTCCAGAATTCCATCGGTTGCTCTTTCCTTCGGAGACAGACGGCGCAGGGAAATCCCAGCCACGGCACCAGGATTCGGGGGTGGCTCGCCAGGTCAGCACCAATAGGGCTCGGAGAAAAACGCAATGGCAAGGTGGTTTTGGGGCCGGTTCATTGGGTTTAGGGTCAGTCAGGCGGTTTTGGGGCAGTCAGGCGGTTTTGGGGCAGATCATCGGTTTTTATGATGGTTGGTTTTTTGTTCGGTTGAATTCTAGGTCAGTCGGCTGGATTTTGGGTCGGTCAGTGGATCCGGGGTCAGTCGGATTTTGGGTCGATCTTTGGGTCAGTCAGTCGATTTTTAGGTTGACCGGTCGGTCGGGTTTCGCGTCAATCAGTTGGATTTCGGGTGGATCAGTTGGTTTTTATGTCAGTTAGGTTTTGGGTCGATTTTTGTGTCAGTTACTTGTTTCCGGGTCAGTCGGTTTTGGGTCGATTTCCAAATCAATGGGTTGGGGTTGTTTTTTGGACCAACGGGCCGATTTTAAGTTGATTTTTGGGTCACTTTTTGATTTCACAGATCCATTTTGGGGCCGATCTCTGAGTCGGCAGGTCCCGGCCGTACCTGGTGGGGGTTCCAGTCACTGTCAAAGATGATGACGGTGTCAGCTGACTGCAGGTTGAGGCCCAGCCCCCCGGCCCGCGTGCTCAGCAGGAAGATGAAATACTCAGAGCCTGGCTCGTTGAACGTCTTCAGCAACATTCCCCGGTCCTCTGCCTTCGTGGTCCCTGGAATCACACACGGCTGTCACTCTCGCCCCCTGGTACCCCCCAGGGGGTCTGGAGGGTATTTTCATTGGCAACGGGGAGCCCTTTTCCCGTGAAAGGTTGGGCCAATTTTGGTAGAAAGATCGGAAAAAGGGGTGGATCCTGCTCCGGGGTGGGGCAGGAGCTCTCCCAGGAGTCAGGATCACAGCAGCATCGAGGCCATTTTGGGGCTGCTACCAGGGATATGTGGGGGCCACAGGTCACATTTTGTGCACATAAAACCCCAGAGTTCAATTCTTAATCCAGGTTTATTTTAGAATCACGGAACGGTCTGGGTTGGAAGGGACCTTAAAGCCCATCCTGTTCCAATTCGACCCTCCAACCCAATCAATTAACCTATATTGATTTTAATCACGTGGGAGTCTCCAGGACTGTCCCCCAACCCGACTCGATCCCAGGATTAATGGGGAGATCGATGAATAAATGGGAAGAACAGCAGCAGGCGATGAGGACACGATGCCTCGATATCCATCTCTGACATTTGATATTGGTATTTGACATCTTGACAGCAATCTCGATATTGATCTTTGATATCTTGATAAAATCTTTGATACCTTGGTATCAATCTTTAGAAAAATCTTGATATCAGTCTCTGATATCTTGATATCAGTGTTGATATAAACCTTGATATTTTCAATGCTGATCTTGATACAAACCTCGGTATCGATCTCTCTTGGTATCTTAATATCAATGTCTCAATATACATCTTGTGATCAAGATATTGATATTTGAAATCTCAATTATCAATCTGGATATCTTTGATGTTGATCTTGATATAAACCCCGATAGCAATCTCACTATCGATGCCGCAGTATCAATGTCTCGATATTGATCATACGACCTAGATATCAAGATATTGATCTCGTATCTTTATCGATAGCTCACTTTCTCGCTCTATATCTATTTCAGCACACTGAGATTTATCTCAATATTTTCACATCTATTTCGATACCTTTCCATCTTTACTTAGAGACTTATCTTCGTATCTTGATGGTTTTGTATTTTTGTGTCTCAATACCAGTATTTTTCTGTCCAGCCCAATATCTTTTCACATCTTGATACCTGCCTTGGTATTTTGATCTTGAGCTCCACCTTGAGCAGGGCACCCAACAACCCCCCAGGCCCCCAAGGCTACTCACCGTCCAGCCTGAGGTATTTGAAGCCACGGTAAGCAAAATAGTCCTCCATGATGGTCATCAGGGAGGTCATCTGGCAGAAAAGCAGCACCTTGTGGTTGGTGGCCCGGAGCTTGGGCAGGATGCGGTCCAGGAGCTCGAACTTCCCAGAGGCACGGTATAAATCTAGCCTGGGACCGATAAAAACGGGCACGATCAGAGAAAAACCAGGATTCGAGGCTGAACACGCAGCATCTTCCCCTCGCTGGGATCCCCAGGCTTCATCCTCCAACCCCAGAAACCCTCTGAGTTTGTGAATTCACAAATTTCTCCGCCGCTAATCCCAAAACGCCCGACTCACCCCTGCACAATACCGCCTGTGAACCCCAAGTGCTCCGAGAAGGACTCCTGAAATCGGGCAGAGAAACGGTGTCAGAAACTAGCACAAACCAAACTCAAAAAATCCGGAGCTGCCCTAACGAGCCAAGCCCCGCTCCCCCCACCAATTCCCTCGGGAAGCCGGCGAGGGAATGGATCGGTTTGGGCGGAAAACAGAGTGACAGAAGGTGGGTGTGCCCACCGCCCCGATTTGGTTCATCCTCGTCGGGTTTAGCCCCGTTTTGGTTTATTCCCATTCGGGTTTATCCCCATCGGGGTCATCCCTGCTTTTGCTGGGCTCATCCCAGTCAGTTTTATCCCTTTTTTCGGTTCATCCCCGGCTTTGCTGGGTTTAACCCTGTCGGGTTTACACCCATTCGGGTTCATCCCCCCGGATTTATCCCCATTTCCACACGTCGGCCCCACCTCGATGTGCTGGAACATGTAGGGGTGGTTGCAGATCTTGCGCAGCTGCATGATCGTGTTCATCAGCGTCTTTGTGCCACCTTTCCCCTGCCAGGAACCATCCAGGAAGTTAAAAACATGGATTAACTCCGGGTTCCATCTTTATCTGCCAGTCCGGCATTCCCAGGAATGTTTGGAGCATCGCCTGGGGGTTCACAGCCCCGAAAAAGAGGGTTCTGAGATATTAAAATAAATTCAAGGTTTTAAGAAACCTCCAAGTCCCCTCGAGGCGAGGCTGTTCCTACTTGGCTGTTTTGGGGGAATGGAGCTGGAAAACAGGGAATTTCCCACGTCCAGCTTTTGATTGGGTTCAAAGCATCTCTATCCAATTATTCTGTGGTTTTATTCCCCTCAGGGACCTGCTGACGGCTTTGAGGAGCCTCCATGGATCACCCAAACGCATCAGGGGTCCAAGCTCAGCCCAGCCCACCCCACGACGGAGACAAACCCACGCCCGCTCGGCATTCCCAGCACCGATTCCCAAATCCAGACCTTCTTGTCCTTCTCAGAGCCGTCGGTCAGGAGGACGCCCTTGGCCTGCATGTGCCGGTACAGAACGCGCTGCAGCGCCGACATGTCGCACTTGATCACGTACTCGACCTGCCAGGAGCCAAGGTGGGAGTCACGCCCAGCCCCTCGGACCCCCAGCCGCGGGGTCCTTCCGCTCCGGGAAACCCCCAGCTCCCAGAGGGATCGCAACCCAATCACCCGCTCAGCCCAACCCAGCACCAATTGCGGAGAGGGACGGAATTCCGCCTGCATGTTCCGGGATGGGGAAGAGCGGCACGGAAACCCCCCAGGCATATTCCAGGATGGAGAAGATAGGGATGGACCCCCAAAACCCCACTCCAAGAGGCCCCGGTTCCCCGAGGGATCAACCCAACCACCTGTTAAACCCAACCCAGCAATGATTTCAGAGCAGGATGAAGCTCCATCTGCACATCCCAGGATGGGTAAGAGCAGGAAGGACCCCCCCGGGGTGGGGAAAGGCGGGGGGACCCCCCAGCGTCACCTTTTCCGGGAGCTGCGCTTCCACCTCCTTCTTGAGGCGCCGGAGCAGGAAGGGCCGGAGCACCTTGTGCAGGCGGCGGATAATGAGGATCGTCTCCTCCTCATTCAGGTCCACCTGGCCAGGGAAGGGAATTGTCACCAGAAAACGGGAATTGTCATCAGAGACAGGACTGGATGGACCCCCAACGTCGCAATACATCGTGTCCCTCCTCTCCGAGAAGCCCCTGACCCTCAGTTCCCAGTGGGATCAATCCATCTGCCTGTTGGACCCAACAGCGAGTCCGGAGCGGGACAAAGCTCCGTGAGCATATCCCAGGACGGGGAAGGGCAGGGAATTGTCACCACGGAAAGGAATTGCCACCCAGAGAAGGGAACAGAGCCCTCAGTGGTGACAGTGAGCCACATCCCAAAGCTCCAGGGACGCTTCCATTGTCTCTAGATTCACCAAAGACACTGATCCACAGATCTCAGAGCTCCAGGGACATTTCCAACCCCTCCCTATCCATTAACGTCGACCCCAAGCCCATCCCCTCCGCCGGCAGCCCCCGCCCACTCCCGCATTTCCCCTTTTCTGCACCTTTTCCCCAGTCATGGCGAAGGGCGCGTTGAACCACTGCTCGAAGGTGCTGCAGCTCTTGAAGATGGTCGGGAGCAGGAAGTTGAGGAGCGCCCAGAGCTCCGGGAGCTTGTTCTGGAGCGGGGTCCCGGTGAGGAGCAGCCGCCGCGGGGCCACGTAGTGTGTGTTGAGCACCTGCGTCAGTTTGCAGTGATGGTTCTTCATCCGGTGCCCCTCGTCCACGATCATGTACTTCCAGCGGATCTGCGGGAACGGGAAGGGTGGGGACGCTGGGAACCGGGGGGTACCCCGGAATAGCCCGCGACGGCTCCGAGAGGGGAATATGCCAGGAGTGTCCCCCCACACCGGGAGAGATCCACGCCGGGATGGGAATCCAGGGGATCCCCCCTTGGCTCCACCGAGCCCTAACCCCTCGATCCCAAAATTCGGGATTTGGAGCATTATCCGAGTGTCGTTCCATTGGCACGACCGCTCCATTCCACTCGTCCCCCGCCCCCAGGACCATGGATCCGAATCTTGTAGTTATCCAATTAATATTAATTATCCAGGGAATTTTTCGTGAATGGGGAACCACGTATCCACTGGATTATGGGATACGTCACCAAAAATTGGGAGCGGGAGAAGGAATTCCACCTCAGCTTTGGCTGCTATGGGGGAGCAGCTCCTGTGGAGACTCCAGAGAATAAAATACCAGGATTTGGGGATAAAACAAGGCAGGGATTTTCCTGGTTGCAGCATCCGTGAGCACGGCGAGATTGGAAAAACTTCCTGGTCCAGCAATTCCCAGGCTCACCTTGGCCAGGATGTGCTTGTCCTTGATGATGTACTCGTACGTCGTGAGCAAGACGTTGAATTTTCCACTCCGGAGCTGCGGGACGAAGGCGCGTCGTGCTGCCGGAGAGCCCTGGAGGAAGAATTCTGATCGTGAATGTCAGGCTGGGAGGGAATTCCCCGGAGCAGAGGGGCTGGGAGGGGTTGTTATCCATAGGGAACGGCAAAGAAGAGGTTTGGGGGGTCCCGCTGCCACGGAAAAAACTAAACCGGGATTCCACAGATTTGGATCCGGGATGCGGCGTCGCTTCCTCGGGACAACGGTAACAGAGCAGGAAGGGGAAGAGGGAAACTGGAACCTGAGGAATGCGGCACTTACCTTGTAGGAGACCTTGACCACGGAAGGAGCCCATTTGTCAAACTCGTAGGCCCAGTTGGACAAAGTCCTGGGGGAAAGACACGGAAAGGGTGGGAATCCAGGAACGCGGCGCCGGAGCGGCAGCTGGGTGGGATTTTCCAGGCGCTCCGTCACTCACGAGAGTGGGACGATGATGAGGAAGGGGCCGTTGATCCGCTTATGCTCCATGAGGTACGTGATGAGGGCGATGGTCTGGATGGTTTTCCCCAATCCCATCTCGTCCGCCAGGATTCCGTTGAGGTTGTTGTTGTACAGGGACACGAGCCATTCCAGGCCTTTGATCTGCGGGAACGCGCACAGGGGTGGGAACGGGGGCAGGAGAACGGCCCCCACTCGCACGGGGCCATGCAAACGAGCCGGTACCGAGGTCAAGTTAATTATTCAGAGCCAGTCGTGTGGATTAGGATATTCCCTGGATTCACACAGAACGTGACGCGTTTTGCTTTCAGCAGGTAGCGAGTCCAGCTCATTACCCCGTTCCAACCCCGCCTCGTTACCCCACTCGAGACTCATTATCCCTCTTCAGTTCATTATTCCTTCCCAGCTCTGACTCCTTATCCTGCACCAGCTCCGGTTCCTTATCCTGCCACAGCTGTTATCCCACCACAGGTCTTCATCCCACACCGGATCCAGCTCCTTATCCCGTTCTCCCACCCCCGGACACCGCAACCTCCCCCGGCACCCCCACATCCCCAGACCTGGTACTGCTTGAGGACGCCGTTGACCATCAGGGCCGACTGCTTGTCCACGCGCTCCGTCACGGCGTGAGCCACGGCGTAGTACGACTGGAGCCCCCGTGCCAGTGCCTGTGACACGCCGTACTCGTCGTCCACGTCCTGCTTGGCGTTCCTGCCCGGAAAATCGGAACAACGTGTCACAGCGTTCACCAGGGAACGGGGCCAGAGTGGGGATGAAGAGGGGGGAATGGGGTGGGAGGGAGTATGGGGGGGATAAATGGGGCGAGAGGGGGAATCGGGGGGAAAAACCGGGATAACGGATGAGATGGGGGGCCTGGGGGAAAATATGGGATAAACAGGGGGAGAAGGGGAAATGGGAAAAACGGGAATAACCGAAGAGAGGGAGAAAGCGGGGGAAAAACAAGGAATAACGGGGAGAGAGGGTGATCCTGGGGGGAAAAACACGGATGAGATGGGGGGATCCATATTCCTCACGGGCAAAAAGAGGAAAAAAAGGAGCAAAAAAGGAAAACAATTTGCATTCTTCGGGTGAAAACTGGGAGGTTTGAAGGATGATGCTGTTGGGGAAATGCCTGGGAAGTGCAGTCAGTCCTGTGCATGGTGATTTTCCCAATGAATTCCCAGACAAATGCCATGTTAGGGCTTGTTTTGGGAAGATTTGGGAAAAAAATGTGTTTGGGGGAATGCTGCTCACGGAACCCCACCCCTGGGGCAGGGAAGCGGTTGGGAACGGGAAGATGGAGCAGGAAAATGGGAATACGGGGGGAAGGACTCACTCGATGATGTGTCGGGCGTCCACTTCCGAGACATCGTCGCTGTCCGGATCCGGAATCTTCTTCTTCTCCTCCACAGGCAGTGCCGGCTGTGCCGGCTGGGGCTGCTCCTCTTCCTCCTCCTGCAGGATTCCCAGGAATTCCAGAGAAAACCGCCTTGGGAACACCCCAGGACACACCCGCCCCCTCCCTCCCCTGAAGCTCACAGAGATGGGAGGTTCCCACAGGCTCCCACCACTGCCTTTGGCATGGCCAAGGAGCCACGACAGGAATATTTGGGATGAAAATCGCGATCTCCCGAAGGGAATTTCCAAGTGTTCCCAGCTGCCCTGGGCTTGTTCAACACAGAGATTCCATTTTATCCTGCCATTTTGTTCCATTTTTATATCTCAGTGCACCCCATTTTTTATACTCTTTTTCCCCATTTCTTTATTCCATTCGAATTAATTTTATACTACTTTATCCTATCGTTTTGTCCTATTTTACCCTATACCTTTATTCCGTGCTATCCTACCCTTCTGTCTCATTTTAATCCACATCAACCTCCTGTTCAGTTCCGTTCTATCGCCTGTTTTCTGAGCTGTCAAACAACCATCGCTGAGCTCGGCTCTTTCCTGTCCTTCCCAGAATACTCCGAGCGGGATCCCCCCTCACCTCCTCCTCCTCCTCGGAGCCGCTCTCCTCGCTGTCGGAACGTGGAGCCACCTCGTACCTGGGTGGGGGGAAAAGCGCAGCAGGGAATTCCAAATGGAATTTGGTTCTGGCGTTCCCAGCTCCCCGTTCCCTCCCGGCTCTCGCACTCCCAGCCTCCGATTTCCTCCCGGGTTCAGCATTCCTAGCCCCTCATTCCCACTCCCATTCCTGACTGCAGCACGCCCGGCCCCAGCAGTCCCAGTTTCCCCGTCCCAGCATTCTCAGCACCTCATTCCCTCCCAGCTCCAGCATTTCCAGCTCTGGTATTCCCAGCTGCAGCATTCAGAGCCTCCCACTCCTGGCATTCCCAGCGTACCCGGGGTTCATCTCCAGCCAAGCTTCGAGCTGCCCAGCCTTGGGCGCGTCGGTCCCGGTGAGGATCTTCCCACTCTCCACATGGATCACCTTCACCGGGAGGTCGCTCATCTGGCTCGTCTCGTCCAGCGGCTGCAGGAGGATCCAACGGATCGGGATTGGGAATTCTCGACCCCAAACCCCCCCGAGCCCGCAGGGAAGAGTAGGGGGAAAGGGAGGAGGGAGGTTCCCGACGGACCGGGCAGGACGATCCCGATCATCCCACGGCAGGCGGGAGCGGGACAATCCCCGCAGCCTCTTCCCGCCCATCCCAGAATCCGTGGGGCGAGCCCAGACTCACCTCCCCATCTGGGCCGATGGCCGGAGCCTGTCCCTCGGCATTCTCTGCCTTCTGCGGGAGCAACAGGGCAGGAGGAAAAGGAAAAAGAAGGAGAGGAAGGAGAGGAGGAGGAGGAAGAAGGGAAGAAAAGAAGGAAAAGGAGAAGGCAGAAGGAGAGGGGAGTCAGCCTGGGCAGTCCAGCCCTGGTGCTCCCTCCGTGAGCCCATCAAGGTGCCATTGCTGTAGTTTCTCCTTTCTCTCACCTTCTTCTTCTTCTTCTTCTTCTTCTCCTTGGCCACCTGGGCTGCCTTGTGCTGCCGCACGAGCTCCGTCAGGTTGGCCACGTACTCGTCCGTCTGCTGCAGCAGGTACGCCAGGCGCTTGTCCTTCTTCTGGTCAATGAGCTTCCGGTAGCCCTCCTCATCCTCAGCCTGTCCAGGGCGAACAACACACTTGGAATCACCTGGGAGCGGCCGGGAATACCCTAATCCCAGCCCACACGCCCCTTGGTGCCTGTCCTCCCTCCTCATCCTGCGTGAGGACAAGGGTCCCGCCGCATCCGCCCCGATCCCGCCCCTCCGGTCTCTCGGCCGCCTTTTTCCCCGTGTCCCGCATCCGGCTCACCATGAGCCGGCGCATCCGCTCCTTCTCGATGCGCTCGTTCTCCTTCTTCTGCTCGCGCTCCGTGTTGGCGTGGTACGTGGCCACCGCCTTAGTCAGCTTCTGGATCTTCCCGCTCACGCTCCGGTGGTATTCCTTGAAATCCTTGGCATGCTGGAGGATGCTGTTGAGGTATTCCTGTGGGAACGGGACACGGGCATCAGATCGCGCGGGGATTGCACGGGAAGTCGGAGAACGGCAGAGTCGGGAGGGATTGGCGGTCACCGGAAGAGAGCGATGGCAATCAGAGGGTCCCAACAGGCCTTAGAGGGTCCCGACGGCCATCAGAGAATCCCAGATGCCATCGGGCAGTCCCAATGGCCATCACCAACCCTTGGCCTCCATCATCCAGAGTCAACCTCCCCCAACCGCGGTGATTCCCTTAAAATCTCCATCCCCGCCATGTCCCCGCCCCGATTCCCAGGAATCCCCCAACCTGGTGCTTCTGCCGGCGCTTCCGCTCCTGCTCGATCTTCTGCTGTTTCTCCAGCTTCTCGGTGATCCGGGCCTCACGTAACGACTGCCGCTTGCTGCGCTTGTAGGCCTTGGCGTTGAGGGCCGTCTCCAGCGCCGTGTCCCGCCGCATGCACACCACCACCTCCTGCCGCAGCTGCGACGCCGGGAAAACCGCACGGGATCAGCCCCAGGGGGGTGACCCCACAGCCTCCCCGGCTCCCAAATCCCGGCGTTCCCGGCATTCACCTGGCGCTGGAAGTTGAGCAGCCGCAGGGCCTTGAGCTCGATGGTCGCTTTGGTCCGCAGGTCTCCGGCTAAGGAGCCGGGAAGGTTTTCCAGCTCTTGGATGCGGTGGGCGATGCGAGCTTGGAGCCTGCGAGGAGGGCAAGGGATTTTGGGATGAGTTTGGCTCCATTCCCATCCTAGCTCCCCTCGAGAAGAGCATGGGAGCCGGGCGAGGGTGTCAGGAAGTCGCTTCTGGAATCCCGGGATGGGTTTTGGGGACCCCCGTGGGAACGAAAGCGTGGCAGGGCTGGAGCACGGCCAGGGAAGGGAAAAGAAGCTGGGAATGGTCAGGAAGAATCCCCAAGGAAAACGCTCTCCCACTCATCCCTCTGGATCTCGGGAAGAGGAAAAATGGGATGGAGGCAGTTAGGGACGGGAGAAACCTTGGGAATCTCCAAGGAGAACACACTCCCACTCATCCCTCTGGATCCGTGGACATTGGAAAGAGGAAAAACAGGATGGGGGCCAATGGGGCCGCGAGAAGACTTGGAAATTGCAAGGAAAACGTTCTCTTGCTCATCCAGAGGAGTCTCAGGAAGAAGAAACACGGGATGGGGGCAGCTGGGACCGGGAGGAACCCTGTGAATTCCCAGGAAATCCAGACGGGGCCATACCTGTACTCGCGCTCCTGCAGGATCTCGACGGGGTCGAGGCCACGGGGTTTCTGGATGGGGGTGATCCGGTTCTGCTTGGGATGGATCGGAAGCGCGGGCGGTGCCGGCTGCCCTGGCGAGGGCGGTGGGGGCCCTGGGGACGCCGGGGGCACAGCTGGGGGCGCAGGGGAGGGGCGGCCGGCAGGCGGGGGCGGCAGCAGCTTCTGGGGGGCCCCACCCGGAGCCGCCGCCGACAGCGGTCCTGCGGGAACAGGGAGTCTGGGAATGCTGGCCCGGGCACAGGCGCAGCTTCTCAGGGGATGTGGATCTCAAAATCTAATTATTTGGTGAGAAATGAAGTTAAATTCCCCAAAAACTTGAGTATCTGGCTCAGAATGAGCTCACAGAGCAATCGCAGAGATTTAACATGAAATTCATCCCAATTCCCCCCAAAACTTCAATTATACACCTAGGAATCAACCCTAAATCCCCAAAAAAGTCCAATTATTTGGCTGAAAATTAACCTCTATTCCCTGCAAAAAAATCCAATTGTTTGGCTGGAAATGAGCATCAAATCCCCCAAAACTCCAGTTGTTTACCCAAAAATTAACCATGATTCCCAAAAAGAACTCGAATATCCTTGTCTTGGAATGAGCACACGGATCCCTGGAAAACTCCAGTATGGAAGTTAAACCGGCTATTCGCAGAATTCCAGCCTGAATTCCAAGGTTTTAACCAGGAACTTCCTTCCATTCCCACCCTACGGCACAACTCACAGATCTGGGATGAATTCCCATAATTTCTGTGATCCTGGTCTTACCTTCTGGCCAGGGCTTGGGGGGGGCCCCGGGGGGCTGTCCCGGCATGCCGGGGGGAACTCCTGAGGGTCCGGGCGGGGGCATGTTGGGCCCTCCTATTCCTGGAAATATCCAAAAATCAGCAGAAAAGGGGAAAAAAAAAGAGGGAAATCCCATGAGAATAGTGACTCCTGGGGGAGATTCCCAGTGGAAAGGTCGGTCTGCTCCAGCTGAAGACCAGGACCCCCTTTCCCTGAAACTGCCAGAGTCTGGATGGACCTGAAATCCTAACCTCTGGAATGCCCACAGACACAGATGGGAAAACAGTGAGAAACCCAGACTGGGGGATATCGGGGCAAACCGGAACCAAACGCTTCCCGTGGATGCTCCAGGATGGAACGGGATGAGCTTGGAGGTCCCTTCCCACGGATATTCTGGGATGCAATCGGATGAGCTCCCTACGGATGCCCCGGGACAGAACGGGACAAGCTCTCCACAAATATCCCAGGACTAGCTCCCATGCATCTCCCAGGATAATGTGAGATGGAATGGGATGAGTTCCCCATAGATCCCTAGGATGGAACAGGATAAGCTCCCCACAGACCCCTCAGGACCAAACAGGACGAACTCCCCTCAGATCCCCCCCAGGACACAACCAGAGAGACGCTGCCAGGTCCCCCCCTTTCCCTCCTGCCCCTCCTCACCGTGAGGTCTGGAATACCCGGGCGGTGCCGGCCCCGCTCCGGGCGCTTGTCCCGGGCCCTGCGCGGCACCAGCGGGCGGAGGTAGAGCAGGAATCTGGGGCTGCATCCCGGGCAGGGGCCGCTTTCCCTGGACGGCGACCTGGAGGTGCTCTGGGAGCGGCTGCCCCCGCGCCAGCAGCTTGTAGGCCATGATCTGGGCACGGAGCTGGTGCAGCTGCGCCGCGTTGAACGGGGACGGTCCACGGCCCAGCGCCGGCGAGTCCGAGCCGGAGCCGTCCAGCGCCGTGCCGGAGCCACCCGTGGAGCCGCTGGAGGGGCCATTGGACGGCACCGGGCTGGAGGCGTGCTCCGAACCGCCCAGAGGGGATGGATATCCTGGCGGGGAAAACAGGGGAGGGCTTGGGAGCGGTGCAAGGGGTTGAATTCCAAACCAAAATGAAGGATTTACAGCTGGAATCCTGGGAGAGTCTGCCCTCAAAATTAAGGATTTCCACCCTAAACCCCACAGGATTTTATCGTTCCTTCCCCAAAATCCAGCATGTAGAGCTGGAAGTCCCCCCGAGTGCTGCCTGAACCCAGGATTTAAGCCCGGGCATCCAGCATTTAAGCCAGGAATGATGAAACCCCTCCTCTCCAAATCCCAGATTTGAACATGGTTCTCCTCCCTGCCCCCACCCCCCCACGGTTCTTCCCACGCTTCCAACCTTGGGAATGCTGATCCATGGGGCTGGGGGGGGGCCCCATTCCCGCATGCCCCCCCGGCCGCATTCCCATTCCCTTCATCTGCCCGTAGCGTGGATCCTCCGACATTCCCTTCTCATGCATCGGATCCAGGGGCTGCAGGAGAGAGACATCCCAGGAAATCAGACACCGGCAGAGCATTCCCAGAGGAAATCCCGACACTCCCGACCCACCCCACCCACAGAATTTCCTGGGGTTGGAGCCGGAGTTCCACTTCATTATTCCCGGAGATGCCGGATTCCACCTGCTCCGGCCACACAAATCCTTCCCACAGCACAATTTCCTAGTTTTTTTAAATTAAAATCCCCCTGGATTACAGGCGAGGTATTGAAGTTAAATCCCAAAATCCAGGAGGAAAAACCACTCAATTAATGAGTTAATCAATGGGGTCGGGGTAGGGGATTTTCCCATTCCTGAGGTTATTCAGTGCATTTTTGGAGCAGGAGAGTCCAGGAGGGATTTGGGGGGACGGGGGGGTGAAATAAGTTTGAAAGGGAGACAAGAAATGGGAACGGGAAGAGGAACGGGAAGGGGCTGCAGGCGCAGCTCACGGATTTTAATTAAATCCCTTAATTACCCCCCTCTTCCCATCTCCTTCTGATGCCGGAGGAGGAAAACGGATCATTCCGGCAGCGGGAATTTGCAGAGGCGATAAGGTGGGAGGGACCCACAGATAGGAATAAATCCCCCACCCGAGCCCAAAGATTTCGGATGCCCGGAACGCCGGGTGCCTCACCTTGTGCAGGGGGTGGATGGCGTCCGGGGCGTATCCCGGCGCCGGGAGCGTATGTCCCGAGTGTCCCGAGTGTCCGGACCCGGGCGAAGGGCCGGGAGAGGGACCCAGCATGGATCCCGGGGAGGGGCCGGGACCGGGAGAGGGGCCAGGCCGGGGGGTCCCTCCCAGCGGAGGCTCCGGAGTCGCCATCTCACATCCGGAGCCGGGAACGGGCGCCCGGAGCCGCACCTGGAACGGGGGATCCAGGTTAATTCTGGGAACGAACCGAGGGGAACATGGGGTGGGAAACGTCCTTCCCAATCCATGATCAAGGAGTGAGCAAGAAACCCTCTGCCCAGTTCATGCTTAGGAACAAGGAATTCCCTTCCCAATCCATCCTTAAGGCAGCTGGAATGGGAAATCTGCTTCCAAATCCGCTAGCGAGGAATAAGGAGCAAGGAATCCCCTCCCAAATCCATTGTTTGGGAGCAAACAATGGGAATCCCACTCCCAGTCCATCCTTGAAGCAGGAGGCATGGGAAATCTGCTTCCCACTCCATAATTTGGGAACGGGGGACGGGAATCTCCTTCCCAATCCACCACGGAGAGATGAGGGATAGGAAACCTCCTTCGCAATCCACCATCAGGATCTTAAGAAACAAGGAAATCCCTTCCGAGTCCATCACTGTGGGACAAGGAACTGGAACGCCCCATCCCGATCCACCCCGGAGGGTAAAGTGCAGCTCTCGCGTGAGATCTGGGAATTTCCGCTAATTCGGAAGGGCCACCAAGAGTCGGGACGCTCATCCCGATCCGGGGTCGGTCGGAACGGGTTCGCCGGGAAGCCGCATCCACCATCCAGCCCCAAAGAGGGAGAGATTACACCCAAAGCCACTGGAATTCCTATGGGAGATGCTCCTTTTCCAGGCAAATCCCTTCTCTTCCCAGGGAAAAACCTCCTTTTCCAGAAGCAAACCCCTCATTTTTCCATGCAAATCCCTCCTTATCCAAGGCAAGTTCCTCCCTTTTCCAGGCAAAACCCAGTGTAGGTTTTCCTGGAAAAATGCTCCTTTTCCAGAAGAGAAAAAGAAGAAAACAAAACTTTTCCAAGCAAAATGCTCAGTTTTCCAGGCAAAACCCCACGAACACTCCGGAGCAGCACCGAATCCAGGGATTTAATAATTCCAGGACCTGTGGGTCGGGAAAAGGTCACACAAACTTTCACGTTCCCGATCGCTTCCCACCAGAAAACGCGGATTTCGGCACAGGGGCAGCGATCCCTGGGGCACGGAGCAGCCACGGAGGGGGGTGGGAAATTCCAAAATCCACCAGGAAACCTCCTCGGCAGCGCCCAGAAGATCCTTCATCCATAAAAATGCGTTTTCCCGGGATGCCACCGCTCCCGGAGCGGCTCCCCAAGGATCTGTGCGCACCCCTGGCCTCCCCCAGAAACTCTTTTGACTTAACACTCTCAGATTTAAAGGAAGGAAAGTTCAACACCCACAGAATTCCAGGATCAGGGGATCGCTGCCTGGGAACCACCATTGCGAGGGTTCCGGCATTCCCCGGAATGATGGGAAATGGGATCCAACACACACCCGGGGACAGCTTCCCCCGATTTTCCCCATTCCGGTTGTTCCGGCACTGGGAAAACTCAGGTTTAAAACTCAGGATAAACCCCACACGGAGGGATTTATCCCAGTTCAAGTCATTCCAGCTCTCGAGAATCTCCCTCCTCCCATGGGCGGAGCCATTCCCGTCCCCTCTTCCCACGAGGATACGGGGATTGTCAAAGCGGTTTTCTGGGAAAAAGAGGAATCGATTCCTGCCGGATACAGCAGGAGATCATCCCGGCACGGCTTTCCCAGGAAAACCACCGCGATTCCAGGGATACCGGGGAAAAAATTTTTAATTGAGCTCCATTCCTGCTCTTTTCCAGCCCCGGCACCACCATTCCCTCCCACCCACGGCGATTTTATGCCTAATTCCAAGGAAATCTGTCATTTCCAAGGAAAATATTCCCGTGGGACGTCACTTCCCGGATCCCGGGGCGGGCGGGTTCCCGAAATTCCGGCACCTACCTACAGGTACAGGGACCTCCGATGTCTCCGGAGGGACGAGCTCCTAACGCCGGGCTGCGGGGGAAACAGGGAATTAATCGGGAATTAAATAGGTAATGTCATTATCCAGCAGCACCGGAGCATTAACAGAGCACAAGACTTCTAAAAACCTGTCATTTCCTCACGGATGAGCCCAGTTTGGTGCATTTTTGGGGAATTTGCTGACTTCTGGCGAGGAAACGCTCCAAAATCCATTAAAAAAATTGCACTTAATTATTCCTGGAGGCAGTGAATTCCACCTGCTCCAGCCACAAAAATCGTTCCCACGGCACCATTTGATTTTTTCCTGGATTGTTTTATAAAAACTCCCCTGGATTACAGATGAGGAATTATCATTAAATCCTGAAACCCAGGAGAGAAACCCCTGGATTAACAAATCAATTAATTGGGTCAGCGGGGGGAGGATTTTCCCATTCCTAAGGTTTTTCAGCCCATTTTTGGAGCAGGAGAGTTTGGGAGATATTTGGGGGAGGAATAAGTCGGGAAGGGGCAGAGGAAAGGGGAATGGGAACAGGAAGGGGCTGGGGGTGCAGCTCATTAATTTTAATTATATTCTTTGATTACCCCCCTCTTCCCATCTTCTTCTGCCTCCGGAGGAGAAAAACGGGTAATTCCAGCAGCGGGAATTTGCGGAGGTGAAAAGGAGAGGGGGACGACAAGGGGGAGATAAACGGATCGGGATTAACCCCTCCCTTCCAAAATCGGGGGTCCCGCCGCGCCCCGATCCCCCCCGGATCGGATCACTCCGGGGAGGGGCCAGGCCACATTCCCATCGGGAGTCGAGGGAGCTCATCCGCGGGGCCTCGGGAATCGCGCGACCCCCTCCTCAAAAAAGAGGGAAAATCGTGTAATTTGGGGGAGGGGCGGGAGATAGGAAAGGATGGGGAAAAGGGGGTTGGAAAGGGGGGGGCGAACGGGGTGGAAAACGCGGGATCCCAAAAAAAAAAAAAAAAACGTGGGGGGACCTCACCCTACATAATTGGGAGCGGTCTCGGTCGGGGGGGGCAGGAGAAGCCCCCCGCGATCGGAAGGGGGTGCGGGGTGTGTGTCGTTGGCCTCGGGAAGGACAAAGACGGAAACGATGCGGGAGGATTTGGCGCAGGGAAAGGGAGATGGGGGGAGGCTAGTGGGATATGGGGGTAGAGAGGGAAATGGGGGAGGAAAAGGGGGATATAGGGCGTCTGGAAAACAGGGGAATATTGGGGGGGGGAAGGAAAGGGGGATACGTGATGGGAAAAGGGGGATATGGGAGAGCTGTAAAAAGGAAGAGTGCTGAGAGGGGATGAATCCTGGGGGGGCTAAAGGGGGGCCGATCCCGGGGGTGCTCCCCAAGGCCGAGCCCTCCGAGCCGAGGTCGCCGCCGGTCCCGAACAAAGGGCCCGTGACCCTCGCGGGTCGCCGTACCCGCCTCGCCCCGCCCCCGCCCGGCCTTACCGGGGCCGGGGCCCTGCTCGGGGCTCATGGCGGCCCGATCCCGCCGCGATCCCGATCCCGGTCCCGGCGGGCGAACAAAGGAGCCACCGCCGCCGCCGCCGCCTCAGGGAGCGCCGGGCCCGCGCCTGCGCGCCCCGCCCCGCGCCGGGCCCCGCCCACCGCGTTCGCCCAGCCAACGGCGAGGCGCGCCAGGGCCAGCACCGCCAATCAGATGCGACCAGAGGGGCGCGCGCGCGGCCGCCCCGCCCGCGCCCCCCCGGGAAAGCAGCCAATGGGAGCGCAGCGCGCTGCCCCCTCTGAAGCGAGGGAGAGGAAGGCTGCAAAGCCATGCCCACCGGCGGCACGGCAGCCAATGGGAGGCGCGTTCGCCCATTTTCCCCGCCCCGGCCCTGACCGATCTGTCAGTCACCCGCCCTCGCAGCCAATCAGCACGGCGTTCTCCCGCCGCGGCCAATGAGAAGGCGTGGAAAAGACAGGGTAGGCGGGGCCGGCAGCTGGTGGAGCGCGCGCATGCGCGGAGCGCGCGGCACTGCGGCTGGGGAGGAGGGGCAGGGGCAATGGGGGGCACCGTGAGAGATCTGAAAGGCCTTGAGCTCTGGGAACACCAGGGCTGGAAAGAGGCAAACACAACAAGGCAAACACAACAAGGCCCCAACATTGCTGCTCCCACACCTTTCTGATCTGGAGCCCCCACAGGGCTGGGCACCTCGGCCCCGGCCACCAGCTGCCATTTGGCCTAGAGTTAGTGTTGAGAGAGGGAAAGAGCCTAGAGCTCCAGGGACACTGGGGCTGGAAAGGGCCTGCCAAGGCCATCGCGGCAGCGCCCCAACATTGCTGCTCCTCCATCTTTCTGATCTGGAGTCCCCACAGGGCTGGGCACCTCGGCCCAGTGGCAGGGTGCCCTCAGGGGGGTGGGTCAGGCTGGAGAGATCTAAGCAGCCTCGAGCTCCAGGGACAGTGGGGCTGGAAAGAGCCTGCCGAGGCCATCGCAGCAGTGCCCCAACATTGCTGCTCCCACACCTTTCTGGTAGGGAAAACCCAGGGAGTGTGTTAGGGTAATTAGCTGGATCTAGGGTTAGGGTTACGCTTAGGGTTAGGGTTAGGAGATCTAAAGGGCCTCGAGCTCCAGGAGCGCTGGTGCTGGAAAGAGCCTGCCAAGACGAACGCAGCAAGGCCCCAACCTTGCTGCTCCCACACCTTTCTGATCTGGACCCCCCACAGGGCTGGGCACCTCGGCCCCCGCCACGAGCTGCCATTTGAGCCAGCCCTAACGAGACTCCCCCAGGACCCTCACCAGCCACCCTGCACTAGGCTCAGCCACACACCTCAGCAGCCAGCACTCACCAGGCTCAGCCACACCCCTCACCAGGCACCCCTCACCATGTTCACTCACACATCACAGGAGGCAGCCCTAACGAGGCTCAGACTCACCCCTCACCAGCCACGCCTCAGCAGCCTCAGCCACGCCCTTCACCAGCCACAACACAGCAGGCTCCACCACACACCTCAGCAGGCAGCCCTAACCAGGCTCCCCCAGGACCCTCCCCAGCCACCCCTCACTAGGCTCAGCCACACACCTCAGCAGGCAGCCCTCACCAGGCAGAGCAGAACACCTCAGCTGCTATCCCTAAGGAGGCTCACCCTCAAACCTATCCAGCCACACCTCAGCAGGCTCAGCCTAGCCTAGACTGCTGCTAGCCTGCCCTAGGCTAGCCTAGCCTAGACTAGCCTAGCACTTGCCTAACCTAGCCTAGCTTAGCATAGCCTAGCCTGATGCTAGCATAGCCTAGCCTAGCCTAGCGTAGCCTAGCCTAGCCTAACCTGGTGCTAGCCTGGCTGAGCCTGGTTAGGGATGGAGGTGAGCTTTGTGCCCGAGCCTGGAAAGGGATGGTTGGTGAGGGGTGTAGCTGAGCCTCGTGCAGGCTGGCTGCTCAGGTGTGTAGCTGAGCCTGGTTAAGGATTGCAGCTGAGGTGTGTGGCTGTGCCTCGGGAGGAGTGGCTGGTGGGGGGTGTGGCTGATCCTGCTGAGGGGCGTCTGGAGAGGGGAGAGGCTGAACCTGGTAGTGGCTGGCAGCTCAGGTGTGCGGCTGAGCCTGGTGAGGGATGGCTGTTGAGGGGAGTGGCTGAGCCCGCTTAGGTCTGCTACTGAGGTGTGTGTCTGATCCTGGTGATGGGAGGCTGGTGAGGGGCGTGGCAGTGCCTGGTGAGGGCTGGCTGTTGAGGTGTGTGGGTGAGACTGTGTGGAGTACCCGGTAAAGGGCATGGGTGAGCCTGGTGAGGGCTGGCTGCTGAGGGGTGTGGATGAGACAGGTGAGGAGTGGCATAAGGGCGTGGCCTAGGGTTTAGTGTGAAGGCGTTTGGGGGCGGTGCAGGGTTTAGGGTGCAGAGGTTTGGGCGCGGCCTAGGGTTTAGGGTGCAGGGGTTAGGGCGCGGCCTAGGGTTTAAGGTGTAGGGCTTAGGGCGCGGCCTACGGTTTAGGGTGTGGGGCTTAGGGCGCGGCCTAGGGTTTAGGGTGCAGGGGTTAGGGCGTGGCCTAGGGTTTAGGGTGCAGGGGTTAGGACGCGGCCTCGGGTTTATGGTGCAGGGGTTAGGGCGCGGCCTAGGGTTTAGGGTGCAGGGGTTACGGCGCGGCCTAGGGTTTAGGGTGCAGGGCTTAGGGCGCGGCCTAGGGTTTAGGGTGCAGGGCTTAGGGCGCGGCCTCGGGTTTATGGTGCAGGGGTTAGGACGCGGCCTAGGGTTTAGGGTGCAGGGGTTAGGGCGCGGCCTAAGGTTTAGGGTGCAGGGGTTAGGGCGCGGCCTAGGGTTTAGGGTGCAGGGGTTAGGGCGCGGCCTAGGGTTTAGGGTGCAGGGGTTAGGGCGCGGCCTAGGGTTTAGGGTGTAGGGGTTAGTGCCTATGCTTGGGTTTAGAGTACAGCCTAACCTGGTGCTAGCATAGCTTATCCTGTCGTGTTGCTAATCTGGCTTAGCCTGGCCTAACCTAACCTAACCAGCTGCTAGAATAGGCCAGTCTGATGCTAGCCTAGAAGAGCCTTGCCTGGTGCTCGCCTGGCCTAGCCTGGTGCTAGGCTAGCCTTGCCTTACTTGGTGTTAGCCTAACCTAGGCTATCTTAGCCTAGCCTGGTGCTCGCCAAGCCTGGTGCTAGCCTAGTTTAGAATGGCACTAGCCTAGCCAAACCTAGCCTGGAAGTGCAGGGACACTGGGGTTGGAATGGGCCTGCCAAGGCCATCACTGCTGTGCCCCAACATTGATGCTCCTTCATCTTTCCGATAGGGAAAACCCAGGTAGTGTGCTCGGGTAATTAACTAGGGGTAGGCTTAGGGTTACGCCCAGAGTTAGCTAAAGGGCCTTGAGCTCTGGGAACACTGGGGCTGGAAAGGGCCTGCTAAGGCAAACGCAACAAGGCCCCAGCCTTGCTGCTCCCGCAGCTTTCTGATCTGGAGCCCCCACAGGGCTGGGCACCTCGGCCCCGGCCACCAGCTGCCATTTGGCCTAGAGTTAGTGTTGAGAGAGGGAAAGAGCCTAGAGCTCCAGGGACACTGGGGCTGGAAAGGGCCTGCCAAGGCCATCGCAGCAGCGCCCCAACATTGCTGCTCCTCCATCTTTTTGATCTGGAGTCCCCACAGGGCTGGGCACCTCGGCCCAGTGGCAGGGTGCCCTCAGGGGGGTGGGTCAGGCTGGAGAGATCTAAGCAGCCTCGAGCTCCAGGGACAGTGGGGCTGGAAAGAGCCTGCCGAGGCCATCGCAGCAGTGCCCCAACATTGCTGCTCCCACACCTTTCTGGTAGGGAAAACCCAGGGAGTGTGTTAGGGTAATTAACTGGATCTAGGGTTAGGGTTACGCTTAGGGTTAGGGTTAGGAGATCTAAAGGGCCTCGAGCTCCAGGAGCGCTGGTGCTGGAAAGAGCCTGCCAAGACGAACGCAGCAAGGCCCCAACCTTGCTGCTCCCACACCTTTCTGATCTGGACCCCCCACAGGGCTGGGCACCTCGGCCCCCGCCACGAGCTGCCATTTGAGCCAGCCCTAACGAGACTCCTCCAGGACCCTCACCAGCCACCCTGCACTAGGCTCAGCCACACACCTCAGCAGCCAGCACTCACCAGGCTCAGCCACACCCCTCACCAGGCACCCCTCACCATGTTCACTCACAGGAGGCAGCCCTAACGAGGCTCAGACTCACCCTTCACCAGCCACACCTCAGCAGCCTCAGCCACGCCCTTCACTAGCCACAACACAGCAGGCTCCACCACACACCTCAGCAGGCAGCCCTAACCAGGCTCCCCCAGGACCCTCACCAGCCACCCCTCACTAGGCTCAGCCACACACCTCAGCAGCTAGCCCTCACCAGGCAGAGCAGAACACCTCAGCTGCTATCCCTAAGGAGGCTCACCCTCAAACCTATCCAGCCACACCTCAGCAGGCTCAGCCTAGCCTAGACTGCTGCTAGCCTGCCCTAGCCTAGCCTAGCCTAGACTAGCCTAGCACTTGCCTAACCTAGCCTAGCTTAGCATAGCCTAGCCTGATGCTAGCATAGCCTAGCCTAGCCTAGCGTAGCCTAGCCTAGCCTAACCTGGTGCTAGCCTGGCTGAGCCTGGTTAGGGATGGAGGTGAGCTTTGTGCCCGAGCCTGGAAAGGGATGGTTGGTGAGGGGTGTAGCTGAGCCTCGTGCAGGCTGGCTGCTCAGGTGTGTAGCTGAGCCTGGTTAAGGATTGCAGCTGAGGTGTGTGGCTGTGCCTCGGGAGGAGTGGCTGGTGGGGGGTGTGGCTGATCCTGCTGAGGGGTGTCTGGAGAGGGGAGAGGCTGAACCTGGTAGTGGCTGGCAGCTCAGGTGTGCGGCTGAGCCTGGTGAGGGATGGCTGTTGAGGGGCGTGGCTGAGCCCGCTTAGGTCTGCTACTGAGGTGTGTGTCTGATCCTGGTGATGGGAGGCTGGTGAGGGGCGTGGCAGTGCCTGGTGAGGGCTGGCTGTTGAGGTGTGTGGGTGAGACTGTGTGGGGTACCCGGTAAAGGGCATGGCTGAGCCTGGTGAGGGCTGGCTGCTGAGGGGTGTGGATGAGACAGGTGAGGAGCGGCATAAGGGCGTGGCCTAGGGTTTAGTGTGAAGGCGTTTGGGGGCGGCGCAGGGTTTAGGGTGCAGGGGTTTGGGCGCGGCCTAGGGTTTAGGGTGCACGAGTTAGGGCGCGGCCTAGGGTTTAGGGTGCAGGGGTTAGGGCGCGGCCTAGGGTTTAGGGTGCAGGTCTTAGGGCGCGGCCTAGGGTTTAGGGTGCAGGGGTTAGGGCGCGGCCTAGGGTTTAGGGTGCAGGGGTTAGGGCGCGGCCTAGGGTTTAGGGTGCAGGGGTTAGGGCGCGGCGGAGGGTTTAGGGTGCAGGGGTTTGGGCGCGGCCTAGGGTTTAGGGTGCAGGGGTTAGGGCGC
The DNA here is from genome assembly GCA_036630365.1 of Acanthiza pusilla. Lineage (NCBI taxonomy): Eukaryota > Metazoa > Chordata > Aves > Passeriformes > Acanthizidae > Acanthiza > Acanthiza pusilla. Next base: position 193,281 of record JAXCHO010000355.1, on the reverse strand, counting down.
GGCCTAGGGTTTAAGGTGTAGGGCTTAGGGCGCGGCCTACGGTTTAGGGTGTGGGGCTTAGGGCGCGGCCTAGGGTTTAGGGTGCAGGGGTTAGGGCGCGGCCTAGGGTTTAGGGTGCAGGGGTTAGGACGCGGCCTCGGGTTTATGGTGCAGGGGTTAGGGCGCGGCCTAGGGTTTAGGGTGCAGGGGTTAGGGCGCGGCCTAAGGTTTAGGGTGCAGGGGTTAGGGCGCGGCCTAGGGTTTAGGGTGCAGGGGTTAGGATGCGGCCTCGGGTTTATGGTGCAGGGGTTAGGGCGCGGCCTAGGGTTTAGGGTGCAGGGGTTAGGGCGCGGCCTAAGGTTTCGGGTGCAGGAGTTTGGGCGCGGCCTAGGGTTTAGGGTGCAGGGCTTAGGGCACGGCGTAGGGTTTAGGGTGCAGGGGTTAGGGCGCGGCCTAGGGTTTAGGGTGCAGGGGTTACGGCGCGGCCTAGGGTTTAGGGTGCAGGGCTTAGGGCGCGGCCTAGGGTGTAGGGTGCAGGGCTTAGGGCGCGGCCTAGGGTTTAGGGTGCAGGGGTTAGGGCGCGGCCTAGGGTTTAGGGTGCAGGGGTTAGGGCGCGGCCTAGGGTTTAGGGTGCAGGGGTTAGGGCGCGGGCTAGGGTTTAGGGTGCAGGGGTTAGGGCGCGGCCTAGGGTTTAGGGTGCAAGGGTTAGGGCGCGGCCTAGGGTTTAGGGTGTAGGGGTTAGTGCCTATGCTTGGGTTTAGAGTACAGCCTATCCTGGTGCTAGCATAGCTTATCCTGTCGTGTTGCTAATCTGGCTTAGCCTGGCCTAACCTAACCTAACCAGCTGCTAGAATAGGCCAGTCTGATGCTAGCCTAGAAGAGCCTTGCCTGGTGCTCGCCTGGCCTAGCCTGGTGCTAGGCTAGCCTTGCCTTACTTCGTGTTAGCCTAACCTAGGCTATCTTAGCCTAGCCTGGTGCTCGCCAAGCCTGGTGCTAGCCTAGTTTAGAATGGCACTAGCCTAGCCAAACCTAGCCTGGAAGTGCAGGGACACTGGGGTTGGAATGGGCCTGCCAAGGCCATCACTGCTGTGCCCCAACATTGATGCTCCTTCATCTTTCCGATAGGGAAAACCCAGGTACTGTGCTCGGGTAATTAACTAGGGGTAGGCTTAGGGTTACGCCTAGAGTTAGCTAAAGGGCCTTGAGCTCTGGGAACACTGGGGCTGGAAAGGGCCTGCTAAGGCAAACGCAACAAGGCCCCAGCCTTACTGCTCCCGCAGCTCCCACAGGGCTGGGCACCTCGGCCCCGGCCACCAGCTGCCATTTGGCCTAGAGTTAGTGTTGAGAGAGGGAAAGAGCCTAGAGCTCCAGGGACACTGGGGCTGGAAAGGGCCTGCCAAGGCCATCGCAGCAGCGCCCCAACATTGCTGCTCCTCCATCTTTCTGATCTGGAGTCCCCACAGGGCTGGGCACCTCGGCCCAGTGGCAGGGTGCCCTCAGGGGGGTGGGTCAGGCTGGAGAGATCTAAGCAGCCTCGAGCTCCAGGGACAGTGGGGCTGGAAAGAGCCTGCCGAGGCCATCGCAGCAGTGCCCCAACATTGCTGCTCCCACACCTTTCTGGTAGGGAAAACCCAGGGAGTGTGTTAGGGTAATTAACTGGATCTAGGGTTAGGGTTACGCTTAGGGTTAGGGTTAGGAGATCTAAAGGGCCTCGAGCTCCAGGAGCGCTGGTGCTGGAAAGAGCCTGCCAAGACGAACGCAGCAAGGCCCCAACCTTGCTGCTCCCACACCTTTCTGATCTGGACCCCCCACAGGGCTGGGCACCTCGGCCCCCGCCACGAGGTGCCATTTGAGCCAGCCCTAACGAGACTCCCCCAGGACCCTCACCAGCCACCCTGCACTAGGCTCAGCCACACACCTCAGCAGCCAGCACTCACCAGGCTCAGCCACACCCCTCACCAGGCACCCCTCACCATGTTCACTCACACATCACAGGAGCCAGCCCTAAGGAGGCTCAGACTCACCCCTCACCAGCCACGCCTCAGCAGCCTCAGCCACGCCCTTCACCAGCCACAACACAGCAGGCTCCACCACACACCTCAGCAGGCAGCCCTAACCAGGCTCCCCCAGGACCCTCACCAGCCACCCCTCACTAGGCTCAGCCACACACCTCAGCAGCCAGCCCTATCGAGGCTCAGCCACACCCCTTACCACCCAGCCCTCACCAGGCAGAGCAGAAGACCTCAGCTGCTATCCCTAAGGAGGCTCACCCTCAAACCTATCCAGCCACACCTCAGCAGGCTCAGCCTAGCCTAGACTGCTGCTAGCCTGCCCTAGCCTAGCCTAGCCTAGACTAGCCTAGCACTTGCCTAACCTAGCCTAGCTTAGCATAGCCTAGCCTGATGCTAGCATAGCCTAGCCTAGCCTAGCGTAGCCTAGCCTAGCCTAACCTGGTGCTAGCCTGGCTGAGCCTGGTTAGGGATGGAGGTGAGCTTTGTGCCCGAGCCTGGAAAGGGATGGTTAGTGAGGGGTGTGGCTGAGCCTCGTGCAGGCTGGCTGCTCAGGTGTGTAGCTGAGCCTGGTTAAGGATTGCAGCTGAGGTGTGTGGCTGTGCCTCGGGAGGAGTGGCTGGTGGGGGGTGTGGCTGATCCTGCTGAGGGGCGTCTGGAGAGGGGTGAGGCTGAACCTGGTAGTGGCTGGCAGCTCAGGTGTACGGCTGAGCCTGGTGAGGGATGGCTGTTGAGGGGCGTGGCTGAGCCCGCTTAGGTCTGCTACTGAGGTGTGTGTCTGATCCTGGTGATGGGAGGCTGGTGAGGGGCGTGGCAGTGCCTGGTGAGGGCTGGCTGTTGCGGCGTGTGTGTGAGACTGTGTGGGATACCTGGTAAAGGGCATGGCTGAGCCTGGTGAGGGCTGGCTGCTGAGGGGTGTAAATGAGACAGGTGAGGAGTGGCATAAGGGCACGGCATAGGGTTTAGTGTGAAGGCGTTTGGGGGCGGCCCAGGGTTTAGGGTGCAGGGCTTAGGGCACGGCCAAGGGTTTAGAGTGCATGGAGTAGGGCGCGGCCTAGGGTGTAGGGTGCAGGGCTTAGGGCGCGGCCTAGGGTTTAGGGTGCAGGGGTTGGGGCGCGGCCTAGGGTTTAGGGTGCAGGGGTTAGGGCGCGGCCTATGGTTTAGGGTGCAGGTGTTAGTGCGCGGCCTAGGGTTTTGGGTGCAGGTGTTAGTGCGCGGCCTAGGGTTTAGGGTGCAGGTGTTAGTGTGCGGCCTAGGGTTTAGGGTGCAGGGGTTAGGGCGCGGCCTAGGGTTTAGGGTGCAGGAGTTAGGGCGCGGCCTAGGGTTTAGGGTGCAGGGGTTAGGGCGCGGTCTAGGGTTTAGGGTGCAGGGGTTAGGACGCGGCCTCGGGTTTATGGTGCAGGGGTTAGGGCACGGCGTAGGGTTTAGGGTGCAGGGCTTAGGGCGCGGCCTAGGGTTTAGGGTGCAGGGGTTAGGACGCGGCCTCGGGTTTAGGGTGTAGGGGTTAGGGCGCGGCCTACGGTTTAGGGTGCAGGGCTTAGGGCGCGGCCTAGGGTTTAGGGTGCAGGGGTTAGGGCGCGGCCTAGGGTTCATGGTGCAGGGGTTAGGGCGCGGCCTAGGGTTTAGGGTGCATGGGTTAGGGCGCGGCCTAGAGTTTAGGGTGCAGGGGTTTGGGCGCGGCCTAGGGTTTAGGGTGCAGGGCTTAGGGCGCGCCCTAGGGTTTAGGGTGCAGGGGTTAGGGCGCGGCCTAGGGTTTAGGATGCAGGGGTTAGGGCGCGGCCTAGGGTTTAGGGTGCAGGGGTTAGGGCGCGGCCTAGGGTTTAGGGTGCAGGGCTTAGGGCGCGGCCTAGGGTTTAGGGTGCAGGGCTTAGGGCGCGGCCTAGGGTTTAGGGTGCAGGGCTTAGGGCGCGCCCTAGGGTTTAGGGTGCAGGGCTTAGTGCGCGGCCTAGGGTTTAGGGTGCAGGGGTTAGGGCGCGGCCTAGGGTTTAGGGTGCAGGGGTTAGGGCGCGGCCTAGGGTTTAGGGTGCAGGGGTTAGGGCGCGGCCTATGGTTTAGGGTGCAGGGGTTAGGGCGCGGCCTAGGGTTTAGGGTGCAGGGCTTAGGGCGCGGCCTAGGGTTTAGGGTGTAGGGGTTAGTGCCTATGCTTGGGTTTAGAGTACAGCCTAACCTGGTGCTAGCATAGCTTATCCTGTCGTGTTGCTAATCTGGCTTAGCCTGGCCTAACCTAACCTAACCAGCTGCTAGAATAGGCCAGTCTGATGCTAGCCTAGAAGAGCCTTGCCTGGTGCTCGCCTGGCCTAGCCTGGTGCTAGGCTAGCCTAGCCTTACTTGGTGTTAGCCTAACCTAGCCTATCTTAGCCTAGCCTGGTGCTCGCCAAGCCTGGTGCTAGCCTAGTTTAGAATGGCACTAGCCTAGCCAAACCTAGCCTGGAAGTGCAGGGACACTGGGGTTGGAATGGGCCTGCCTAGGCCATCACGGCTGTGCCCCAACATTGATGCTCCTCCATCTTTCCGATAGGGAAAACCCAGGTACTGTGCTCGGGTAATTAACTAGGGGTAGGCTTAGGGTTACGCCTAGAGTTAGCTAAAGGGCCTTGAGCTCTGGGAACACTGGGGCTGGAAAGGGCCTGCTAAGGCAAACGCAACAAGGCCCCAGCCTTGCTGCTCCCGCAGCTTTCTGATCTGGAGCCCCCACAGGGCTGGGCACCTCGGCCCCGGCCACCAGCTGCCATTTGGCCTAGAGTTAGTGTTGAGAGAGGGAAAGAGCCTAGAGCTCCAGGGACACTGGGGCTGGAAAGGGCCTGCCAAGGCCATCGCGGCAGCGCCCCAACATTGCTGCTCCTCCATCTTTCTGATCTGGAGTCCCCACAGGGCTGGGCACCTCGGCCCAGTGGCAGGGTGCCCTCAGGGGGGTGGGTCAGGCTGGAGAGATCTAAGCAGCCTCGAGCTCCAGGGACAGTGGGGCTGGAAAGAGCCTGCCGAGGCCATCGCAGCAGTGCCCCAACATTGCTGCTCCCACACCTTTCTGGTAGGGAAAACCCAGGGAGTGTGTTAGGGTAATTAACTGGATCTAGGGTTAGGGTTACGCTCAGGGTTAGGGTTAGGAGATCTAAAGGGCCTCGAGCTCCAGGAGCGCTGGTGCTGGAAAGAGCCTGCCAAGACGAATGCAGCAAGGCCCCAACCTTGCTGCTCCCACACCTTTCTGATCTGGACCCCCCACAGGGCTGGGCACCTCGGCCCCCGCCACGAGCTGCCATTTGAGCCAGCCCTAACGAGACTCCTCCAGGACCCTCACCAGCCACCCTGCACTAGGCTCAGCCACACACCTCAGCAGCCAGCACTCACCAGGCTCAGCCACACCCCTCACCAGGCACCCCTCACCATGTTCACTCACAGGAGGCAGCCCTAACGAGGCTCAGACTCACCCTTCACCAGCCACACCTCAGCAGCCTCAGCCACGCCCTTCACCAGCCACAACACAGCAGGCTCCGCCACACACCTCAGCAGGCAGCCCTAACCAGGCTCCCCCAGGACCCTCCCCAGCCACCCCTCACTAGGCTCAGCCACACACCTCAGCAGCCAGCCCTATCGAGGCTCAGCCACACCCCTTACCGCCCAGCCCTCACCAGGCAGAGCAGAAGACCTCAGCTGCTATCCCTAAGGAGGCTCACCCTCAAACCTATCCAGCCACACCTCAGCAGGCTCAGCCTAGCCTAGACTGCTGCTAGCCTGCCCTAGGCTAGCCTAGACTAGACTAGCCTAGCACTTGCCTAACCTAGCCTAGCTTAGCATAGCGTAGCCTGATGCTAGCATAGCCTAGCCTAGCCTAGCGTAGCCTAGCCTAGCCTAACCTGGTGGCAGCCTAGGCTAGCCTAGCCTAGCCTGGTGCTAGCCTAGCCTAGCCTAGCCTTGCCAAGTCTAGCCTAGCCTAACCTCGTGCTAGCCTAGCCTGGTGCTAGGCTAGCCAAGCCTAGCCTGGTGCTAGCCTAGCCTAGCCTAGTCTGGTGCTAGCCTGGCTGAGCCTGGTTAGGGATGGAGGTGAGCTTTGTGCCCGAGCCTGGAAAGGGATGGTTAGTGAGGGGTGTGGCTGAGCCTCGTGCAGGCTGGCTGCTCAGGTGTGTAGCTGAGCCTGGTTAAGGATTGCAGCTGAGGTGTGTGGCTGTGCCTCGGGAGGAGTGGCTGGTGGGGGGTGTGGCTGATCCTGCTGAGGGGCGTCTGGAGAGGGGAGAGGCTGAACCTGGTAGTGGCTGGCAGCTCAGGTGTGCGGCTGAGCCTGGTGAGGGATGGCTGTTGAGGGGTGTGGGTGAGACTGTGTGGGATACCTGGTAAAGGGCATGGCTGAGCCTGGTGAGGGCTGGCTGCTGAGGGGTGTGGATGAGACAGGTGAGGAGTGGCATAAGGGAACGGCATAGGGTTTAGTGTGAAGGCGTTTGGGGGCGGCCCAGGGTTTAGGGTGCAGGGCTTAGGGCATGGCCAAGGGTTTAGAGTGCATGGATTAGGGCGCGGCCTAGGGTTTAGGGTGCAGGGGTTAGGGCGCGGCCTAGGGTTTAGGGTGCAGGGGTTAGGGCGCGGCCTAGGGTTTAGGGTGCAGGGGTCAGGGCGCGGCCTAGGGTTTAGGGTGCAGGTGTTAGTGCGCGGCCTAGGGTTTAGGGTTCAGGTGTTAGTGCGCGGCCTAAGGTTTAGGGTGCAGGTGTTAGTGTGCGGCCTAGGGTTTCGGGTGCAGGGGTTAGGGCGCGGCCTAGGGTTTAGGGTGCAGGGCTTAGGGCGCGGCCTAGGGTTTAGGGTGCACGGGTTAGGGCGCGGTCTAGGGTTTAGGGTGCAGGGGTTAGGACGCGGCCTCGGGTTTATGGTGCAGGGGTTAGGGCACGGCCTAGGGTTTAGGGTGCAGGTGTTAGGGCGCGGCCTAGGGTTTAGGGTGCAGGGCTTAGGGCGCGGCCTAGAGTTTAGGGTGCAGGGCTTAGGGCGCGGCCTAGGGTTTTAGGTGCAGGGGATAGGGCGCGGCCTAGGGTTTAGTGTGCAGGGGTTAGGGCGCGGCCTAGGGTTTAGGGTGCAGGGGTTAGGGCGCGGTGAAGGGTTTAGGGTGTAGGGGTTAGTGCCTATGCTTGGGTTTAGAGTACAGCCTAACCTGGTGCTAGCATAGCTTATCCTGTCGTGTTGCTAATCTGGCTTAGCCTGGCCTAACCTAACCTAACCAGCTGCTAGAATAGGCCAGTCTGATGCTAGCCTAGAAGAGCCTTGCCTGGTGCTCGCCTGGCCTAGCTTGGTGCTAGGCTAGCCTAGCCTTACTTGGTGTTAGCCTAACCTAGCCTATCTTAGCCTAGCCTGGTGCTCGCCAAGCCTGGTGCTAGCCTAGTTTAGAATGGCACTAGCCTAGCCAAACCTAGCCTGGAAGTCCAGGAACACTGGGGTTGGAATGGGCCTGCCAAGGCCATCACGGCTGTGCCCCAACATTGATGCTCCTCCATCTTTCCGATAGGGAAAACCCAGGTACTGTGCTCGGGTAATTAACTAGGGGTAGGCTTAGGGTTACGCCTAGAGTTAGCTAAAGGGCCTTGAGCTCTGGGAACACTGGGGCTGGAAAGGGCCTGCTAAGGCAAACGCAACAAGGCCCCAGCCTTGCTGCTCCCGCAGCTTTCTGATCTGGAGCCCCCACAGGGCTGGGCACCTCGGCCCCGGCCACCAGCTGCCATTTGGCCTAGAGTTAGTGTTGAGAGAGGGAAAGAGCCTAGAGCTCCAGGGACACTGGGGCTGGAAAGGGCCTGCCAAGGCCATCGCGGCAGCGCCCCAACATTGCTGCTCCTCCATCTTTCTGATCTGGAGTCCCCACAGGGCTGGGCACCTCGGCCCAGTGGCAGGGTGCCCTCAGGGGGGTGGGTCAGGCTGGAGAGATCTAAGCAGCCTCGAGCTCCAGGGACAGTGGGGCTGGAAAGAGCCTGCCGAGGCCATCGCAGCAGTGCCCCAACATTGCTGCTCCCACACCTTTCTGGTAGGGAAAACCCAGGGAGTGTGTTAGGGTAATTAACTGGATCTAGGGTTAGGGTTACGCTTAGGGTTAGGGTTAGGAGATCTAAAGGGCCTCGAGCTCCAGGAGCGCTGGTGCTGGAAAGAGCCTGCCAAGACGAATGCAGCAAGGCCCCAACCTTGCTGCTCCCACACCTTTCTGATCTGGACCCCCCACAGGGCTGGGCACCTCGGCCCCCGCCACGAGCTGCCATTTGAGCCAGCCCTAACGAGACTCCTCCAGGACCCTCACCAGCCACCCTGCACTAGGCTCAGCCACACACCTCAGCAGCCAGCACTCACCAGGCTCAGCCACACCCCTCACCAGGCACCCCTCACCATGTTCACTCACACATCACAGGAGGCAGCCCTAACGAGGCTCAGACTCACCCTTCACCAGCCACGCCTCAGCAGCCTCAGCCACGCCCTTCACCAGCCACAACACAGCAGGCTCCGCCACACACCTCAGCAGGCAGCCCTAACCAGGCTCCCCCAGGACCCTCCCCAGCCACCCCTCACTAGGCTCAGCCACACACCTCAGCAGCCAGCCCTATCGAGGCTCAGCCACACCCCTTACCACCCAGCCCTCACCAGGCAGAGCAGAAGACCTCAGCTGCTATCCCTAAGGAGGCTCACCCTCAAACCTATCCAGCCACACCTCAGCAGGCTCAGCCTAGCCTAGACTGCTGCTAGCCTGCCCTAGGCTAGCCTAGCCTAGACTAGCCTAGCACTTGCCTAACCTAGCCTAGCTTAGCATAGCGTAGCCTGATGCTAGCATAGCCTAGCCTAGCCTAGCGTAGCCTAGCCTAGCCTAACCTGGTGGCAGCCTAGGCTAGCCTAGCCTAGCCTGGTGCTAGCCTAGCCTAGCCTAGCCTTGCCAAGTCTAGCCTAGCCTAACCTCGTGCTAGCCTAGCCTGGTGCTAGGCTAGCCAAGCCTAGCCTGGTGGTAGCCTAGCCTAGCCTAGTCTGGTGCTAGCCTGGCTGAGCCTGGTTAGGGATGGAGGTGAGCTTTGTGCCCGAGCCTGGAAAGGGATGGTTGGTGAGGGGTGTAGCTGAGCCTCGTGCAGGCTGGCTGCTCAGGTGTGTAGCTGAGCCTGGTTAAGGATTGCAGCTGAGGTGTGTGGCTGTGCCTCGGGAGGAGTGGCTGGTGGGGGGTGTGGCTGATCCTGCTGAGGGGCGTCTGGAGAGGGGTGAGGCTGAACCTGGTAGTGGCTGGCAGCTCAGGTGTGCGGCTGAGCCTGGTGAGGGATGGCTGTTGAGGGGCGTGGCTGAGCCCGCTTAGGTCTGCTACTGAGGCGTGTGTCTGATCCTGGTGATGGGAGGCTGGTGAGGGGCATGGCAGTGCCTGGTAAGGGCTGGCTGTTGCGGCGTGTGTGAGACTGTGTGGGATACCTGGTAAAGGGCGTGGCTGAGCCTGGTGAGGGCTGGCTGCGGAGGGGTGTGGATGAGACAGGTGAGGAGTGGCATAAGGGCACGGCATAGGGTTTACTGTGAAGGCGTTTCGGGGCGGCCAAGGGTTTAGGGCGCAGGGGTTAGGGTGCGGTCTAGGGTTTAGGGTGCAGGGGTTAGGGCGCGGCATAGGGTTTAGGGTGCAGGGGTTAGGGCGCGGCGTTGGGTTTAGGGTGCAGGGGTTAGGGCGCGGCCTAGGGTTTAGGGTGCAGGGCTTAGGGCGCGGCCTAGAGTTTAGGGTGCAGGGCTTAGGGCGCGGCCTAGGGTTTTAGGTGGAGGGGATAGGGCGCGGCCTAGGGTTTAGGGTGCAGGGGTTAGGGCGCGGCCTAGGGTTTAGGGTGCAGGGGTTAGGGCGCGGTGAAGGGTTTAGGGTGTAGGGGTTAGTGCCTATGCTTGGGTTTAGAGTACAGCCTAACCTGGTGCTAGCAGAGCTTATCCTGTCGTGTTGCTAATCTGGCTTAGCCTGGCCTAACCTAACCTAACCAGCTGCTAGAATAGGCCAGTCTGATGCTAGCCTAGAAGAGCCTTGCCTGGTGCTCGCCTGGCCTAGCCTGGTGCTAGGCTAGCCTTGCCTTACTTGGTGTTAGCCTAACCTAGCCTATCTTAGCCTAGCCTGGTGCTCGCCAAGCCTGGTGCTAGCCTAGTTTAGAATGGCACTAGCCTAGCCAAACCTAGCCTGGAAGTCCAGGAACACTGGGGTTGGAATGGGCCTGCCAAGGCCATCACTGCTGTGCCCCAACATTGATGCTCCTTCATCTTTCCGATAGGGAAAACCCAGGTACTGTGCTCGGGTAATTAACTAGGGGTAGGCTTAGGGTTACGCCTAGAGTTAGCTAAAGGGCCTTGAGCTCTGGGAACACTGGGGCTGGAAAGGGCCTGCTAAGGCAAACGCAACAAGGCCCCAGCCTTGCTGCTCCCGCAGCTTTCTGATCTGGAGCCCCCACAGGGCTGGGCACCTCGGCCCCGGCCACCAGCTGCCATTTGGCCTAGAGTTAGTGTTGAGAGAGGGAAAGAGCCTAGAGCTCCAGGGACACTGGGGCTGGAAAGGGCCTGCCAAGGCCATCGCGGCAGCGCCCCAACATTGCTGCTCCTCCATCTTTCTGATCTGGAGTCCCCACAGGGCTGGGCACCTCGGCCCAGTGGCAGGGTGCCCTCAGGGGGGTGGGTCAGGCTGGAGAGATCTAAGCAGCCTCGAGCTCCAGGGACAGTGGGGCTGGAAAGAGCCTGCCGAGGCCATCGCAGCAGTGCCCCAACATTGCTGCTCCCACACCTTTCTGGTAGGGAAAACCCAGGGAGTGTGTTAGGGTAATTAACTGGATCTAGGGTTAGGGTTACGCTTAGGGTTAGGGTTAGGAGATCTAAAGGGCCTCGAGCTCCAGGAGCGCTGGTGCTGGAAAGAGCCTGCCAAGACGAATGCAGCAAGGCCCCAACCTTGCTGCTCCCACACCTTTCTGATCTGGACCCCCCACAGGGCTGGGCACCTCGGCCCCCGCCACGAGCTGCCATTTGAGCCAGCCCTAACGAGACTCCTCCAGGACCCTCACCAGCCACCCTGCACTAGGCTCAGCCACACACCTCAGCAGCCAGCACTCACCAGGCTCAGCCACACCCCTCACCAGGCACCCCTCACCATGTTCACTCACACATCACAGGAGGCAGCCCTAACGAGGCTCAGACTCACCCTTCACCAGCCACGCCTCAGCAGCCTCAGCCACGCCCTTCACCAGCCACAACACAGCAGGCTCCACCACACACCTCAGCAGGCAGCCCTAACCAGGCTCCCCCAGGACCCTCCCCAGCCACCCCTCACTAGGCTCAGCCACACACCTCAGCAGCCAGCCCTATCGAGGCTCAGCCACACCCCTTACCACCCAGCCCTCACCAGGCAGAGCAGAAGACCTCAGCTGCTATCCCTAAGGAGGCTCACCCTCAAACCTATCCAGCCACACCTCAGCAGGCTCAGCCTAGCCTAGACTGCTGCTAGCCTGCCCTAGGCTAGCCTAGCCTAGACTAGCCTAGCACTTGCCTAACCTAGCCTAGCTTAGCATAGCCTAGCCTGATGCTAGCATAGCCTAGCCTAGCCTAGCGTAGCCTAGCCTAGCCTAACCTGGTGGCAGCCTAGGCTAGCCTAGCCTAGCCTGGTGCTAGCCTAGCCTAGCCTAGCCTTGCCAAGTCTAGCCTAGCCTAACCTCGTGCTAGCCTAGCCTGGTGCTAGGCTAGCCAAGCCTAGCCTGGTGCTAGCCTAGCCTAGCCTAGTCTGGTGCTAGCCTGGCTGAGCCTGGTTAGGGATGGAGGTGAGCTTTGTGCCCGAGCCTGGAAAGGGATGGTTAGTGAGGGGTGTAGCTGAGCCTCGTGCAGGCTGGCTGCTCAGGTGTGTAGCTGAGCCTGGTTAAGGATTGCAGCTGAGGTGTGTGGCTGTGCCTCGGGAGGAGTGGCTGGTGGGGGGTGTGGCTGATCCTGCTGAGGGGCGTCTGGAGAGGGGTGAGGCTGAACCTGGTAGTGGCTGGCAGCTCAGGTGTGCGGCTGAGCCTGGTGAGGGATGGCTGTTGAGGGGCGTGGCTGAGCCCGCTTAGGTCTGCTACTGAGGCGTGTGTCTGATCCTGGTGATGGGAGGCTGGTGAGGGGCATGGCAGTGCCTGGTAAGGGCTGGCTGTTGCGGCGTGTGTGAGACTGTGTGGGATACCTGGTAAAGGGCGTGGCTGAGCCTGGTGAGGGCTGGCTGCGGAGGGGTGTGGATGAGACAGGTGAGGAGTGGCATAAGGGCACGGCATAGGGTTTACTGTGAAGGCGTTTCGGGGCGGCCAAGGGTTTAGGGCGCAGGGGTTAGGGTGCGGTCTAGGGTTTAGGGTGCAGGGGTTAGGGCGCGGCCTAGGGTTTTAGGTGCAGGGGATAGGGCGCGGCCTAGGGTTTAGGGTGCAGGGGTTAGGGCGCGGCCTAGGGTTTAGGGTGCAGGGGTTAGGGCGCGGTGAAGGGTTTAGGGTTTAGGGGTTAGTGCCTATGCTTGGGTTTAGAGTACAGCCTAACCTGGTGCTAGCATAGCTTATCCTGTCGTGTTGCTAATCTGGCTTAGCCTGGCCTAACCTAACCTAACCAGCTGCTAGAATAGGCCAGTCTGATGCTAGCCTAGAAGAGCCTTGCCTGGTGCTCGCCTGGCCTAGCCTGGTGCTAGGCTAGCCTAGCCTTACTTGGTGTTAGCCTAACCTAGCCTATCTTAGCCTAGCCTGGTGCTCGCCAAGCCTGGTGCTAGCCTAGTTTAGAATGGCACTAGCCTAGCCAAACCTAGCCTGGAAGTCCAGGAACACTGGGGTTGGAATGGGCCTGCCAAGGCCATCACGGCTGTGCCCCAACATTGATGCTCCTCCATCTTTCCGATAGGGAAAACCCAGGTACTGTGCTCGGGTAATTAACTAGGGGTAGGCTTAGGGTTACGCCTAGAGTTAGCTAAAGGGCCTTGAGCTCTGGGAACACTGGGGCTGGAAAGGGCCTGCTAAGGCAAACGCAACAAGGCCCCAGCCTTGCTGCTCCCGCAGCTTTCTGATCTGGAGCCCCCACAGGGCTGGGCACCTCGGCCCCGGCCACCAGCTGCCATTTGGCCTAGAGTTAGTGTTGAGAGAGGGAAAGAGCCTAGAGCTCCAGGGACACTGGGGCTGGAAAGGGCCTGCCAAGGCCATCGCGGCAGCGCCCCAACATTGCTGCTCCTCCATCTTTCTGATCTGGAGTCCCCACAGGGCTGGGCACCTCGGCCCAGTGGCAGGGTGCCCTCAGGGGGGTGGGTCAGGCTGGAGAGATCTAAGCAGCCTCGAGCTCCAGGGACAGTGGGGCTGGAAAGAGCCTGCCGAGGCCATCGCAGCAGTGCCCCAACATTGCTGCTCCCACACCTTTCTGGTAGGGAAAACCCAGGGAGTGTGTTAGGGTAATTAACTGGATCTAGGGTTAGGGTTACGCTCAGGGTTAGGGTTAGGAGATCTAAAGGGCCTCGAGCTCCAGGAGCGCTGGTGCTGGAAAGAGCCTGCCAAGACGAATGCAGCAAGGCCCCAACCTTGCTGCTCCCACACCTTTCTGATCTGGACCCCCCACAGGGCTGGGCACCTCGGCCCCCGCCACGAGCTGCCATTTGAGCCAGCCCTAACGAGACTCCTCCAGGACCCTCACCAGCCACCCTGCACTAGGCTCAGCCACACACCTCAGCAGCCAGCACTCACCAGGCTCAGCCACACCCCTCACCAGGCACCCCTCACCATGTTCACTCACAGGAGGCAGCCCTAACGAGGCTCAGACTCACCCTTCACCAGCCACACCTCAGCAGCCTCAGCCACGCCCTTCACCAGCCACAACACAGCAGGCTCCACCACACACCTCAGCAGGCAGCCCTAACCAGGCTCCCCCAGGACCCTCCCCAGCCACCCCTCACTAGGCTCAGCCACACACCTCAGCAGCCAGCCCTATCGAGGCTCAGCCACACCCCTTACCACCCAGCCCTCACCAGGCAGAGCAGAAGACCTCAGCTGCTATCCCTAAGGAGGCTCACCCTCAAACCTATCCAGCCACACCTCAGCAGGCTCAGCCTAGCCTAGACTGCTGCTAGCCTGCCCTAGGCTAGCCTAGCCTAGACTAGCCTAGCACTTGCCTAACCTAGCCTAGCTTAGCATAGCCTAGCCTGATGCTAGCATAGCCTAGCCTAGCCTAGCGTAGCCTAGCCTAGCCTAACCTGGTGGCAGCCTAGGCTAGCCTAGCCTAGCCTGGTGCTAGCCTAGCCTAGCCTAGCCTTGCCAAGTCTAGCCTAGCCTAACCTCGTGCTAGCCTAGCCTGGTGCTAGGCTAGCCAAGCCTAGCCTGGTGGTAGCCTAGCCTAGCCTAGTCTGGTGCTAGCCTGGCTGAGCCTGGTTAGGGATGGAGGTGAGCTTTGTGCCCGAGCCTGGAAAGGGATGGTTGGTGAGGGGTGTAGCTGAGCCTCGTGCAGGCTGGCTGCTCAGGTGTGTAGCTGAGCCTGGTTAAGGATTGCAGCTGAGGTGTGTGGCTGTGCCTCGGGAGGAGTGGCTGGTGGGGGGTGTGGCTGATCCTGCTGAGGGGCGTCTGGAGAGGGGTGAGGCTGAACCTGGTAGTGGCTGGCAGCTCAGGTGTGCGGCTGAGCCTGGTGAGGGATGGCTGTTGAGGGGCGTGGCTGAGCCCGCTTAGGTCTGCTACTGAGGCGTGTGTCTGATCCTGGTGATGGGAGGCTGGTGAGGGGCATGGCAGTGCCTGGTGAGGGCTGGCTGTTGCGGCGTGTGTGAGACTGTGTGGGATACCTGGTAAAGGGCGTGGCTGAGCCTGGTGAGGGCTGGCTGCTGAGGGGTGTGGATGAGACAGGTGAGGAGTGGCATAAGGGCACGGCATAGGGTTTACTGTGAAGGCGTTTCGGGGCGGCCAAGGGTTTAGGGCGCAGGGGTTAGGGTGCGGTCTAGGGTTTAGGGTGCAGGGGTTAGGGCGCGGCATAGGGTTTAGGGTGCAGGGGTTAGGGCGCGGCGTTGGGTTTAGGGTGCAGGGGTTAGGGCGCGGCCTAGGGTTTAGGGTGCAGGGCTTAGGGCGCGGCCTAGAGTTTAGGGTGCAGGGCTTAGGGCGCGGCCTAGGGTTTTAGGTGCAGGGGATAGGGCGCGGCCTAGGGTTTAGGGTGCAGGGGTTAGGGCGCGGCCTAGGGTTTAGGGTGCAGGGGTTAGGGCGCGGTGAAGGGTTTAGGGTGTAGGGGTTAGTGCCTATGCTTGGGTTTAGAGTACAGCCTAACCTGGTGCTAGCATAGCTTATCCTGTCGTGTTGCTAATCTGGCTTAGCCTGGCCTAACCTAACCTAACCAGCTGCTAGAATAGGCCAGTCTGATGCTAGCCTAGAAGAGCCTTGCCTGGTGCTCGCCTGGCCTAGCCTGGTGCTAGGCTAGCCTAGCCTTACTTGGTGTTAGCCTAACCTAGCCTATCTTAGCCTAGCCTGGTGCTCGCCAAGCCTGGTGCTAGCCTAGTTTAGAATGGCACTAGCCTAGCCAAACCTAGCCTGGAAGTCCAGGAACACTGGGGTTGGAATGGGCCTGCCAAGGCCATCACGGCTGTGCCCCAACATTGATGCTCCTCCATCTTTCCGATAGGGAAAACCCAGGTACTGTGCTCGGGTAATTAACTAGGGGTAGGCTTAGGGTTACGCCTAGAGTTAGCTAAAGGGCCTTGAGCTCTGGGAACACTGGGGCTGGAAAGGGCCTGCTAAGGCAAACGCAACAAGGCCCCAGCCTTGCTGCTCCCGCAGCTTTCTGATCTGGAGCCCCCACAGGGCTGGGCACCTCGGCCCCGGCCACCAGCTGCCATTTGGCCTAGAGTTAGTGTTGAGAGAGGGAAAGAGCCTAGAGCTCCAGGGACACTGGGGCTGGAAAGGGCCTGCCAAGGCCATCGCGGCAGCGCCCCAACATTGCTGCTCCTCCATCTTTCTGATCTGGAGTCCCCACAGGGCTGGGCACCTCGGCCCAGTGGCAGGGTGCCCTCAGGGGGGTGGGTCAGGCTGGAGAGATCTAAGCAGCCTCGAGCTCCAGGGACAGTGGGGCTGGAAAGAGCCTGCCGAGGCCATCGCAGCAGTGCCCCAACATTGCTGCTCCCACACCTTTCTGGTAGGGAAAACCCAGGGAGTGTGTTAGGGTAATTAACTGGATCTAGGGTTAGGGTTACGCTTAGGGTTAGGGTTAGGAGATCTAAAGGGCCTCGAGCTCCAGGAGCGCTGGTGCTGGAAAGAGCCTGCCAAGACGAAGGCAGCAAGGCCCCAACCTTGCTGCTCCCACACCTTTCTGATCTGGACCCCCCACAGGGCTGGGCACCTCGGCCCCCGCCACGAGCTGCCATTTGAGCCAGCCCTAACGAGACTCCTCCAGGACCCTCACCAGCCACCCTGCACTAGGCTCAGCCACACACCTCAGCAGCCAGCACTCACCAGGCTCAGCCACACCCCTCACCAGGCACCCCTCACCATGTTCACTCACAGGAGGCAGCCCTAACGAGGCTCAGACTCACCCTTCACCAGCCACACCTCAGCAGCCTCAGCCACGCCCTTCACCAGCCACAACACAGCAGGCTCCGCCACACACCTCAGCAGGCAGCCCTAACCAGGCTCCCCCAGGACCCTCCCCAGCCACCCCTCACTAGGCTCAGCCACACACCTCAGCAGCCAGCCCTATCGAGGCTCAGCCACACCCCTTACCACCCAGCCCTCACCAGGCAGAGCAGAAGACCTCAGCTGCTATCCCTAAGGAGGCTCACCCTCAAACCTATCCAGCCACACCTCAGCAGGCTCAGCCTAGCCTAGACTGCTGCTAGCCTGCCCTAGGCTAGCCTAGCCTAGACTAGCCTAGCACTTGCCTAACCTAGCCTAGCTTAGCATAGCGTAGCCTGATGCTAGCATAGCCTAGCCTAGCCTAGCGTAGCCTAGCCTAGCCTAACCTGGTGGCAGCCTAGGCTAGCCTAGCCTAGCCTGGTGCTAGCCTAGCCTAGCCTAGCCTTGCCAAGTCTAGCCTAGCCTAACCTCGTGCTAGCCTAGCCTGGTGCTAGGCTAGCCAAGCCTAGCCTGGTGCTAGCCTAGCCTAGCCTAGTCTGGTGCTAGCCTGGCTGAGCCTGGTTAGGGATGGAGGTGAGCTTTGTGCCCGAGCCTGGAAAGGGATGGTTAGTGAGGGGTGTGGCTGAGCCTCGTGCAGGCTGGCTGCTCAGGTGTGTAGCTGAGCCTGGTTAAGGATTGCAGCTGAGGTGTGTGGCTGTGCCTCGGGAGGAGTGGCTGGTGGGGGGTGTGGCTGATCCTGCTGAGGGGTGTCTGGAGAGGGGAGAGGCTGAACCTGGTAGTGGCTGGCAGCTCAGGTGTGCGGCTGAGCCTGGTGAGGGATGGCTGTTGAGGGGTGTGGGTGAGACTGTGTGGGATACCTGGTAAAGGGCATGGCTGAGCCTGGTGAGGGCTGGCTGCTGAGGGGTGTGGATGAGACAGGTGAGGAGTGGCATAAGGGCACGGCATAGGGTTTAGTGTGAAGGCGTTTGGGGGCGGCCCAGGGTTTAGGGTGCAGGGCTTAGGGCACGGCCAAGGGTTTAGAGTGCATGGATTGGGGCGCGGCCTAGGGTTTAGGGTGCAGGGCTTAGGGCGCGGCCTAGGGTTTAGGGTGCAGGGGTTGGGGCGCGGCCGAGGGTTTAGGGTACAGGGGTTAGGGCGCGGCCTAGGGTTTAGGGTGCAGGGGTCAGGGCGCGGCCTAGGGTTTAGGGTGCAGGTGTTAGTGCGCGGCCTAGGGTTTTGGGTGCAGGTGTTAGTGCGCGGCCTAGGGTTTAGGGTGCAGGTGTTAGTGTGCGGCCTAGGGTTTAGGGTGCAGGGGTTAGGGCGCGGCCTAGGGTTTAGGGTGCAGGGCTTAGGGCGTGGCCTAGGGTTTAGGGTGCAGGGGTTAGGGCGCGGTCTAGGGTTTAGGGTGCAGGGGTTAGGACGCGGCCTCGGGTTTATGGTGCAGGGGTTAGGGCACGGCCTAGGGTTTAGGGTGCAGGGGTTAGGGCGCGGCCTAGGGTTTAGGGTGCAGGGGTTTGGGCGCGGCCTAGGGTTTAGGGTGTAGGGGTTAGGGCGCGGCCTACGGTTTAGGGTGCGGGGCTTAGGGCGCGGCCTAGGGTTTAGGGTGCAGGGCTTAGGGCGCGGCCTAGGGTTCATGGTGCAGGGGTTAGGGCGCGGCCTAGGGTTTAGGATGTAGGGGTTAGTGCCTATGCTTGGGTTTAGAGTACAGCCTAACCTGGTGCTAGCATAGCTTATCCTGTCGTGTTGCTAATCTGGCTTAGCCTGGCCTAACCTAACCTAACCAGCTGCTAGAATAGGCCAGTCTGATGCTAGCCTAGAAGAGCCTTGCCTGGTGCTCGCCTGGCCTAGCCTGGTGCTAGGCTAGCCTTGCCTTACTTGGTGTTAGCCTAACCTAGCCTATCTTAGCCTAACCTGGTGCTCGCCAAGCCTGGTGCTAGCCTAGCTTAGAATGGCACTAGCCTAGCCAAATCTAGCCTGGACGTCCAGGGACACTGGGGTTGAAATGGGCCTGCCTAGGCCATCACGGCTGTGCCCCAACATTGATGCTCCTCCATCTTTCTGATAGGGAAAACCCAGGTACTGTGCTCGGGTAATTAACTAGGGGTAGGCTTAAGGTTACGCCTAGAGTTAGCTAAAGGGTCTTGAGCTACGGGAACACTGGGGCTGGAAAGGGCCTGCTAAGGCAAACGCAACAAGGCCCCAGCCTTACTGCTCCCGCAGCTTTCTGATCTGGAGCCCCCACAGGGCTGGGCACCTCGGCCCCGGCCACCAGCTGTCATTTGGCCTAGAGTTAGTGTTGAGAGAGGGAAAGAGCCTAGAGCTCCAGGGACACTGGGGCTGGAAAGGGCCTGCCAAGGCCATCGCGGCAGCGCCCCAACATTGCTGCTCCTCCATCTTTCTGATCTGGAGTCCCCACAGGGCTGGGCACCTCGGCCCAGTGGCAGGGTGCCCTCAGGGGGGTGGGTCAGGCTGGAGAGATCTAAGGAGCCTCGAGCTCCAGGGACAGTGGGGCTGGAAAGAGCCTGCCGAGGCCATCGCAGCAGTGCCCCAACATTGCTGCTCCCACACCTTTCTGGTAGGGAAAACCCAGGGAGTGTGTTAGGGTAATTAGCTGGATCTAGGGTTAGGGTTACGCTTAGGGTTAGGGTTAGGAGATCTAAAGGGCCTCGAGCTCCAGGAGCGCTGGTGCTGGAAAGAGCCTGCCAAGACGAACGCAGCAAGGCCCCAACCTTGCTGCTCCCACACCTTTCTGATCTGGACCCCCCACAGGGCTGGGCACCTCGGCCCCCGCCACGAGCTGCCATTTGAGCCAGCCCTAACGACACTCCCCCAGGACCCTCACCAGCCACCCTGCACTAGGCTCAGCCACACACCTCAGCAGCCAGCACTCACCAGGCTCAGCCACACCCCTCACCAGGCACCCCTCACCATGTTCACTCACACATCACAGGAGGCAGCCCTAACGAGGCTCAGACTCACCCCTCACCAGCCACGCCTCAGCAGCCTCAGCCACGCCCTTCACCAGCCACAACACAGCAGGCTCCACCACACACCTCAGCAGGCAGCCCTAACCAGGCTCCCCCAGGACCCTCACCAGCCACCCCTCACTAGGCTCAGCCACACACCTCAGCAGCCAGCCCTCACCAGACAGAGCAGAAGACCTCAGCTGCTATCCCTAAGGAGGCTCACCCTCAAACCTATCCAGCCACACCTCAGCAGGCTCAGCCTAGCCTAGACTGCTGCTAGCCTGCCCTAGCCTAGCCTAGACTAGACTAGCCTAGCACTTGCCTAACCTAGCCTAGCTTAGCATAGCCTAGCCTGATGCTAGCATAGCCTAGCCTAGCCTAGCGTAGGCTAGCCTAGCCTAACCTGGTGCTAGCCTGGCTGAGCCTGGTTAGGGATGGAGGTGAGCTTTGTGCCCGAGCCTGGAAAGGGATGGTTAGTGAGGGGTGTGGCTGAGCCTCGTGCAGGCTGGCTGCTCAGGTGTGTAGCTGAGCCTGGTTAAGGATTGCAGCTGAGGTGTGTGGCTGTGCCTCGGGAGGAGTGGCTGGTGGGGGGTGTGGCTGATCCTGCTGAGGGGTGTCTGGAGAGGGGAGAGGCTGAACCTGATAGTGGCTGGCAGCTCAGGTGTGCGGCTGAGCCTGGTGAGGGATGGCTGTTGAGGGGAGTGGCTGAGCCCGCTTAGGTCTGCTACTGAGGTGTGTGTCTGATCCTGGTGATGGGAGGCTGGTGAGGGGCGTGGCAGTGCCTGGTGAGGGCTGGCTGTTGAGGTGTGTGGGTGAGACTGTGTGGGGTACCCGGTAAAGGGCATGGCTGAGCCTGGTGAGGGCTGGCTGCTGAGGGGTGTAAATGAGACAGGTGAGGAGTGGCATAAGGGCGTGGCCTAGGGTTTATTGTGAAGGCGTTTGGGGGCGGCGCAGGGTTTAGGGTGCAGGGTTTAGGGCGCGGCCTAGGGTTGAGGTTGCAGGGGTTAGGGCGCGGCATAGGGTTTAGGGTGCAGGGGCTAGGGCACCGCATAGGGTTTAGGGTGCAGGGGTTAGGGCGCGGCCTAGGGTTTAGGGTGCAGGGGTTAGGGCGCGGCCTAGGGTTTAGGGTGCAGGGGTTAGGGCGCGGCCTAGGGTTTAGGGTGCAGGGGTTAGGGCGCGGCCTAGGGTTTAGGGTGCAGGGGTTAGGGCGCGGCCTAGGGTTTTGGGTGCAGGGCTTAGGGCGCGGCCTAGGGTTTAGGGTGCAGGGCTTAGGGCGCGGCCTAGGGTTTAGGGTGCAGGGGTTAGGGCGCGGCCTAGGGTTTAGGGTGTAGGGCTTAGGGCCCGGCCTAGGGTTTAGGGTGCAGGGTTAGGGCGCGGCCTAGGGTTTAGGGTGCAGGGCTTAGGGCCCGGCCTAAAGTTTAGGGTGCAGGGATTAGGGCGCGGCCTAGGGTTTAGGGTGCAGTGGTTTGGGCGCGGCCTAGGGTTTAGGGTGCAGGGGTTAGGGCGCGGCCTAGGGTTTAGGGTGCAGGGCTTAGGGCGCGGCGTAGGGTTTAGGGTGCAGGGGTTAGGGCGCGGCCTAGGGTTTAGGGTGCAGGGGTTAGGGCGCGGCCTAGGGTTTAGGGTGCAGGGCTTAGGGCGCGGGCTCGGGTTTTGGGTGCAGGTGTTAGGGCGCGGCCTAGGGTTTAGGGTGCAGGGGTTAGGGCGCGGCCTAGGGTTTAGGGTGCAGGGCTTAGGGCGCGGCCTAGGGATTAGGGTGCAGGGGTTAGGGCGCGGCCTAGGGTTTAGGGTGCAGGGCTTAGTGGGCGGCTAGGGTTTAGGGTGCAGGGGGTAGGCCGTGGCCTAGGGTTTAGGGTGCAGGGGTTAGGGTGCGGCCTAGGGTTTTGGGTGCAGGGCTTAGGGCGCGGACTAGGGTTTAGGGTGCAGGGGTTAGGGCACGGCCTAGGGTTTAGGGTGCAGGGGTTAGGGCGCGGCCTAGGGTTTAGGGTGCAGGGGTTAGGGCGCGGCCTAGGGTTTAGGGTGCAGGGCTTAGGGGGCGGCTAGGGTTTAGGGTGCAGGGATTAGGCTGCGGCCTAGGGTTTAGTGTGCAGGGCTTAGGGCGCGGCCTAGGGTTTAGGGTGCAGGGCTTAGGGCGCGGCCTAGGGTTTAGGGTGCAGGGGTTAGGGCGCGGCCTAGGGTTTAGGGTGCAGGGGTTAGGGCGCGGCCTAGGGTTTAGGGTGCAGGGCTTAGGGCGCGGCGTAGGGTTTAGGGTGCAGGGGTTAGGGCGCGGCCTAGGGTTTAGGGTGCAGGGGTTAGGGCCCGGCCTAGGGTTTAGGGTGCAGGGCTTAGGGCGCGGCCTAGGGTTTAGGGTGCAGGGGTTAGGGCCCGGCCTAGGGTTTAGGGTGCAGGGCTTAGGGCGCGGCCTAGGGTTTAGGGTGCAGGGTTTAGGGCGCGGCCTAGGGTTTAGGGTGCAGGGCGTAGGGCGCGGCCTAGGGTTTAGGGTGCAGGGATTAGGGCGCGACGTAGGGTTTAGGGTGCAGGGGTATGGGCGCGGCCTAGGGTTTAGGGTGCAGGGGTTAGGGCGCGGCCTAGGGTTTAGGGTGCAGGGGTTAGGGCGCAGCGTAGGGTTTAGGGTGCAGGGCTTAGGGCGCGGCCTAGGGTTTAGGGTGCAGGGGTTAGGGCGCAGCGAAGGGTTTAGGGTGCAGGGCTTAGGGCGCGGCCTAGGGTTTAGGGTGCAGGGGTTAGGGCGCGGCCTAGGGTTTAGGGTGCAGGGGTCAGGGCGCGGCCTAGGGTTTAGGGTGCAGGGGTTAGGGCGCGGCCTAGGGTTTAGGGTGCAGGGCTTAGGGCGCGGCCTAGGGTTTAGGGTGCAGGGCTTAGGGCGCGGCCTAGGGTTTAGGGTTCAGGGGTTAGGGCGCGGCCTAGGGTTTAGGGTGCAGGGCTTAGGGCGCGGCCTAGGGTTTAGGGTGCAGGGGTTAAGGCGCGGCCTAGGGTTTAGGGTGCAGGGCTTAGGGCACGGCCTAGGGTTTATGGTGCAGGGCTTAGGGCGCGGCCTAGGGTTTAGGGTGCAGGGGTTAGGGTGCGGCCTAGGGTTTAGGGTGCAGGGGTTAGGGGGCGGCCTAGGGTTTAGTGTGCAGGGGTTAGGGCGCAGCCTAGGGTTTAGGGTCCAGGGGTTAGGGCGCAGCCTAGGGTTTAGGGTGCAGGGCTTAGGGCGCGGCCTAGGGTTTAGGGTGCAGGGCTTAGGGCGCGGCCTAGAGTTTAGGGTGCAGGGCTTAGTGCGCGGACTAGGGTTTTGGGTGCAGGTCTTAGGGCGCGGCCTAGGGTTTAGGGTGCAGGGGTTAGGCCGCGGCCTAGGGTTTAGGGTGCAGGGCTTAGGGCGCGGCCTAGGGTTTAGGGTGCAGGGCTTAGGGCGCGGACTGGGGTTTCGGGTGCTGGTGTTAGGGCGCCGCATAGGGTTTAGGGTGCAGGGGTTAGGGCGCGGCCTAGGGTTTAGGGTGCAGGGGTTAGGGCGCGGCTTAGGGTTTAGGGTGCAGGGGTTAGGGCGCGGCCTAGGGTTTAGGGTGCAGGGCTTAGGGCGCGGCCTAGTGTTTAGGGTGCAGGGGTTAGGGCGCGGCCTAGTGTTTAGGGTGCAGGGGTTAGGGCGCGGCCTAGGGTTTAGGGTGCAGGTGTTAGGGCGCGGCCTAGGGTTTAGGGTGCAGGGGTTAGGGCGCGGCCTAGGGTTTAGGGTGCAGGGGTTAGGGCGCGGCCTAGGGTTTAGGGTGCAGGGCTTAGGGCGCGGCCTAGGGTTTAGGGTGCAGGGGTTAAGGCGCGGCCTAGTGTTTAGGGTGCAGGGGTTAGGGCGCGGCCTAGGGTTTAGGG
Source organism: Acanthiza pusilla (assembly GCA_036630365.1). Lineage (NCBI taxonomy): Eukaryota > Metazoa > Chordata > Aves > Passeriformes > Acanthizidae > Acanthiza > Acanthiza pusilla. The sequence goes on along the minus strand of JAXCHO010000355.1, from coordinate 170,013 downwards.
TGCAGGGGTTAGGGCGCGGCCTAGGGTTTAGGGTGCAGGGCTTAGGGCACGGCCTAGGGTTTAGGGTGCAGGGGTTAGGGCGCGGCCTAGTGTTTAGGGTGCAGGGGTTAGGGCGCGGCCTAGGGTTTAGGGTGCAGGGCTTAGGGCGCGGCCTAGGGTTTAGGGTGTAGGGCTTAGGGCGCGGCCTAGGGTTTAGGGTGCAGGGGTTAGGGCGCGGCCTAGGGTTTAGGGTGCAGGGGTTAAGGCGCGGCCTAGGGTTTAGGGTGCAGGGCTTAGGGCACGGCCTAGGGTTTATGGTGCAGGGCTTAGGGCGCGGCCTAGTGTTTAGGGTGCAGGGGTTAGGGTGCGGCCTAGGGTTTAGGGTGCAGGGGTTAGGGGGCGGCCTAGGGTTTAGTGTGCAGGGGTTAGGGCGCAGCCTAGGGTTTAGGGTCCAGGGGTTAGGGCGCGGCCTAGGGTTTAAAGTGCAGAGGTTAGGGCGCGGCCTAGGGTTTTGGGTGCAGGGGTTAGGGCGCAGCCTAGGGTTTAGGGTGCAGGGCTTAGGGCGCGGCCTAGGGTTTAGGGTGCAGGGCTTAGGGCCCGGCCTAAAGTTTAGGGTGCAGGGATTAGGGCGCGGCCTAGGGTTTAGGGTGCAGTGGTTTGGGCACGGCCTAGGGTTTAGGGTGCAGGGGTTAGGGCGCGGCCTAGGGTTTAGGGTGCAGGGCTTAGGGCGCGGCCTAGGGTTTAGGGTGCAGGGGTTAGGGCGCGGCCTAGGGTTTAGGGTGCACAGGTTAGGGCGCGGCCTAGGGTTTAGGGTGCAGGGCTTAGGGGGCGGCCTAGGGTTTAGGGTGCAGGGGTTAGGGCGCGGCCTAGGGTTTAGGGTGCAGGGGTTAGGGCGCGGCCTAGGGTTTAGGGTGCAGGGGTTAGGGCGCGGCCTAGGGTTTAGGGTGAAGGGGTTTGGGCGCGGCCTAGGGTTTAGGGTGCAGGGGTTAGGGCGCGGCCTAGGGTTTAGGGTGCAGGGCTTAGGGCGCGGGCTAGGGTTTTGGGTGCAGGGGTTAGGGCGCGGCCTAGGGTTTAGGGTGCAGGGGTTAGGGCGCGGCCTAGGGTTTAGGGTGCAGGGGTTAGGGCGCGGCCTAGGGTTTAGGGTGCACAGGTTAGGGCGCGGCCTAGGGTTTAGGGTGCAGGGGTTAGGGCGCGGCCTAGGGATTAGGGTCCAGGGGTTAGGGCGCGGTCTAGGGTTTAGGGTGCAGGGCTTAGTGGGCGGCTAGGGTTTAGGGTGCAGGGGGTAGGCCGCGGCCTAGGGTTTAGGGTGCAGGGGTTAGGGTGCGGCCTAGGGTTTTGGGTGCAGGGCTTAGGGCGCGGACTAGGGTTTAGGGTGCAGGGGTTAGGGCACGGCCTAGGGTTTAGGGTGCAGGGGTTAGGGCGCGGCCTAGGGTTTAGGGTCCAGGGGTTAGGGCGCGGCCTAGGGTTTAGGGTGCAGGGCTTAGGGGGCGGCTAGGGTTTAGGGTGCAGGGATTAGGCTGCGGCCTAGGGTTTAGGGTGCAGGGGTTAGGGCGCGGCCTAGGGTTTAGGGTGCAGGGCTTAGGGCGCGGACTAGGGTTTAGGGTGCAGGGGTTAGGGCGCGGCCTAGGGTTTAGGGTGCAGGGGTTAGGGCGCGGCCTAGGGTTTAGGGTGCAGGGCTTAGGGCGCGGCGTAGGGTTTAGGGTGCAGGGGTTAGGGCGCGGCCTAGGGTTTAGGGTGCAGGGGTTAGGGCGCGGCCTAGGGTTTAGGGTGCAGGGCTTAGGGCGCGGCCTAGGGTTTAGGGTGCAGGGGTTAGGGCCCGGCCTAGGGTTTAGGGTGCAGGGCTTAGGGCGCGGCCTAGGGTTTAGGGTGCAGGGCTTAGGGCGCGGCCTAGGGTTTAGGGTGCAGGGCGTAGGGCGCGGCCTAGGGTTTAGGGTGCAGGGATTAGGGCGCGGCGTAGGGTTTAGGGTGCAGGGGTTTGGGCGCGGCCTAGGGTTTAGGGTGCAGGGGTTAGGGCGCGGCCTAGGGTTTAGGGTGCAGGGGTTAGGGCGCGGCCTAGGGTTTAGGGTGCAGGAGTTAGGGCGCGGCCTAGGGTTTTGGGTGCAGGTGTTAGGGCGCCGCATAGGGTTTAGGGTGCAGGGGTTAGGGCGCGGCCTAGGGTTTAGGGTGCAGGGGTTAGGGCGCAGCGTAGGGTTTAGGGTGCAGGGGTTAGGGCGCGGCCTAGGGTTTAGGGTGCAGGGGTTAGGGCGCAGCGTAGGGTTTAGGGTGCAGGGGTTAGGGCGCGGCCTAGGGTTTAGGGTGCAGGGGTTAGGGCGCGGCCTAGGGTTTAGGGTGCAGGGGTCAGGGCGCGGCCTAGGGTTTAGGGTGCAGGGGTTAGGGCGCGGCCTAGGGTTTAGGGTGCAGGGCTTAGGGCGCGGCCTAGGGTTTAGGGTGCAGGGCTGAGGGCGCGGCCTAGAGTTTAGGGTGCAGGGCTTAGTGCGCGGACTAGGGTTTTGGGTGCAGGTCTTAGGGCGCGGCCTAGGGTTTAGGGTGCAGGGGTTAGGCCGCGGCCTAGGGTTTAGGGTGCAGGGCTTAGGGCGCGGCCTAGGGTTTAGGGTGCAGGGCTTAGGGCGCGGACTGGGGTTTCGGGTGCAGGTGTTAGGGCGCCGCATAGGGTTTAGGGTGCAGGGGTTAGGGCGCGGCCTAGGGTTTAGGGTGCAGGGGTTAGGGCGCGGCTTAGGGTTTAGGGTGCAGGGGTTAGGGCGCGGCCTAGGGTTTAGGGTGCAGGGGTTAGGGCGCGGCCTAGGGTTTAGGGTGCAGGGGTTAGGGCGCGGCTTAGGGTTTAGGGTGCAGGGGTTAGGGCGCGGCCTAGGGTTTAGGGTGCAGGGCTTAAGGGGCGGCTAGGGTTTAGGGTGCAGGGATTAGGCTGCGGCCTAGGGTTTAGGGTGCAGGGGTTAGGGCGCGGCCTAGGGTTTAGGGTGCAGGGCTTAGGGCGCGGACTAGGGTTTAGGGTGCAGGGGTTGGGGCGCGGCCTAGGGTTTAGGGTGCAGGGGTTAGGGCGCGGCCTAGGGTTTAGGGTGCAGGGCTTAGGGCGCGGCGTAGGGTTTAGGGTGCAGGGGTTAGGGCGCGGCCTAGGGTTTAGGGTGCAGGGGTTAGGGCGCGGCCTAGGGTTTAGGGTGCAGGGCTTAGGGCGCGGCCTAGGGTTTAGGGTGCAGGGGTTAGGGCCCGGCCTAGGGTTTAGGGTGCAGGGCTTAGGGCGCGGCCTAGGGTTTAGGGTGCAGGGCTTAGGGCGCGGCCTAGGGTTTAGGGTGCAGGGCGTAGGGCACGGCCTAGGGTTTAGGGTGCAGGGATTAGGGAGCGGCGTAGGGTTTAGGGTGCAGGGGTTTGGGCGCGGCCTAGGGTTTAGGGTGCAGGGCTTAGGGCGCGGCCTAGGGTTTAGGGTGCAGGTGTTAGGGCGCCGCATAGGGTTTAGGGTGCAGGGGTTAGGGCGCGGCCTAGGGTTTAGGGTGCAGGGGTTAGGGCGCAGCGTAGGGTTTAGGGTGCAGGGGTTAGGGCGCGGCCTAGGGTTTAGGGTGCAGGGGTTAGGGCGCAGCGTAGGGTTTAGGGTGCAGGGGTTAGGGCGCGGCCTAGGGTTTAGGGTGCAGGGGTTAGGGCGCGGCCTAGGGTTTAGGGTGCAGGGGTCAGGGCGCGGCCTAGGGTTTAGGGTGCAGGGGTTAGGGCGCGGCCTAGTGTTTAGGGTGCAGGGCTTAGGGCGCGGCCTAGGGTTTAGGGTGCAGGGTTTAGGGCGCGGCCTAGGGTTTAGGGTGCAGGGGTTAGGGCGCGGCCTAGGGTTTAGGGTGCAGGGCTTAGGGCGCGGCCTAGGGTTTAGGGTGCAGGGGTTAAGGCGCGGCCTAGGGTTTAGGGTGCAGGGCTTAGGGCACGGCCTAGGGTTTATGGTGCAGGGCTTAGGGCGCGGCCTAGGGTTTAGGGTGCAGGGGTTAGGGTGCGGCCTAGGGTTTAGGGTGCAGGGGTTAGGGGGCGGCCTAGGGTTTAGTGTGCAGGGGTTAGGGCGCAGCCTAGGGTTTAGGGTCCAGGGGTTAGGGCGCGGCCTAGGGTTTAGGGTGCAGAGGTTAGGGCGCGGCCTAGGGTTTAGGGTGCAGGGGTTAGGGCGTAGCCTAGGGTTTAGGGTGCAGGGGTTAGGGCGCTGCCTAGGGTTTAGGGTGTAGGGCTTAGGGCGCGGCCTAGAGTTTAGGGTGCAGGGCTTAGGGCGCGGATTAGGGTTTTGGGTGCAGGTCTTAGGGCGCGGCCTAGGGTTTAGGGTGCAGGGGTTAGGCCGCGGCCTAGGGTTTAGGGTGCAGGGCTTAGGGCGCGGCCTAGGGTTTAGGGTGCAGGGCTTAGGGCGCGGATTGGGGTTTCGGGTGCAGGTGTTAGGGCGCCGCATAGGGTTTAGGGTGCAGGGGTTAGGGCGCGGCCTAGGGTTTAGGGTGCAGGGGTTAGGGCGCGGCTTAGGGTTTAGGGTGCAGGGGTTAGGGCGCGGCCTAGGGTTTAGGGTGCAGGGGTTAGGGCGCGGCCTAGTGTTTAGGGTGCAGGGGTTAGGGCGCGGCCTAGTGTTTAGGGTGCAGGGGTTAGGGCGCGGCCTAGGGTTTAGGGTGCAGGTGTTAGGGCGCGGCCTAGGGTTTAGGGTGCAGGGCTTAGGGCGCGGCCTAGGGTTTAGGGTGCAGGGGTTAGGGCGCGGCCTAGGGTTTAGGGTGCAGGGGTTAGGGCGCGGCCTAGGGTTTAGGGTGCAGGGGTTAGGGCGCGGCCTAGTGTTTAGGGTGCAGGGGTTAGGGCGCGGCCTAGGGTTTAGGGTGCAGGGCTTAGGGCGCGGCCTAGGGTTTAGGGTGCAGGGCTTAGGGCGCGGCCTAGTGTTTAGGGTGCAGGGGTTAGGGCGCGGCCTAGGGTTTAGGGTGCAGGGGTTAAGGCGCGGCCTAGGGTTTAGGGTGCAGGGCTTAGGGCGCGGCCTAGGGTTTAGGGTGCAGGGGTTAGGGCGCGGCCTAGGGTTTAGGGTGCAGGGGTCAGGGCGCGGCCTAGGGTTTAGGGTGCAGGGGTTAGGGCGCGGCCTAGGGTTTAGGGTGCAGGGCTTAGGGCGCGGCCTAGGGTTTAGGGTGCAGGGCTTAGGGCGCGGCCTAGGGTTTAGGGTGCAGGGGTTAGGGCGCGGCCTAGGGTTTAGGGTGCAGGGCTTAGGGCGCGGCCTAGGGTTTAGGGTGCAGGGGTTAAGGCGCGGCCTAGGGTTTAGGGTGCAGGGCTTAGGGCACGGCCTAGGGTTTATGGTGCAGGGCTTAGGGCGCGGCCTAGGGTTTAGGGTGCAGGGGTTAGGGTGCGGCCTAGGGTTTAGGGTGCAGGGGTTAGGGGGCGGCCTAGGGTTTAGTGTGCAGGGGTTAGGGCGCAGCCTAGGGTTTAGGGTCCAGGGGTTAGGGCGCGGCCTAGGGTTTAGGGTGCAGAGGTTAGGGCGCGGCCTAGGGTTTAGGGTGCAGGGGTTAGGGCGCAGCCTAGGGTTTAGGGTGCAGGGCTTAGGGCGCGGCCTAGGGTTTAGGGTGCAGGGCTTAGGGCGCGGCCTAGAGTTTAGGGTGCAGGGCTTAGTGCGCGGACTAGGGTTTTGGGTGCAGGTCTTAGGGCGCGGCCTAGGGTTTAGGGTGCAGGGGTTAGGCCGCGGCCTAGGGTTTAGGGTGCAGGGCTTAGGGCGCGGCCTAGGGTTTAGGGTGCAGGGCTTAGGGCGCGGACTGGGGTTTCGGGTGCAGGTGTTAGGGCGCCGCATAGGGTTTAGGGTGCAGGGGTTAGGGCGCGGCCTAGGGTTTAGGGTGCAGGGGTTAGGGCGCGGCTTAGGGTTTAGGGTGCAGGGGTTAGGGCGCGGCCTAGGGTTTAGGGTGCAGGGCTTAGGGCGCGGCCTAGTGTTTAGGGTGCAGGGGTTAGGGCGCGGCCTAGTGTTTAGGGTGCAGGGGTTAGGGCGCGGCCTAGGGTTTAGGGTGCAGGTGTTAGGGCGCGGCCTAGGGTTTAGGGTGCAGGGGTTAGGGCGCGGCCTAGGGTTTAGGGTGCAGGGGTTAGGGCGCGGCCTAGGGTTTAGGGTGCAGGGCTTAGGGCGCGGCCTAGGGTTTAGGGTGCAGGGGTTAAGGCGCGGCCTAGTGTTTAGGGTGCAGGGGTTAGGGCGCGGCCTAGGGTTTAGGGTGCAGGGGTTAGGGCGCGGCCTAGGGTTTAGGGTGCAGGGCTTAGGGCACGGCCTAGGGTTTAGGGTGCAGGGGTTAGGGCGCGGCCTAGTGTTTAGGGTGCAGGGGTTAGGGCGCGGCCTAGGGTTTAGGGTGCAGGGCTTAGGGCGCGGCCTAGGGTTTAGGGTGTAGGGCTTAGGGCGCGGCCTAGGGTTTAGGGTGCAGGGGTTAGGGCGCGGCCTAGGGTTTAGGGTGCAGGGGTTAAGGCGCGGCCTAGGGTTTAGGGTGCAGGGCTTAGGGCACGGCCTAGGGTTTATGGTGCAGGGCTTAGGGCGCGGCCTAGTGTTTAGGGTGCAGGGGTTAGGGTGCGGCCTAGGGTTTAGGGTGCAGGGGTTAGGGGGCGGCCTAGGGTTTAGTGTGCAGGGGTTAGGGCGCAGCCTAGGGTTTAGGGTCCAGGGGTTAGGGCGCGGCCTAGGGTTTAAAGTGCAGAGGTTAGGGCGCGGCCTAGGGTTTTGGGTGCAGGGGTTAGGGCGCAGCCTAGGGTTTAGGGTGCAGGGCTTAGGGCGCGGCCTAGGGTTTAGGGTGCAGGGCTTAGGGCCCGGCCTAAAGTTTAGGGTGCAGGGATTAGGGCGCGGCCTAGGGTTTAGGGTGCAGTGGTTTGGGCACGGCCTAGGGTTTAGGGTGCAGGGGTTAGGGCGCGGCCTAGGGTTTAGGGTGCAGGGCTTAGGGCGCGGCCTAGGGTTTAGGGTGCAGGGGTTAGGGCGCGGCCTAGGGTTTAGGGTGCACAGGTTAGGGCGCGGCCTAGGGTTTAGGGTGCAGGGCTTAGGGGGCGGCCTAGGGTTTAGGGTGCAGGGGTTAGGGCGCGGCCTAGGGTTTAGGGTGCAGGGGTTAGGGCGCGGCCTAGGGTTTAGGGTGCAGGGGTTAGGGCGCGGCCTAGGGTTTAGGGTGCAGGGGTTTGGGCGCGGCCTAGGGTTTAGGGTGCAGGGGTTAGGGCGCGGCCTAGGGTTTAGGGTGCAGGGCTTAGGGCGCGGGCTAGGGTTTTGGGTGCAGGGGTTAGGGCGCGGCCTAGGGTTTAGGGTGCAGGGGTTAGGGCGCGGCCTAGGGTTTAGGGTGCAGGGGTTAGGGCGCGGCCTAGGGTTTAGGGTGCACAGGTTAGGGCGCGGCCTAGGGTTTAGGGTGCAGGGGTTAGGGCGCGGCCTAGGGATTAGGGTCCAGGGGTTAGGGCGCGGTCTAGGGTTTAGGGTGCAGGGCTTAGTGGGCGGCTAGGGTTTAGGGTGCAGGGGGTAGGCCGCGGCCTAGGGTTTAGGGTGCAGGGGTTAGGGTGCGGCCTAGGGTTTTGGGTGCAGGGCTTAGGGCGCGGACTAGGGTTTAGGGTGCAGGGGTTAGGGCACGGCCTAGGGTTTAGGGTGCAGGGGTTAGGGCGCGGCCTAGGGTTTAGGGTCCAGGGGTTAGGGCGCGGCCTAGGGTTTAGGGTGCAGGGCTTAGGGGGCGGCTAGGGTTTAGGGTGCAGGGATTAGGCTGCGGCCTAGGGTTTAGGGTGCAGGGGTTAGGGCGCGGCCTAGGGTTTAGGGTGCAGGGCTTAGGGCGCGGACTAGGGTTTAGGGTGCAGGGGTTAGGGCGCGGCCTAGGGTTTAGGGTGCAGGGGTTAGGGCGCGGCCTAGGGTTTAGGGTGCAGGGCTTAGGGCGCGGCCTAGTGTTTAGGGTGCAGGGCTTAGGGCGCGGCCTAGGGTTTAGGGTGCAGGGGTTAAGGCGCGGCCTAGGGTTTAGGGTGCAGGGCTTAGGGCGCGGCCTAGGGTTTAGGGTGCAGGGGTTAGGGCGCGGCCTAGGGTTTAGGGTGCAGGGCTTAGGGCGCGGCCTAGGGTTTAGGGTGCAGGGGTTAAGGCGCGGCCTAGGGTTTAGGGTGCAGGGCTTAGGGCACGGCCTAGGGTTTATGGTGCAGGTGTTAGGGCGCGGCCTAGGGTTTAGGGTGCAGGGGTTAGGGTGCGGCCTAGGGTTTAGGGTGCAGGGGTTAGGGCGCGGCCTAGGGTTTAGGGTGCAGGGCTTAGGGCGCGGCCTAGGGTTTAGGGTGCAGGGCTTAGGGCGCGGCCTAGGGTTTAGGGTGCAGGGGTTAAGGCGCGGCCTAGGGTTTAGGGTGCAGGGCTTAGGGCACGGCCTAGGGTTTATGGTGCAGGGCTTAGGGCGCGGCCTAGGGTTTAGGGTGCAGGGGTTAGGGTGCGGCCTAGGGTTTAGGGTGCAGGGGTTAGGGGGCGGCCTAGGGTTTAGTGTGCAGGGGTTAGGGCGCAGCCTAGGGTTTAGGGTCCAGGGGTTAGGGCGCGGCCTAGGGTTTAGGGTGCAGAGGTTAGGGCGCGGCCTAGGGTTTAGGGTGCAGGGGTTAGGGCGCAGCCTAGGGTTTAGGGTGCAGGGCTTAGGGCGCGGCCTAGGGTTTAGGGTGCAGGGCTTAGGGCGCGGCCTAGAGTTTAGGGTGCAGGGCTTAGTGCGCGGACTAGGGTTTTGGGTGCAGGGGTTAAGGCGCGGCCTAGGGTTTAGGGTGCAGGGCTTAGGGCGCGGCCTAGGGTTTAGGGTGCAGGGCTTAGGGCGCGGCCTAGGGTTTAGGGTGCAGGGGTTAGGGTGCGGCCTAGGGTTTAGGGTGCAGGGGTTAGGGGGCGGCCTAGGGTTTAGTGTGCAGGGGTTAGGGCGCAGCCTAGGGTTTAGGGTCCAGGGGTTAGGGCGCGGCCTAGGGTTTAGGGTGCAGAGGTTAGGGCGCGGCCTAGGGTTTAGGGTGCAGGGGTTAGGGCGCAGCCTAGGGTTTAGGGTGCAGGGCTTAGGGCGCGGCCTAGGGTTTAGGGTGCAGGGCTTAGGGCGCGGCCTAGAGTTTAGGGTGCAGGGCTTAGTGCGCGGACTAGGGTTTTGGGTGCAGGTCTTAGGGCGCGGCCTAGGGTTTAGGGTGCAGGGGTTAGGCCGCGGCCTAGGGTTTAGGGTGCAGGGCTTAGGGCGCGGCCTAGGGTTTAGGGTGCAGGGCTTAGGGCGCGGCTTAGGGTTTAGGGTGCAGGGGTTAGGGCGCGGCCTAGGGTTTAGGGTGCAGGGCTTAGGGCGCGGCCTAGTGTTTAGGGCTGCAGGGGTTAGGGCGCGGCCTAGTGTTTAGGGTGCAGGGGTTAGGGCGCGGCCTAGGGTTTAGGGTGCAGGTGTTAGGGCGCGGCCTAGGGTTTAGGGTGCAGGGGTTAGGGCGCGGCCTAGGGTTTAGGGTGCAGGGGTTAGGGCGCGGCCTAGGGTTTAGGGTGCAGGGCTTAGGGCGCGGCCTAGGGTTTAGGGTGCAGGGGTTATGGCGCGGCCTAGTGTTTAGGGTGCAGGGGTTAGGGCGCGGCCTAGGGTTTAGGGTGCAGGGGTTAGGGCGCGGCCTAGGGTTTAGGGTGCAGGGCTTAGGGCACGGCCTAGGGTTTAGGGTGCAGGGGTTAAGGCGCGGCCTAGTGTTTAGGGTGCAGGGGTTAGGGCGCGGCCTAGGGTTTAGGGTGCAGGGGTTAGGGCGCGGCCTAGGGTTTAGGGTGCAGGGCTTAGGGCACGGCCTAGGGTTTAGGGTGCAGGGCTTAGGGCGCGGCCTAGAGTTTAGGGTGCAGGGCTTAGTGCGCGGACTAGGGTTTTGGGTGCAGGTCTTAGGGCGCGGCCTAGGGTTTAGGGTGCAGGGGTTAGGCCGCGGCCTAGGGTTTAGGGTGCAGGGCTTAGGGCGCGGCCTAGGGTTTAGGGTGCAGGGCTTAGGGCGCGGACTGGGGTTTCGGGTGCAGGTGTTAGGGCGCCGCATAGGGTTTAGGGTGCAGGGGTTAGGGCGCGGCCTAGGGTTTAGGGTGCAGGGGTTAGGGCGCGGCTTAGGGTTTAGGGTGCAGGGGTTAGGGCGCGGCCTAGGGTTTAGGGTGCAGGGCTTAGGGCGCGGCCTAGTGTTTAGGGTGCAGGGGTTAGGGCGCGGCCTAGTGTTTAGGGTGCAGGGGTTAGGGCGCGGCCTAGGGTTTAGGGTGCAGGTGTTAGGGCGCGGCCTAGGGTTTAGGGTGCAGGGGTTAGGGCGCGGCCTAGGGTTTAGGGTGCAGGGGTTAGGGCGCGGCCTAGGGTTTAGGGTGCAGGGCTTAGGGCGCGGCCTAGGGTTTAGGGTGCAGGGGTTAAGGCGCGGCCTAGTGTTTAGGGTGCAGGGGTTAGGGCGCGGCCTAGGGTTTAGGGTGCAGGGGTTAGGGCGCGGCCTAGGGTTTAGGGTGCAGGGCTTAGGGCACGGCCTAGGGTTTAGGGTGCAGGGGTTAGGGCGCGGCCTAGTGTTTAGGGTGCAGGGGTTAGGGCGCGGCCTAGGGTTTAGGGTGCAGGGCTTAGGGCGCGGCCTAGGGTTTAGGGTGTAGGGCTTAGGGCGCGGCCTAGGGTTTAGGGTGCAGGGGTTAGGGCGCGGCCTAGGGTTTAGGGTGCAGGGGTTAAGGCGCGGCCTAGGGTTTAGGGTGCAGGGCTTAGGGCACGGCCTAGGGTTTATGGTGCAGGGCTTAGGGCGCGGCCTAGTGTTTAGGGTGCAGGGGTTAGGGTGCGGCCTAGGGTTTAGGGTGCAGGGGTTAGGGGGCGGCCTAGGGTTTAGTGTGCAGGGGTTAGGGCGCAGCCTAGGGTTTAGGGTCCAGGGGTTAGGGCGCGGCCTAGGGTTTAAAGTGCAGAGGTTAGGGCGCGGCCTAGGGTTTTGGGTGCAGGGGTTAGGGCGCAGCCTAGGGTTTAGGGTGCAGGGCTTAGGGCGCGGCCTAGGGTTTAGGGTGCAGGGGTTAGGGCGCGGCCTAGGGTTTAGGGTGCAGGGCTTAGGGCGCGGCCTAGGGTTTAGGGTGCAGGGGTTAAGGCGCGGCCTAGTGTTTAGGGTGCAGGGGTTAGGGCGCGGCCTAGGGTTTAGGGTGCAGGGGTTAGGGCGCGGCCTAGGGTTTAGGGTGCAGGGCTTAGGGCACGGCCTAGGGTTTAGGGTGCAGGGCTTAGGGCGCGGCCTAGAGTTTAGGGTGCAGGGCTTAGTGCGCGGACTAGGGTTTTGGGTGCAGGTCTTAGGGCGCGGCCTAGGGTTTAGGGTGCAGGGGTTAGGCCGCGGCCTAGGGTTTAGGGTGCAGGGCTTAGGGCGCGGCCTAGGGTTTAGGGTGCAGGGCTTAGGGCGCGGACTGGGGTTTCGGGTGCAGGTGTTAGGGCGCCGCATAGGGTTTAGGGTGCAGGGGTTAGGGCGCGGCCTAGGGTTTAGGGTGCAGGGGTTAGGGCGCGGCTTAGGGTTTAGGGTGCAGGGGTTAGGGCGCGGCCTAGGGTTTAGGGTGCAGGGCTTAGGGCGCGGCCTAGTGTTTAGGGTGCAGGGGTTAGGGCGCGGCCTAGTGTTTAGGGTGCAGGGGTTAGGGCGCGGCCTAGGGTTTAGGGTGCAGGTGTTAGGGCGCGGCCTAGGGTTTAGGGTGCAGGGGTTAGGGCGCGGCCTAGGGTTTAGGGTGCAGGGGTTAGGGCGCGGCCTAGGGTTTAGGGTGCAGGGCTTAGGGCGCGGCCTAGGGTTTAGGGTGCAGGGGTTAAGGCGCGGCCTAGTGTTTAGGGTGCAGGGGTTAGGGCGCGGCCTAGGGTTTAGGGTGCAGGGGTTAGGGCGCGGCCTAGGGTTTAGGGTGCAGGGCTTAGGGCACGGCCTAGGGTTTAGGGTGCAGGGGTTAGGGCGCGGCCTAGTGTTTAGGGTGCAGGGGTTAGGGCGCGGCCTAGGGTTTAGGGTGCAGGGCTTAGGGCGCGGCCTAGGGTTTAGGGTGTAGGGCTTAGGGCGCGGCCTAGGGTTTAGGGTGCAGGGGTTAGGGCGCGGCCTAGGGTTTAGGGTGCAGGGGTTAAGGCGCGGCCTAGGGTTTAGGGTGCAGGGCTTAGGGCACGGCCTAGGGTTTATGGTGCAGGGCTTAGGGCGCGGCCTAGTGTTTAGGGTGCAGGGGTTAGGGTGCGGCCTAGGGTTTAGGGTGCAGGGGTTAGGGGGCGGCCTAGGGTTTAGTGTGCAGGGGTTAGGGCGCAGCCTAGGGTTTAGGGTCCAGGGGTTAGGGCGCGGCCTAGGGTTTAAAGTGCAGAGGTTAGGGCGCGGCCTAGGGTTTTGGGTGCAGGGGTTAGGGCGCAGCCTAGGGTTTAGGGTGCAGGGCTTAGGGCGCGGCCTAGGGTTTAGGGTGCAGGGCTTAGGGCCCGGCCTAAAGTTTAGGGTGCAGGGATTAGGGCGCGGCCTAGGGTTTAGGGTGCAGTGGTTTGGGCACGGCCTAGGGTTTAGGGTGCAGGGGTTAGGGCGCGGCCTAGGGTTTAGGGTGCAGGGCTTAGGGCGCGGCCTAGGGTTTAGGGTGCAGGGGTTAGGGCGCGGCCTAGGGTTTAGGGTGCACAGGTTAGGGCGCGGCCTAGGGTTTAGGGTGCAGGGCTTAGGGGGCGGCCTAGGGTTTAGGGTGCAGGGGTTAGGGCGCGGCCTAGGGTTTAGGGTGCAGGGGTTAGGGCGCGGCCTAGGGTTTAGGGTGCAGGGGTTAGGGCGCGGCCTAGGGTTTAGGGTGCAGGGGTTTGGGCGCGGCCTAGGGTTTAGGGTGCAGGGGTTAGGGCGCGGCCTAGGGTTTAGGGTGCAGGGCTTAGGGCGCGGGCTAGGGTTTTGGGTGCAGGGGTTAGGGCGCGGCCTAGGGTTTAGGGTGCAGGGGTTAGGGCGCGGCCTAGGGTTTAGGGTGCAGGGGTTAGGGCGCGGCCTAGGGTTTAGGGTGCACAGGTTAGGGCGCGGCCTAGGGTTTAGGGTGCAGGGGTTAGGGCGCGGCCTAGGGATTAGGGTCCAGGGGTTAGGGCGCGGTCTAGGGTTTAGGGTGCAGGGCTTAGTGGGCGGCTAGGGTTTAGGGTGCAGGGGGTAGGCCGCGGCCTAGGGTTTAGGGTGCAGGGGTTAGGGTGCGGCCTAGGGTTTTGGGTGCAGGGCTTAGGGCGCGGACTAGGGTTTAGGGTGCAGGGGTTAGGGCACGGCCTAGGGTTTAGGGTGCAGGGGTTAGGGCGCGGCCTAGGGTTTAGGGTCCAGGGGTTAGGGCGCGGCCTAGGGTTTAGGGTGCAGGGCTTAGGGGGCGGCTAGGGTTTAGGGTGCAGGGATTAGGCTGCGGCCTAGGGTTTAGGGTGCAGGGGTTAGGGCGCGGCCTAGGGTTTAGGGTGCAGGGCTTAGGGCGCGGACTAGGGTTTAGGGTGCAGGGGTTAGGGCGCGGCCTAGGGTTTAGGGTGCAGGGGTTAGGGCGCGGCCTAGGGTTTAGGGTGCAGGGCTTAGGGCGCGGCGTAGGGTTTAGGGTGCAGGGGTTAGGGCGCGGCCTAGGGTTTAGGGTGCAGGGGTTAGGGCGCGGCCTAGGGTTTAGGGTGCAGGGGTTAGGGCGCGGCCTAGGGTTTAGGGTGCAGGGGTTAGGGCCCGGCCTAGGGTTTAGGGTGCAGGGCTTAGGGCGCGGCCTAGGGTTTAGGGTGCAGGGCTTAGGGCGCGGCCTAGGGTTTAGGGTGCAGGGCGTAGGGCGCGGCCTAGGGTTTAGGGTGCAGGGATTAGGGCGCGGCGTAGGGTTTAGGGTGCAGGGGTTTGGGCGCGGCCTAGGGTTTAGGGTGCAGGGGTTAGGGCGCGGCCTAGGGTTTAGGGTGCAGGGGTTAGGGCGCGGCCTAGGGTTTAGGGTGCAGGAGTTAGGGCGCGGCCTAGGGTTTTGGGTGCAGGTGTTAGGGCGCCGCATAGGGTTTAGGGTGCAGGGGTTAGGGCGCGGCCTAGGGTTTAGGGTGCAGGGGTTAGGGCGCAGCGTAGGGTTTAGGGTGCAGGGGTTAGGGCGCGGCCTAGGGTTTAGGGTGCAGGGGTTAGGGCGCAGCGTAGGGTTTAGGGTGCAGGGGTTAGGGCGCGGCCTAGGGTTTAGGGTGCAGGGGTTAGGGCGCGGCCTAGGGTTTAGGGTGCAGGGGTCAGGGCGCGGCCTAGGGTTTAGGGTGCAGGGGTTAGGGCGCGGCCTAGGGTTTAGGGTGCAGGGCTTAGGGCGCGGCCTAGGGTTTAGGGTGCAGGGCTGAGGGCGCGGCCTAGTGTTTAGGGTGCAGGGCTTAGTGCGCGGACTAGGGTTTTGGGTGCAGGTCTTAGGGCGCGGCCTAGGGTTTAGGGTGCAGGGGTTAGGCCGCGGCCTAGGGTTTAGGGTGCAGGGCTTAGGGCGCGGCCTAGGGTTTAGGGTGCAGGGCTTAGGGCGCGGACTGGGGTTTCGGGTGCAGGTGTTAGGGCGCCGCATAGGGTTTAGGGTGCAGGGGTTAGGGCGCGGCCTAGGGTTTAGGGTGCAGGGGTTAGGGCGCGGCTTAGGGTTTAGGGTGCAGGGGTTAGGGCGCGGCCTAGGGTTTAGGGTGCAGGGGTTAGGGCGCGGCCTAGGGTTTAGGGTGCAGGGGTTAGGGCGCGGCTTAGGGTTTAGGGTGCAGGGGTTAGGGCGCGGCCTAGGGTTTAGGGTCCAGGGGTTAGGGCGCGGCCTAGGGTTTAGGGTGCAGGGCTTAAGGGGCGGCTAGGGTTTAGGGTGCAGGGATTAGGCTGCGGCCTAGGGTTTAGGGTGCAGGGGTTAGGGCGCGGCCTAGGGTTTAGGGTGCAGGGCTTAGGGCGCGGACTAGGGTTTAGGGTGCAGGGGTTAGGGCGCGGCCTAGGGTTTAGGGTGCAGGGGTTAGGGCGCGGCCTAGGGTTTAGGGTGCAGGAGTTAGGGCGCGGCCTAGGGTTTTGGGTGCAGGTGTTAGGGCGCCGCATAGGGTTTAGGGTGCAGGGGTTAGGGCGCGGCCTAGGGTTTAGGGTGCAGGGGTTAGGGCGCAGCGTAGGGTTTAGGGTGCAGGGGTTAGGGCGCGGCCTAGGGTTTAGGGTGCAGGGGTTAGGGCGCAGCGTAGGGTTTAGGGTGCAGGGGTTAGGGCGCGGCCTAGGGTTTAGGGTGCAGGGGTTAGGGCGCGGCCTAGGGTTTAGGGTGCAGGGGTCAGGGCGCGGCCTAGGGTTTAGGGTGCAGGGGTTAGGGCGCGGCCTAGTGTTTAGGGTGCAGGGCTTAGGGCGCGGCCTAGGGTTTAGGGTGCAGGGTTTAGGGCGCGGCCTAGGGTTTAGGGTGCAGGGGTTAGGGCGCGGCCTAGGGTTTAGGGTGCAGGGCTTAGGGCGCGGCCTAGGGTTTAGGGTGCAGGGGTTAAGGCGCGGCCTAGGGTTTAGGGTGCAGGGCTTAGGGCACGGCCTAGGGTTTATGGTGCAGGGCTTAGGGCGCGGCCTAGGGTTTAGGGTGCAGGGGTTAGGGTGCGGCCTAGGGTTTAGGGTGCAGGGGTTAGGGGGCGGCCTAGGGTTTAGTGTGCAGGGGTTAGGGCGCAGCCTAGGGTTTAGGGTCCAGGGGTTAGGGCGCGGCCTAGGGTTTAGGGTGCAGAGGTTAGGGCGCGGCCTAGGGTTTAGGGTGCAGGGGTTAGGGCGTAGCCTAGGGTTTAGGGTGCAGGGGTTAGGGCGCTGCCTAGGGTTTAGGGTGTAGGGCTTAGGGCGCGGCCTAGAGTTTAGGGTGCAGGGCTTAGGGCGCGGATTAGGGTTTTGGGTGCAGGTCTTAGGGCGCGGCCTAGGGTTTAGGGTGCAGGGGTTAGGCCGCGGCCTAGGGTTTAGGGTGCAGGGCTTAGGGCGCGGCCTAGGGTTTAGGGTGCAGGGCTTAGGGCGCGGATTGGGGTTTCGGGTGCAGGTGTTAGGGCGCCGCATAGGGTTTAGGGTGCAGGGGTTAGGGCGCGGCCTAGGGTTTAGGGTGCAGGGGTTAGGGCGCGGCTTAGGGTTTAGGGTGCAGGGGTTAGGGCGCGGCCTAGGGTTTAGGGTGCAGGGGTTAGGGCGCGGCCTAGTGTTTAGGGTGCAGGGGTTAGGGCGCGGCCTAGTGTTTAGGGTGCAGGGGTTAGGGCGCGGCCTAGGGTTTAGGGTGCAGGTGTTAGGGCGCGGCCTAGGGTTTAGGGTGCAGGGCTTAGGGCGCGGCCTAGGGTTTAGGGTGCAGGGGTTAGGGCGCGGCCTAGGGTTTAGGGTGCAGGGGTTAGGGCGCGGCCTAGGGTTTAGGGTGCAGGGGTTAGGGCGCGGCCTAGTGTTTAGGGTGCAGGGGTTAGGGCGCGGCCTAGGGTTTAGGGTGCAGGGCTTAGGGCGCGGCCTAGGGTTTAGGGTGCAGGGCTTAGGGCGCGGCCTAGGGTTTAGGGTGCAGGGGTTAGGGCGCGGCCTAGGGTTTAGGGTGCAGGGGTTAAGGCGCGGCCTAGGGTTTAGGGTGCAGGGCTTAGGGCGCGGCCTAGGGTTTAGGGTGCAGGGGTTAGGGCGCGGCCTAGGGTTTAGGGTGCAGGGGTCAGGGCGCGGCCTAGGGTTTAGGGTGCAGGGCTTAGGGCGCGGCCTAGGGTTTAGGGTGCAGGGCTTAGGGCGCGGCCTAGGGTTTAGGGTGCAGGGCTTAGGGCGCGGCCTAGGGTTTAGGGTGCAGGGGTTAGGGCGCGGCCTAGGGTTTAGGGTGCAGGGCTTAGGGCGCGGCCTAGGGTTTAGGGTGCAGGGGTTAAGGCGCGGCCTAGGGTTTAGGGTGCAGGGCTTAGGGCACGGCCTAGGGTTTATGGTGCAGGGCTTAGGGCGCGGCCTAGGGTTTAGGGTGCAGGGGTTAGGGTGCGGCCTAGGGTTTAGGGTGCAGGGGTTAGGGGGCGGCCTAGGGTTTAGTGTGCAGGGGTTAGGGCGCAGCCTAGGGTTTAGGGTCCAGGGGTTAGGGCGCGGCCTAGGGTTTAGGGTGCAGAGGTTAGGGCGCGGCCTAGGGTTTAGGGTGCAGGGGTTAGGGCGCAGCCTAGGGTTTAGGGTGCAGGGCTTAGGGCGCGGCCTAGGGTTTAGGGTGCAGGGCTTAGGGCGCGGCCTAGAGTTTAGGGTGCAGGGCTTAGTGCGCGGACTAGGGTTTTGGGTGCAGGTCTTAGGGCGCGGCCTAGGGTTTAGGGTGCAGGGGTTAGGGCGCGGCCTAGGGTTTAGGGTGCAGGTGTTAGGGCGCGGCCTAGGGTTTAGGGTGCAGGGGTTAGGGCGCGGCCTAGGGTTTAGGGTGCAGGGGTTAGGGCGCGGCCTAGGGTTTAGGGTGCAGGGCTTAGGGCGCGGCCTAGGGTTTAGGGTGCAGGGGTTAAGGCGCGGCCTAGTGTTTAGGGTGCAGGGGTTAGGGCGCGGCCTAGGGTTTAGGGTGCAGGGGTTAGGGCGCGGCCTAGGGTTTAGGGTGCAGGGCTTAGGGCACGGCCTAGGGTTTAGGGTGCAGGGGTTAGGGCGCGGCCTAGTGTTTAGGGTGCAGGGGTTAGGGCGCGGCCTAGGGTTTAGGGTGCAGGGCTTAGGGCGCGGCCTAGGGTTTAGGGTGTAGGGCTTAGGGCGCGGCCTAGGGTTTAGGGTGCAGGGGTTAGGGCGCGGCCTAGGGTTTAGGGTGCAGGGGTTAAGGCGCGGCCTAGGGTTTAGGGTGCAGGGCTTAGGGCACGGCCTAGGGTTTATGGTGCAGGGCTTAGGGCGCGGCCTAGTGTTTAGGGTGCAGGGGTTAGGGTGCGGCCTAGGGTTTAGGGTGCAGGGGTTAGGGGGCGGCCTAGGGTTTAGTGTGCAGGGGTTAGGGCGCAGCCTAGGGTTTAGGGTCCAGGGGTTAGGGCGCGGCCTAGGGTTTAAAGTGCAGAGGTTAGGGCGCGGCCTAGGGTTTTGGGTGCAGGGGTTAGGGCGCAGCCTAGGGTTTAGGGTGCAGGGCTTAGGGCGCGGCCTAGGGTTTAGGGTGCAGGGCTTAGGGCCCGGCCTAAAGTTTAGGGTGCAGGTGTTAGGGCGCGGCCTAGGGTTTAGGGTGCAGTGGTTTGGGCACGGCCTAGGGTTTAGGGTGCAGGGGTTAGGGCGCGGCCTAGGGTTTAGGGTGCAGGGCTTAGGGCGCGGCCTAGGGTTTAGGGTGCAGGGGTTAGGGCGCGGCCTAGGGTTTAGGGTGCACAGGTTAGGGCGCGGCCTAGGGTTTAGGGTGCAGGGCTTAGGGCGCGGCCTAGGGTTTAGGGTGCAGGGGTTAGGGCGCGGCCTAGGGTTTAGGGTGCAGGGGTTAGGGCGCGGCCTAGGGTTTAGGGTGCAGGGGTTAGGGCGCGGCCTAGGGTTTAGGGTGCAGGGGTTTGGGCGCGGCCTAGGGTTTAGGGTGCAGGGGTTAGGGCGCGGCCTAGGGTTTAGGGTGCAGGGCTTAGGGCGCGGGCTAGGGTTTTGGGTGCAGGGGTTAGGGCGCGGCCTAGGGTTTAGGGTGCAGGGGTTAGGGCGCGGCCTAGGGTTTAGGGTGCAGGGGTTAGGGCGCGGCCTAGGGTTTAGGGTGCACAGGTTAGGGCGCGGCCTAGGGTTTAGGGTGCAGGGGTTAGGGCGCGGCCTAGGGATTAGGGTCCAGGGGTTAGGGCGCGGTCTAGGGTTTAGGGTGCAGGGCTTAGTGGGCGGCTAGGGTTTAGGGTGCAGGGGGTAGGCCGCGGCCTAGGGTTTAGGGTGCAGGGGTTAGGGTGCGGCCTAGGGTTTTGGGTGCAGGGCTTAGGGCGCGGACTAGGGTTTAGGGTGCAGGGGTTAGGGCACGGCCTAGGGTTTAGGGTGCAGGGGTTAGGGCGCGGCCTAGGGTTTAGGGTCCAGGGGTTAGGGCGCGGCCTAGGGTTTAGGGTGCAGGGCTTAGGGGGCGGCTAGGGTTTAGGGTGCAGGGATTAGGCTGCGGCCTAGGGTTTAGGGTGCAGGGGTTAGGGCGCGGCCTAGGGTTTAGGGTGCAGGGCTTAGGGCGCGGACTAGGGTTTAGGGTGCAGGGGTTAGGGCGCGGCCTAGGGTTTAGGGTGCAGGGGTTAGGGCGCGGCCTAGGGTTTAGGGTGCAGGGCTTAGGGCGCGGCGTAGGGTTTAGGGTGCAGGGGTTAGGGCGCGGCCTAGGGTTTAGGGTGCAGGGGTTAGGGCGCGGCCTAGGGTTTAGGGTGCAGGGCTTAGGGCGCGGCCTAGGGTTTAGGGTGCAGGGGTTAGGGCCCGGCCTAGGGTTTAGGGTGCAGGGGTTAGGGCGCGGCCTAGGGTTTAGGGTGCAGGGATTAGGGCGCGGCGTAGGGTTTAGGGTGCAGGGGTTTGGGCGCGGCCTAGGGTTTAGGGTGCAGGGGTTAGGGCGCGGCCTAGGGTTTAGGGTGCAGGGGTTAGGGCGCGGCCTAGGGTTTAGGGTGCAGGAGTTAGGGCGCGGCCTAGGGTTTTGGGTGCAGGTGTTAGGGCGCCGCATAGGGTTTAGGGTGCAGGGGTTAGGGCGCGGCCTAGGGTTTAGGGTGCAGGGGTTAGGGCGCAGCGTAGGGTTTAGGGTGCAGGGGTTAGGGCGCGGCCTAGGGTTTAGGGTGCAGGGGTTAGGGCGCAGCGTAGGGTTTAGGGTGCAGGGGTTAGGGCGCGGCCTAGGGTTTAGGGTGCAGGGGTTAGGGCGCGGCCTAGGGTTTAGGGTGCAGGGGTCAGGGCGCGGCCTAGGGTTTAGGGTGCAGGGGTTAGGGCGCGGCCTAGGGTTTAGGGTGCAGGGCTTAGGGCGCGGCCTAGGGTTTAGGGTGCAGGGCTGAGGGCGCGGCCTAGAGTTTAGGGTGCAGGGCTTAGTGCGCGGACTAGGGTTTTGGGTGCAGGTCTTAGGGCGCGGCCTAGGGTTTAGGGTGCAGGGGTTAGGCCGCGGCCTAGGGTTTAGGGTGCAGGGCTTAGGGCGCGGCCTAGGGTTTAGGGTGCAGGGCTTAGGGCGCGGACTGGGGTTTCGGGTGCAGGTGTTAGGGCGCCGCATAGGGTTTAGGGTGCAGGGGTTAGGGCGCGGCCTAGGGTTTAGGGTGCACAGGTTAGGGCGCGGCTTAGGGTTTAGGGTGCAGGGGTTAGGGCGCGGCCTAGGGTTTAGGGTGCAGGGGTTAGGGCGCGGCCTAGGGTTTAGGGTGCAGGGGTTAGGGCGCGGCTTAGGGTTTAGGGTGCAGGGGTTAGGGCGCGGCCTAGGGTTTAGGGTCCAGGGGTTAGGGCGCGGCCTAGGGTTTAGGGTGCAGGGCTTAAGGGGCGGCTAGGGTTTAGGGTGCAGGGATTAGGCTGCGGCCTAGGGTTTAGGGTGCAGGGGTTAGGGCGCGGCCTAGGGTTTAGGGTGCAGGGCTTAGGGCGCGGACTAGGGTTTAGGGTGCAGGGGTTAGGGCGCGGCCTAGGGTTTAGGGTGCAGGGGTTAGGGCGCGGCCTAGGGTTTAGGGTGCAGGGCTTAGGGCGCGGCGTAGGGTTTAGGGTGCAGGGGTTAGGGCGCGGCCTAGGGTTTAGGGTGCAGGGGTTAGGGCGCGGCCTAGGGTTTAGGGTGCAGGGCTTAGGGCGCGGCCTAGGGTTTAGGGTGCAGGGGTTAGGGCCCGGCCTAGGGTTTAGGGTGCAGGGCTTAGGGCGCGGCCTAGGGTTTAGGGTGCAGGGCTTAGGGCGCGGCCTAGGGTTTAGGGTGCAGGGCGTAGGGCGCGGCCTAGGGTTTAGGGTGCAGGGATTAGGGCGCGGCGTAGGGTTTAGGGTGCAGGGGTTTGGGCGCGGCCTAGGGTTTAGGGTGCAGGGCTTAGGGCGCGGCCTAGGGTTTAGGGTGCAGGGGTTAGGGCGCGGCCTAGGGTTTAGGGTGCAGGAGTTAGGGCGCGGCCTAGGGTTTTGGGTGCAGGTGTTAGGGCGCCGCATAGGGTTTAGGGTGCAGGGGTTAGGGCGCGGCCTAGGGTTTAGGGTGCAGGGGTTAGGGCGCAGCGTAGGGTTTAGGGTGCAGGGGTTAGGGCGCGGCCTAGGGTTTAGGGTGCAGGGGTTAGGGCGCAGCGTAGGGTTTAGGGTGCAGGGGTTAGGGCGTGGCCTAGGGTTTAGGGTGCAGGGGTTAGGGCGCGGCCTAGGGTTTAGGGTGCAGGGGTCAGGGCGCGGCCTAGGGTTTAGGGTGCAGGGGTTAGGGCGCGGCCTAGTGTTTAGGGTGCAGGGCTTAGGGCGCGGCCTAGGGTTTAGGGTGCAGGGTTTAGGGCGCGGCCTAGGGTTTAGGGTGCAGGGGTTAGGGCGCGGCCTAGGGTTTAGGGTGCAGGGCTTAGGGCGCGGCCTAGGGTTTAGGGTCCAGGGGTTAGGGCGCGGCCTAGGGTTTAGGGTGCAGAGGTTAGGGCGCGGCCTAGGGTTTAGGGTGCAGGGGTTAGGGCGTAGCCTAGGGTTTAGGGTGCAGGGGTTAGGGCGCTGCCTAGGGTTTAGGGTGTAGGGCTTAGGGCGCGGCCTAGAGTTTAGGGTGCAGGGCTTAGGGCGCGGATTAGGGTTTTGGGTGCAGGTCTTAGGGCGCGGCCTAGGGTTTAGGGTGCAGGGGTTAGGCCGCGGCCTAGGGTTTAGGGTGCAGGGCTTAGGGCGCGGCCTAGGGTTTAGGGTGCAGGGCTTAGGGCGCGGATTGGGGTTTCGGGTGCAGGTGTTAGGGCGCCGCATAGGGTTTAGGGTGCAGGGGTTAGGGCGCGGCCTAGTGTTTAGGGTGCAGGGGTTAGGGCGCGGCTTAGGGTTTAGGGTGCAGGGGTTAGGGCGCGGCCTAGGGTTTAGGGTGCAGGGGTTAGGGCGCGGCCTAGTGTTTAGGGTGCAGGGGTTAGGGCGCGGCCTAGTGTTTAGGGTGCAGGGGTTAGGGCGCGGCCTAGGGTTTAGGGTGCAGGTGTTAGGGCGCGGCCTAGGGTTTAGGGTGCAGGGCTTAGGGCGCGGCCTAGGGTTTAGGGTGCAGGGGTTAGGGCGCGGCCTAGGGTTTAGGGTGCAGGGGTTAGGGCGCGGCCTAGGGTTTAGGGTGCAGGGGTTAGGGCGCGGCCTAGTGTTTAGGGTGCAGGGGTTAGGGCGCGGCCTAGGGTTTAGGGTGCAGGGCTTAGGGCGCGGCCTAGGGTTTAGGGTGCAGGGCTTAGGGCGCGGCCTAGGGTTTAGGGTGCAGGGCTTAGGGCGCGGCCTAGGGTTTAGGGTGCAGGGGTTAAGGCGCGGCCTAGGGTTTAGGGTGCAGGGCTTAGGGCACGGCCTAGGGTTTATGGTGCAGGGCTTAGGGCGCGGCCTAGTGTTTAGGGTGCAGGGGTTAGGGTGCGGCCTAGGGTTTAGGGTGCAGGGGTTAGGGGGCGGCCTAGGGTTTAGTGTGCAGGGGTTAGGGCGCAGCCTAGGGTTTAGGGTCCAGGGGTTAGGGCGCGGCCTAGGGTTTAGGGTGCAGAGGTTAGGGCGCGGCCTAGGGTTTTGGGTGCAGGGGTTAGGGCGCAGCCTAGGGTTTAGGGTGCAGGGCTTAGGGCGCGGCCTAGGGTTTAGGGTGCAGGGCTTAGGGCGCGGCCTAGAGTTTAGGGTGCAGGGCTTAGGGCGCGGACTAGGGTTTTGGGTGCAGGTCTTAGGGCGCGGCCTAGGGTTTAGGGTGCAGGGGTTAGGCCGCGGCCTAGGGTTTAGGTTGCCGGGGTTAGGGCGCGGCCTAGGGTTTAGGGTGCAGGGGTTAGGGCGCGGCCTAGGGTTTAGGGTGCAGGGGTTAGGGTTCGGCCTAGAGTTTAGGGCGCAGGGCTTAGGGCGCGGCCTAGGGTTTAGGGTGCATGGCTTAGGGCGCGGCCTAGGGTTTAGGGTGCAGGGGTTAGGGCGCGGCCTAGTGTTTATGGTGCAGGGGTTAGGGCGCGGCCTAGGGTTTAGGGTGCAGGGGTTTGGGCGCGGCGAAGGGTTTAGGGTGCAGGGCTTAGGGCGCGGCCTAGGGTTTAGGGTGCAGGGCTTAGGGCGCGGCCTAGGGTTTAGGGTGCAGGGGTTAGGGCGCGGCGTAGGGTTTAGGGTGCAGGGGTTAGGGCGCGGCCTGTGGTTTAGGGTGCAGGGGTTAGGGCGCGGCCTAGTGTTTAGGGTGCAGGGGTTAGGGCGCGGCCTATGGTTTAGGGTGCAGGGGTTTGGGCGCGGCCTAGGGTTTAGGGTGCATGGCTTAGGGCACGGCCTAGGGTTTAGGGTGCAGGGCTTAGGGCGCGGCCTAGGGCTTAGTGTGCAGGGGTTAGGGCGCGGCCTAGGGTTTAGGGTGCAGGGGTTTGGCCGCGGCCTAGGGTTTAAGGTGCAGGGGTTAGGGCGCGGCCTAGGGTTTAGGGTACAGGGGTTTGGGCGCGGCCTAGGGTTTAGGGTGCAGGGGTTAGGGCGCGGCCTAGGGTTTAGGGTGCAGGGCTTAGGGCGCGGCCTAGGGTTTAGGGTGCAGGGGTTAGGGCGCGGCCTAGGGTTTAGGGTGCAGGGCTTAGGGCGCGGCCTCGGGTTTAGGGTGCAGGGGTTAGGGCGCGGCCTAGTGTTTAGGGTGCAGGGGTTAGGGCGCGGCCTGGGGTTTCGGGTGCAGGGGTTAGGGCGCGGCCTAGGGTTTAGGGTGCAGGGGTTTGGGCGCGGCATAGAGTTTAGGGTGCAGGGCTTAGGGCGCGGCCTAGGGTTTAGGGTGCAGGGCTTAGGGCGCGGCCTCGGGTTTAGGGTGCAGGGCTTAGGGCGCGGCGTAGGGTTTAGGGTGCAGGGGTTAGGGCGCGGCCTATGGTTTAGGGTTCAGGGGTTTGGGCGCGGCCTAGGGTTTAGGGTTCAGGGCTTAGGGCGCGGCCTAGGGTTTAGGGTGCAGGGCTTAGGGCGCGGCCTAGGGTTTAGGGTGCAGGGCTTAGGGCGCGGCCTAGTGTTTAGGGTGCAGGGCTTAGGGCGCGGCCTATGGTTTAGGGTGCAGGGGTTAGGGCGCGGCCTAGTGTTTAGGGTGCAGGGGTTAGGGCGCGGCCTAGGGTTTAGGGTGCAGGGGTTTGGGCGCGGCCTAGGGTTTAGGGTGCAGGGCTTAGGGCGCGGCCTAGGGTTTAGGGTGCAGGGCTTAGGGCGCGGCCTCGGGTTTAGGGTGCAGGGCTTAGGGCGCGGCGTAGGGTTTAGGGTGCAGGGGTTAGGGCGCGGCCTATGGTTTAGGGTGCAGGGGTTAGGGCGCGGCCTAGTGTTTAGGGTGCTGGGGTTAGGGCGCGGCCTAGAGTTTAGGGTGCAGGGGTTTGGGCGCGGCGTAGGGTTTAGGGTGCAGGGCGTAGGGCGCGGCCTAGGGTTTAGGGTGCAGGGCTTAGGGCGCGGCCTAGGGTTTAGGGTGCAGGGGTTAGGGCGCGGCCTAGGGTTTTGGGTCCAGGGGTTAGGGCGCGGCCTAGGGTTTAGGGTGCAAAGCTTAGGGGGCGGCTAGGGTTTAGGGTGCAGGGCTTAGGCCGCGGCCTAGGGTTTAGGGTGCAGGGGTTAGGGCGCGGCCTAGGGTTTAGGGTGCAGGGCTTAGGGCGCGGCCTAGGGTTTAGGGTGCAGGGGTTAGGGCCCGGCCTAGGGTTTAGGGTGCAGGGCTTAGGGCGCGGCCTAGTGTTTAGGGTGCAGGGCTTAGGGCGCGGCCTAGGGTTTAGGGTGCAGGGCGTAGGGCGCGGCCTAGGGTTTAGGGTGCAGGGATTAGGGCGCGGCGTAGGCTTTAGGGTGCAGGGGTTTGGGCGCGGCCTAGGGTTTAGGGTGCAGGGGTTAGGGCGCAGCGTAGGGTTTAGGGTGCAGGGGTTAGGGCGCGGCCTAGGGTTTAGGGTGCAGGGGTTAGGGCGCGGCCTAGGGTTTAGGGTGCAGGGGTCAGGGCGCGGCCTAGGGTTTAGGGTGCAGGGGTTAGGGCGCGGCCTAGTGTTTAGGGTGCAGGGCTTAGGGCGCGGCCTAGGGTTTAGGGTGCAGGGTTTAGGGCGCGGCCTAGGGTTTAGGGTGCAGGGGTTAGGGCGCGGCCTAGGGTTTAGGGTGCAGGGCTTAGGGCGCGGCCTAGGGTTTAGGGTGCAGGGGTTAAGGCGCGGCCTAGGGTTTAGGGTGCAGGGCTTAGGGCACGGCCTAGGGTTTATGGTGCAGGGCTTAGGGCGCGGCCTAGGGTTTAGGGTGCAGGGGTTAGGGTGCGGCCTAGGGTTTAGGGTGCAGGGGTTAGGGGGCGGCCTAGGGTTTAGTGTGCAGGGGTTAGGGCGCAGCCTAGGGTTTAGGGTCCAGGGGTTAGGGCGCGGCCTAGGGTTTAGGGTGCAGAGGTTAGGGCGCGGCCTAGGGTTTAGGGTGCAGGGGTTAGGGCGTAGCCTAGGGTTTAGGGTGCAGGGGTTAGGGCGCTGCCTAGGGTTTAGGGTGTAGGGCTTAGGGCGCGGCCTAGAGTTTAGGGTGCCGGGCTTAGGGCTCGGATTAGGGTTTTGGGTGCAGGTCTTAGGGCGCGGCCTAGGGTTTAGGGTGCAGGGGTTAGGCCGCGGCCTAGGGTTTAGGGTGCAGGGCTTAGGGCGCGGCCTAGGGTTTAGGGTGCAGGGCTTAGGGCGCGGATTGGGGTTTCGGGTGCAGGTGTTAGGGCGCCGCATAGGGTTTAGGGTGCAGGGCTTAGTGCGCGGCCTAGGGTTTAGGGTGCAGGTGTTAGGGCGCGGCCTAGGGTTTAGGGTGCAGGGCTTAGGGCGCGGCCTAGGGTTTAGGGTGCAGGGGTTAGGGCGCGGCCTAGGGTTTAGGGTGCAGGGGTTAGGGCGCGGCCTAGGGTTTAGGGTGCAGGGCTTAGGGCGCGGCCTAGTGTTTAGGGTGCAGGGGTTAGGGCGCGGCCTAGGGTTTAGGGTGCAGGGGTTAGGGCGCGGCCTAGGGTTTAGGGTGCAGGGCTTAGGGCGCGGCCTAGGGTTTAGGGTGCAGGGCTTAGGGCGCGGCCTAGGGTTTAGGGTGCAGGGGTTAGGGCGCGACCTAGGGTTTAGGGTGCAGGGGTTAGGGCGCGGCCTAGTGTTTAGGGTGCAGGGGTTAGGGCGCGGCCTAGGGTTTAGGGTGCAGGGGTTAGAGCGCGGCGTAGGGTTTAGGGTGCAGGGGTTAGGGCGCAGCGTAGGGTTTAGGGTGCAGGGCTTAGGGCGCGGCCTTGAGTTTAGGGTGCAGGGGTTATGGCGCAGCGTAGGGTTTAGGGTGCAGGGGTCAGAGCGCGGCCTAGGGTTTAGGGTGCAGGGGTTAGGGCGCGGCCTAGTGTTTAGGGTGCAGGGCTTAGGGCGCGGCCTAGGGTTTAGGGTGCAGGGTTTAGGGCGCGGCCTAGGGTTTAGGGTGCAGGGGTTAGGGCGCGGCCTAGGGTTTAGGGTGCAGGGCTTAGGGCGCGGCCTAGGGTTTAGGGTGCAGGGGTTAAGGCGCGGCCTAGGGTTTAGGGTGCAGGGCTTAGGGCACGGCCTAGGGTTTATGGTGCAGGGCTTAGGGCGCGGCCTAGGGTTTAGGGTGCAGGGGTTAGGGTGCGGCCTAGGGTTTAGGGTGCAGGGGTTAGGGGGCGGCCTAGGGTTTAGTGTGCAGGGGTTAGGGCGCAGCCTAGGGTTTAGGGTCCAGGGGTTAGGGCGCGGCCTAGGGTTTAGGGTGCAGAGGTTAGGGCGCGGCCTAGGGTTTAGGGTGCAGGGGTTAGGGCGTAGCCTAGGGTTTAGGGTGCAGGGGTTAGGGCGCTGCCTAGGGTTTAGGGTGTAGGGCTTAGGGCGCGGCCTAGAGTTTAGGGTGCCGGGCTTAGGGCGCGGATTAGGGTTTTGGGTGCAGGTCTTAGGGCGCGGCCTAGGGTTTTGGGTGCAGGTGTTAGGGCGCCGCATAGGGTTTAGGGTGCAGGGGTTAGAGCGCGGCCTAGGGTTTAGGGTGCAGGGGTTAGGGCGTCGCATAGAGTTTAGGGTGCAGGGCTTAGGGCGCGGCCTAGGGTTTAGGGTGCAGGGCTTAGGGCGCGGCCTAGGGTTTAGGGTGCAGGGCTTAGGGCCCGGCCTAAAGTTTAGGGTGCAGGTGTTAGGGCGCGGCCTAGGGTTTAGGGTGCAGTGGTTTGGGCACGGCCTAGGGTTTAGGGTGCAGGGGTTAGGGCGCGGCCTAGGGTTTAGGGTGCAGGGGTTAGGGCGCGGCCTATGGTTTAGGGTGCAGGGGTTTGGGCGCGGCCTAGGGTTTAGGGTGCATGGCTTAGGGCACGGCCTAGGGTTTAGGGTGCAGGGCTTAGGGCGCGGCCTAGGGTTTAGTGTGCAGGGGTTAGGGCGCGGCCTAGGGTTTAGGGTGCAGGGGTTTGGCCGCGGCCTAGGGTTTAAGGTGCAGGGGTTAGGGCGCGGCCTAGGGTTTAGGGTACAGGGGTTTGGGCGCGGCCTAGGGTTTAGGGTGCAGGGGTTAGGGCGCGGCCTAGGGTTTAGGGTGCAGGGCTTAGGGCGCGGCCTAGGGTTTAGGGTGCAGGGGTTAGGGCGCGGCCTAGGGTTTAGGGTGCAGGGCTTAGGGCGCGGCCTCGGGTTTAGGGTGCAGGGGTTAGGGCGCGGCCTAGTGTTTAGGGTGCAGGGGTTAGGGCGCGGCCTGGGGTTTCGGGTGCAGGGGTTAGGGCGCGGCCTAGGGTTTAGGGTGCAGGGGTTTGGGCGCGGCATAGAGTTTAGGGTGCAGGGCTTAGGGCGCGGCCTAGGGTTTAGGGTGCAGGGCTTAGGGCGCGGCCTCGGGTTTAGGGTGCAGGGCTTAGGGCGCGGCGTAGGGTTTAGGGTGCAGGGGTTAGGGCGCGGCCTATGGTTTAGGGTTCAGGGGTTTGGGCGCGGCCTAGGGTTTAGGGTTCAGGGCTTAGGGCGCGGCCTAGGGTTTAGGGTGCAGGGGTTAGGGCGCGGCCTAGGGTTTAGGGTGCAGGGCTTAGGGCGCGGCCTAGTGTTTAGGGTGCAGGGCTTAGGGCGCGGCCTATGGTTTAGGGTGCAGGGGTTAGGGCGCGGCCTAGTGTTTAGGGTGCAGGGGTTAGGGCGCGGCCTAGGGTTTAGGGTGCAGGGGTTTGGGCGCGGCCTAGGGTTTAGGGTGCAGGGCTTAGGGCGCGGCCTAGGGTTTAGGGTGCAGGGCTTAGGGCGCGGCCTCGGGTTTAGGGTGCAGGGCTTAGGGCGCGGCGTAGGGTTTAGGGTGCAGGGGTTAGGGCGCGGCCTATGGTTTAGGGTGCAGGGGTTAGGGCGCGGCCTAGTGTTTAGGGTGCTGGGGTTAGGGCGCGGCCTAGAGTTTAGGGTGCAGGGGTTTGGGCGCGGCGTAGGGTTTAGGGTGCAGGGCGTAGGGCGCGGCCTAGGGTTTAGGGTGCAGGGCTTAGGGCGCGGCCTAGGGTTTAGGGTGCAGGGGTTAGGGCGCGGCCTAGGGTTTTGGGTCCAGGGGTTAGGGCGCGGCCTAGGGTTTAGGGTGCAAAGCTTAGGGGGCGGCTAGGGTTTAGGGTGCAGGGCTTAGGCCGCGGCCTAGGGTTTAGGGTGCAGGGGTTAGGGCGCGGCCTAGGGTTTAGGGTGCAGGGCTTAGGGCGCGGCCTAGGGTTTAGGGTGCAGGGGTTAGGGCCCGGCCTAGGGTTTAGGGTGCAGGGCTTAGGGCGCGGCCTAGTGTTTAGGGTGCAGGGCTTAGGGCGCGGCCTAGGGTTTAGGGTGCAGGGCGTAGGGCGCGGCCTAGGGTTTAGGGTGCAGGGATTAGGGCGCGGCGTAGGCTTTAGGGTGCAGGGGTTTGGGCGCGGCCTAGGGTTTAGGGTGCAGGGGTTAGGGCGCAGCGTAGGGTTTAGGGTGCAGGGGTTAGGGCGCGGCCTAGGGTTTAGGGTGCAGGGGTTAGGGCGCGGCCTAGGGTTTAGGGTGCAGGGGTCAGGGCGCGGCCTAGGGTTTAGGGTGCAGGGGTTAGGGCGCGGCCTAGTGTTTAGGGTGCAGGGCTTAGGGCGCGGCCTAGGGTTTAGGGTGCAGGGTTTAGGGCGCGGCCTAGGGTTTAGGGTGCAGGGGTTAGGGCGCGGCCTAGGGTTTAGGGTGCAGGGCTTAGGGCGCGGCCTAGGGTTTAGGGTGCAGGGGTTAAGGCGCGGCCTAGGGTTTAGGGTGCAGGGCTTAGGGCACGGCCTAGGGTTTATGGTGCAGGGCTTAGGGCGCGGCCTAGGGTTTAGGGTGCAGGGGTTAGGGTGCGGCCTAGGGTTTAGGGTGCAGGGGTTAGGGGGCGGCCTAGGGTTTAGTGTGCAGGGGTTAGGGCGCAGCCTAGGGTTTAGGGTCCAGGGGTTAGGGCGCGGCCTAGGGTTTAGGGTGCAGAGGTTAGGGCGCGGCCTAGGGTTTAGGGTGCAGGGGTTAGGGCGTAGCCTAGGGTTTAGGGTGCAGGGGTTAGGGCGCTGCCTAGGGTTTAGGGTGTAGGGCTTAGGGCGCGGCCTAGAGTTTAGGGTGCCGGGCTTAGGGCTCGGATTAGGGTTTTGGGTGCAGGTCTTAGGGCGCGGCCTAGGGTTTAGGGTGCAGGGGTTAGGCCGCGGCCTAGGGTTTAGGGTGCAGGGCTTAGGGCGCGGCCTAGGGTTTAGGGTGCAGGGCTTAGGGCGCGGATTGGGGTTTCGGGTGCAGGTGTTAGGGCGCCGCATAGGGTTTAGGGTGCAGGGCTTAGTGCGCGGCCTAGGGTTTAGGGTGCAGGTGTTAGGGCGCGGCCTAGGGTTTAGGGTGCAGGGCTTAGGGCGCGGCCTAGGGTTTAGGGTGCAGGGGTTAGGGCGCGGCCTAGGGTTTAGGGTGCAGGGGTTAGGGCGCGGCCTAGGGTTTAGGGTGCAGGGCTTAGGGCGCGGCCTAGTGTTTAGGGTGCAGGGGTTAGGGCGCGGCCTAGGGTTTAGGGTGCAGGGGTTAGGGCGCGGCCTAGGGTTTAGGGTGCAGGGCTTAGGGCGCGGCCTAGGGTTTAGGGTGCAGGGCTTAGGGCGCGGCCTAGGGTTTAGGGTGCAGGGGTTAGGGCGCGACCTAGGGTTTAGGGTGCAGGGGTTAGGGCGCGGCCTAGTGTTTAGGGTGCAGGGGTTAGGGCGCGGCCTAGGGTTTAGGGTGCAGGGGTTAGAGCGCGGCCTAGGGTTTAGGGTGCAGGGGTTAGGGCGCAGCGTAGGGTTTAGGGTGCAGGGCTTAGGGCGCGGCCTTGAGTTTAGGGTGCAGGGGTTATGGCGCAGCGTAGGGTTTAGGGTGCAGGGGTCAGAGCGCGGCCTAGGGTTTAGGGTGCAGGGGTTAGGGCGCGGCCTAGTGTTTAGGGTGCAGGGCTTAGGGCGCGGCCTAGGGTTTAGGGTGCAGGGTTTAGGGCGCGGCCTAGGGTTTAGGGTGCAGGGGTTAGGGCGCGGCCTAGGGTTTAGGGTGCAGGGCTTAGGGCGCGGCCTAGGGTTTAGGGTGCAGGGGTTAAGGCGCGGCCTAGGGTTTAGGGTGCAGGGCTTAGGGCACGGCCTAGGGTTTATGGTGCAGGGCTTAGGGCGCGGCCTAGGGTTTAGGGTGCAGGGGTTAGGGTGCGGCCTAGGGTTTAGGGTGCAGGGGTTAGGGGGCGGCCTAGGGTTTAGTGTGCAGGGGTTAGGGCGCAGCCTAGGGTTTAGGGTCCAGGGGTTAGGGCGCGGCCTAGGGTTTAGGGTGCAGAGGTTAGGGCGCGGCCTAGGGTTTAGGGTGCAGGGGTTAGGGCGTAGCCTAGGGTTTAGGGTGCAGGGGTTAGGGCGCTGCCTAGGGTTTAGGGTGTAGGGCTTAGGGCGCGGCCTAGAGTTTAGGGTGCCGGGCTTAGGGCGCGGATTAGGGTTTTGGGTGCAGGTCTTAGGGCGCGGCCTAGGGTTTTGGGTGCAGGTGTTAGGGCGCCGCATAGGGTTTAGGGTGCAGGGGTTAGAGCGCGGCCTAGGGTTTAGGGTGCAGGGGTTAGGGCGTCGCATAGAGTTTAGGGTGCAGGGCTTAGGGCGCGGCCTAGGGTTTAGGGTGTAGGGGTTAGGGCACGGCGTAGGGTTTAGGGTGCAGGGGTTAGGGCGCGGCCTAGGGTTTAGGCTGCAGGGGTTAGGGTGCGGCCCATGGTTTAGGGTGCAGGGGTTAGGGCGCGGCCTAGGGTTTAGGGTGCAGGGGTTAGGGCGCGGCCTTGTGCTTAGGGTGCAGGGCTTAGGGCGCGGCCTAGGGTTTAGGGTGCAGGGGTTAGGGCGCGGCCTAGGGTTTAGGGTGCAGGGGTTAGGGCGCGGCCTAGGGTTTAGGGTGCAGGGCTTAGGGCGCGGCCTAGGGTTTAGGGTGCAGGGGTTAGGGCGCGGCCTATGGTTTAGGGTGCAGGGGTTAGGGCGCGGCCTAGTGTTTAGGGTGCTGGGGTTAGGGCGCGGCCTAGGGTTTAGGGTGCAGGGGTTTGGGCGCGGCGTAGGGTTTAGGGTGCAGGGGTTAGGGCGCGGCCTAGGGTTTAGGGTGCAGGGCTTAGGGCGCGGCCTAGGGTTTAGGGTGCAGGGGTTAGGGCGCGGCCTAGGGTTTAGGGTGCAGGGGTTAGGGCGCGGCCTAGGGTTTAGGGTGCAAAGCTTAGGGGGCGGCTAGGGTTTAGGGTGCAGGGGTTAGGGCGCGGCCTAGGGTTTAGGGTGCAGGGCTTAGGGCGCGGCCTAGGGTTTAGGGTGCAGGGGTTAGGGCGCGGCCTAGGGTTTAGGGTGCAGGGCTTAGGGCGCGCCCTATGGTTTAGGGTGCAGGGGTTAGGGCGTGGCCTAGGGT
Organism: Acanthiza pusilla; assembly: GCA_036630365.1. Lineage (NCBI taxonomy): Eukaryota > Metazoa > Chordata > Aves > Passeriformes > Acanthizidae > Acanthiza > Acanthiza pusilla. The sequence goes on along the minus strand of JAXCHO010000355.1, from coordinate 138,682 downwards.
TTAGGGTGCAGGGCTTAGGGCGCGGCCTAGGGTTTAGGGTGCAGGGCTTAGGGCGCGGCATTGGTTTTAGGGTGCAGGGCTTAGGGCGCGGCCTAGGGTTTAGGGTGCAGGGGTTAGGGCGTGGCCTAGGGTTTAGGTTGCAGGGCTTAGTGCGCGGCCTAGGGTTTAGGGTGCAGGGCTTAGGGCGCGGCCTAGGGTTTAGGGTGCAGGGCTTAGGGCGCGGCCTAGGGTTTAGGGTGCAGGGGTTAGGGCGCGGCCTAGGGTTTAGGGTGCAGGGGTTAGGGCGCGGCCTAGGGTTTAGGGTGCAGGGCTTAGGGCGCGGCCTAGGGTTTAGGGTGCAGGGGTTAGGGCGCGGCCTAGGGTTTAGGGTGCAGGGGTTAGGGCGCGGCCTAGGGTTTAGGGTGCAGGGCTTAGGGCGCGGCCTAGGGTTTAGGGTGCAGGGCTTAGGGCGCGGCCTAGGGTTTAGGGTTCAGGGGTTAGGGCGCGACCTAGGGTTTAGGGTGCAGGGGTTAGGGCGCGGCCTAGTGTTTAGGGTGCAGGGGTTAGGGCGCGGCCTAGGGTTTAGGGTGCAGGGGTTAGAGCGCGGCCTAGGGTTTAGGGTGCAGGGGTTAGGGCGCAGCGTAGGGTTTAGGGTGCAGGGCTTAGGGCGCGGCCTAGAGTTTAGGGTGCAGGGGTTATGGCGCAGCGTAGGGTTTAGGGTGCAGGGCTTAGGGCGCGGCCTAGGGTTTTGGGTGCAGGTGTTAGGGCGCCGCATAGGGTTTAGGGTGCAGGGGTTAGAGCGCGGCCTAGGGTTTAGGGTGCAGGGTTTAGGGCGCAGCCTAGGGTTTAGGTGCAGGGGTTAGGGCGTCGCATAGAGTTTAGGGTGCAGGGGTTAGGGCGCGGCCTAGGGTTTAGGGTGCAGGGGTTCGGGCACGGCGTAGGGTTTAGGGTGCAGGGGTTAGGGCGCGGCCTAGGGTTTAGGCTGCAGGGGTTAGGGCGCGGCCCAGGGTTTAGGGTGCAGGGGTTAGGGCGCGGCCTAGGGTTTAGGGTGCAGGGGTTAGGGCGCGGCCTTGTGCTTAGGGTGCAGGGCTTAGGGCGCGGCCTAGGGTTTAGGGTGCAGGGCTTAGGGCGCGGCCTAGGGTTTAGGGTGCAGGGGTTAGGGCGCGGCCTAGGGTTTAGGGTGCAGGGCTTAGGGCGCGGCCTAGGGTTTAGGGTGCAGGGGTTAGGGCGCGGCCTATGGTTTAGGGTGCAGGGGTTAGGGCGCGGCCTAGTGTTTAGGGTGCTGGGGTTAGGGCGCGGCGTAGGGTTTAGGGTGCAGGGGTTTGGGCGCGGCGTAGGGTTTAGGGTGCAGGGGTTAGGGCGCGGCCTAGGGTTTAGGGTGCAGGGGTTAGGGCGCGGCCTAGGGTTTAGGGTGCAGGGGTTAGGGCGCGGCCTAGGGTTTAGGGTGCAGGGGTTAGGGCGCGGCCTAGGGTTTAGGGTGCAAAGCTTAGGGGGCGGCTAGGGTTTAGGGTGCAGGGGTTAGGGCGCGGCCTAGGGTTTAGGGTGCAGGGCTTAGGGCGCGGCCTAGGGTTTAGGGTGCAGGGGTTAGGGCGCGGCCTAGGGTTTAGGGTGCAGGGGTTAGGGCGCGGCCTAGGGTTTAGGGTGCAGGGGTTAGGGCGTGGCCTAGGGTTTAGGGTGCAGGGCTTAGGGCCCGGCCTAGGGTTTAGGGTTCAGGGGTTAGGGCGTGGCCTAGGGTTAAGGGTGCAGGGCTTAGGGCGCGGACTAGGGTTTAGGGTGCAGGTGTTAGGGCGCCGCATAGGGTTTAGGGTTCAGGGGTTAGGGCACGGCGTAGGGTTTAGGGTGCAGGGGTTAGGGCGCGGCGTAGGGTTTAGGGTGCAGGGGTTAGGGCGCGGCCTAGGGTTTAGGGTGCAGGGGTTAGGGCGCGGCCTAGGGTTGAGGGTGCAGGGCTTAGAACGCGGCCTAGGGTTTAGGGTGCAGGGGTTTGGGCGCAGCCTAGGGTTTAGGGTGCAGGGGTTAGGGCGCGGCCTAGGGTTTAGGGTGCAGGAGTTAGGGCGCGGCCTAGGGTTTTGGGTGCAGGTGTTAGGGCGCCGCATAGGGTTTAGGGTGCAGGGGTTAGAGCGCGGCCTAGGGTTTAGGGTGCAGGGGTTAGGGCGCAGCGTAGGGTTTAGGGTGCAGGGCTTAGGGCGCGGCCTAGGGTTTAGGGTGCAGGGGTTAGGGCGCAGCGTAGGGTTTAGGGTGCAGGGCTTAGGGCGCGGCCTAGGGTTTAGGGTGCAGGGGTTAGGGCGCGGCCTAGGGTTTAGGGTGCAGGGGTCAGGGCGCGGCCTAGGGTTTAGGGTGCAGGGGTTAGGGCGCGGCCTAGGGTTTAGGGTGCAGGGGTTAGGGCGCGGCCTAGGGTTTAGGGTGCAGGGGTTAGGGCGCGGCCTAGGGTTTAGGGTGCAGGGGTTAGGGCGCGGCCTAGGGTTTAGGGTGCAGGGCTTAGGGCGCGGCCTTGGGTTTAGGGTGCAGGGGTTAAGGCGCGGCCTAGGGTTTAGGGTGCAGGGCTTAGGGCACGGCCTAGGGTTTATGGTGCAGGGCTTAGGGCGCGGCCTAGGGTTTAGGGTGCAGGGGTTAGGGTGCGGCCTAGAGTTTAGGGTGCAGGGGTTAGGGGGCGGCCTAGGGTTTAGTGTGCAGGGGTTAGGGCGCGGCCTAGGGTTTAGGGTGCAGGGGTTAGGGTGCGGCCTAGAGTTTAGGGTGCAGGGGTTAGGGCGCGGCCTAGGGTTTAGGGTGCAGGGCTTAGGGCGCGGCGTAGGGTTTAGGGTGCAGGGGTTAGGGCGCGGCCTATGGTTTAGGGTGCAGGGGTTAGGGCGCGGCCTAGTGTTTAGGGTGCTGGGGTTAGGGCGCGGCCTAGGGTTTAGGGTGCAGGGGTTTGGGCGCGGCGTAGGGTTTAGGGTGCAGGGGTTAGGGCGCGGCCTAGGGTTTAGGGTGCAGGGCTTAGGGCGCGGCCTAGGGTTTAGGGTGCAGGGGTTAGGGCGCGGCCTAGGGTTTAGGGTGCAGGGGTTAGGGCGCGGCCTAGGGTTTAGGGTGCAAAGCTTAGGGGGCGGCTAGGGTTTAGGGTGCAGGGGTTAGGGCGCGGCCTAGGGTTTAGGGTGCAGGGCTTAGGGCGCGGCCTAGGGTTTAGGGTGCAGGGGTTAGGGCGCGGCCTAGGGTTTAGGGTGCAGGGCTTAGGGCGCGGCCTAGGGTTTAGGGTGCAGGGGTTAGGGCGTGGCCTAGGGTTTAGGGTGCAGGGCTTAGGGCCCGGCCTAGGGTTTAGGGTGCAGGGGTTAGGGCGTGGCCTAGGGTTAAGTGTGCAGGGCTTAGGGCGCGGACTAGGGTTTAGGGTGCAGGTGTTAGGGCGCCGCATAGGGTTTAGGGTTCAGGGGTTAGGGCACGGCGTAGGGTTTAGGGTGCAGGGGTTAGGGCGCGGCGTAGGGTTTAGGGTGCAGGGGTTAGGGCGCGGCCTAGGGTTTAGGGTGCAGGGGTTAGGGCGCGGCCTAGGGTTGAGGGTGCAGGGCTTAGGGCGCGGCCTAGGGTTTAGGGTGCAGGGGTTTGGGCGCAGCCTAGGGTTTAGGGTGCAGGGGTTAGGGCGCGGCCTAGGGTTTAGGGTGCAGGAGTCAGGGCGCGGCCTAGGGTTTTGGGTGCAGGTGTTAGGGCGCCGCATAGGGTTTAGGGTGCAGGGGTTAGGGCGCGGCCTAGGGTTTAGGGTGCAGGGGTTAGGGCGCAGCGTAGGGTTTAGGGTGCAGGGCTTAGGGCGCGGCCTAGGGTTTAGGGTGCAGGGGTTAGGGCGCAGCGTAGGGTTTAGGGTGCAGGGCTTAGGGCGCGGCCTAGGGTTTAGGGTGCAGGGGTTAGGGCGCGGCCTAGGGTTTAGGGTGCAGGGGTCAGGGCGCGGCCTAGGGTTTAGGGTGCAGGGGTTAGGGCGCGGCCTAGGGTTTAGGGTGCAGGGCTTAGGGCGCGGCCTTGGGTTTAGGGTGCAGGGGTTAAGGCGCGGCCTAGGGTTTAGGGTGCAGGGCTTAGGGCACGGCCTAGGGTTTATGGTGCAGGGCTTAGGGCGCGGCCTAGGGTTTAGGGTGCAGGGCTTAGGGCACGGCCTAGGGTTTATGGTGCAGGGCTTAGGGCGCGGCCTAGGGTTTAGGGTGCAGGGGTTAGGGTGCGGCCTAGGGTTTAGGGTGCAGGGGTTAGGGGGCGGCCTAGGGTTTAGTGTGCAGGGGTTAGGGCGCAGCCTAGGGTTTAGGGTCCAGGGGTTAGGGCGCGGACTAGGGTTTAGGGTGCAGGGGTTAGGGCGCAGCCTAGGGTTTAGGGTGCAGGGCTTAGGGCGCGGCCTAGGGTTTAGGGTGCAGGGCTTAGGGCGCGGCCTAGGGTTTAGGGTGCAGGGGTTAGGGCGCGGCCTAGGGTTTAGGGTGCAGGGCTTAGGGCGCGGCGTAGGGTTTAGGGTGCAGGGGTTAGGGCGCGGCCTATGGTTTAGGGTGCAGGGGTTAGGGCGCGGCCTAGTGTTTAGGGTGCTGGGGTTAGGGCGCGGCCTAGGGTTTAGGGTGCAGGGGTTTGGGCGCGGCGTAGGGTTTAGGGTGCAGGGGTTAGGGCGCGGCCTAGGGTTTAGGGTGCAGGGCTTAGGGCGCGGCCTAGGGTTTAGGGTGCAGGGGTTAGGGCGCGGCCTAGGGTTTAGGGTGCAGGGGTTAGGGCGCGGCCTAGGGTTTAGGGTGCAAAGCTTAGGGGGCGGCTAGGGTTTAGGGTGCAGGGGTTAGGGCGCGGCCTAGGGTTTAGGGTGCAGGGCTTAGGGCGCGGCCTAGGGTTTAGGGTGCAGGGGTTAGGGCGCGGCCTAGGGTTTAGGGTGCAGGGCTTAGGGCGCGGCCTAGGGTTTAGGGTGCAGGGCTTAGGGCGTGGCCTAGGGTTTAGGGTGCAGGGCTTAGGGCCCGGCCTAGGGTTTAGGGTGCAGGGGTTAGGGCGTGGCCTAGGGTTAAGTGTGCAGGGCTTAGGGCGCGGACTAGGGTTTAGGGTGCAGGTGTTAGGGCGCCGCATAGGGTTTAGGGTTCAGGGGTTAGGGCACGGCGTAGGGTTTAGGGTGCAGGGGTTAGGGCGCGGCGTAGGGTTTAGGGTGCAGGGGTTAGGGCGCGGCCTAGGGTTTAGGGTGCAGGGGTTAGGGCGCGGCCTAGGGTTGAGGGTGCAGGGCTTAGGGCGCGGCCTAGGGTTTAGGGTGCAGGGGTTTGGGCGCAGCGTAGGGTTTAGGGTGCAGGGGTTAGGGCGCGGCCTAGGGTTTAGGGTGCAGGAGTCAGGGCGCGGCCTAGGGTTTTGGGTGCAGGTGTTAGGGCGCCGCATAGGGTTTAGGGTGCAGGGGTTAGGGCGCGGCCTAGGGTTTAGGGTGCAGGGGTTAGGGCGCAGCGTAGGGTTTAGGGTGCAGGGCTTAGGGCGCGGCGTAGGGTTTAGGGTGCAGGGGTTAGGGCGCAGCGTAGGGTTTAGGGTGCAGGGCTTAGGGCGCGGCCTAGGGTTTAGGGTGCAGGGGTTAGGGCGCGGCCTAGGGTTTAGGGTGCAGGGGTCAGGGCGCGGCCTAGGGTTTAGGGTGCAGGGGTTAGGGCGCGGCCTAGGGTTTAGGGTGCAGGGCTTAGGGCGCGGCCTAGGGTTTAGGGTGCAGGGCTTAGGGCGCGGCATAGGGTTTAGGGTGCAGGGGTTAGGGCGCGGCCTAGGGTTTAGGGTGCAGGGCTTAGGGCGCGGCCTAGGGTTTAGGGTGCAGGGGTTAAGGCGCGGCCTAGGGTTTAGGGTGCAGGGCTTAGGGCACGGCCTAGGGTTTATGGTGCAGGGCTTAGGGCGCGGCCTAGGGTTTAGGGTGCAGGGGTTAGGGTGCGGCCTAGGGTTTAGGGTGCAGGGGTTAGGGGGCGGCCTAGGGTTTAGTGTGCAGGGGTTAGGGCGCAGCCTAGGGTTTAGGGTCCAGGGGTTAGGGCGCGGCCTAGGGTTTAGGGTGCAGAGGTTAGGGCGCGGACTAGGGTTTAGGGTGCAGGGGTTAGGGCGCAGCCTAGGGTTTAGGGTGCAGGGCTTAGGGCGCGGCCTAGGATTTAGGGTGCAGGGCTTAGGGCGCGGCCTAGAGCTTAGGGTGCAGGGCTTAGGGCGCGGACTAGGGTTTTGGGTGCAGGTCTTAGGGCGCGGCCTAGGGTTTAGGGTGCAGGGGTTAGGGCGCGGCCTAGTGTTTAGGGTGCAGGGGTTAGGGCGCGGCCTAGGGTTTAGGGTGCAGGTGTTAGGGCGCGGCCTAGGGTTTAGGGTGCAGGGGTTAGGGTTCGGCCTAGAGTTTAGGGTGCAGGGCTTACTGCGCGGCCTAGGGTTTAGGGTGCGTGGCTTAGGGCGCGGCCTAGGGTTTAGGGTGCAGAGCTTAGGGCGCGGCCTAGTGTTTAGGGTGCAGGGGTTAGGGCGCGGCCTAGGGTTTAGGGTGCAGGGGTTAGGGCGCGGCCAAGGGTTTAGGGTGCAGGGCTTAGAACGCGGCCTAGGGTTTAGGGTGCACGGGTTAGGGCGCGGCCTAGGGTTTAGGGTGCAGGGGTTAGGGCGCGGCGTAGGGTTTAGGGTGCAGGGGTTAGGGCGCGGCCTATGGTTTAGGGTGCAGGGGTTAGGGCGCGGCCTAATGTTTAGGGTGCATTGGTTAGGGCGCGGCCTATGGTTTAGGGTGCAGGGGTTTGGGCGCGGCTTAGGGTTTAGGGTGCAGGGCTTAGGGCACGGCCTAGGGTTTAGGGTGCAGGGCTTAGGGCGCGGCCTAGGGTTTAGTGTGCAGGGGTTAGGGCGCGGTCTAGGGTTTAGGGTGCAGGGGTTTAGCCGCGGCCTAGGGTTTAAGGTGCAGGTGTTAGGGCGCCGCATAGGGTTTAGGGTGCAGGGGTTAGAGCGCGGCCTAGGGTTTAGGGTGCAGGGGTTAGGGCGCAGCGTAGGGTTTAGGGTGCAGGGCTTAGGGCGCGGCCTAGGGTTTAGGGTGCAGGGGTTAGGGCGCAGCGTAGGGTTTAGGGTGCAGGGCTTAGGGCGCGGCCTAGGGTTTAGGGTGCAGGGGTTAGGGCGCGGCCTAGGGTTTAGGGTGCAGGGGTCAGGGCGCGGCCTAGGGTTTAGGGTGCAGGGGTTAGGGCGCGGCCTAGGGTTTAGGGTGCAGGGCTTAGGGCGCGGCCTAGGGTTTAGGGTGCAGGGCTTAGGGCGCGGCCTAGGGTTTAGGGTGCAGGGCTTAGGGCGCGGCCTAGGGTTTAGGGTGCAGGGCTTAGGGCGCGGCCTTGGGTTTAGGGTGCAGGGGTTAAGGCGCGGCCTAGGGTTTAGGGTGCAGGGCTTAGGGCACGGCCTAGGGTTTATGGTGCAGGGCTTAGGGCGCGGCCTAGGGTTTAGGGTGCAGGGGTTAGGGTGCGGCCTAGGGTTTAGGGTGCAGGGGTTAGGGGGCGGCCTAGGGTTTAGTGTGCAGGGGTTAGGGCGCAGCCTAGGGTTTAGGGTCCAGGGGTTAGGGCGCGGACTAGGGTTTAGGGTGCAGGGGTTAGGGCGCAGCCTAGGGTTTAGGGTGCAGGGCTTAGGGCGCGGCCTAGGGTTTAGGGTGCAGGGCTTAGGGCGCGGCCTAGGGTTTAGGGTGCAGGGGTTAGGGCGCGGCCTAGGGTTTAGGGTGCAGGGCTTAGGTCGCGGCGTAGGGTTTAGGGTGCAGGGGTAAGGGCGCGGCCTATGGTTTAGGGTGCAGGGGTTAGGGCGCGGCCTAGTGTTTAGGGTGCTGGGGTTAGGGCGCGGCCTAGGGTTTAGGGTGCAGGGGTTTGGGCGCGGCGTAGGGTTTAGGGTGCAGGGGTTAGGGCTCGGCCTAGGGTTTAGGGTGCAGGGCTTAGGGCGCGGCCTAGGGTTTAGGGTGCAGGGGTTAGGGCGCGGCCTAGGGTTTAGGGTGCAGGGGTTAGGGCGCGGCCTAGGGTTTAGGGTGCAAAGCTTAGGGGGCGGCTAGGGTTTAGGGTGCAGGGGTTAGGGCGCGGCCTAGGGTTTAGGGTGCAGGGCTTAGGGCGCGGCCTAGGGTTTAGGGTGCAGGGGTTAGGGCGCGGCCTAGGGTTTAGGGTGCAGGGCTTAGGGCGCGGCCCAGGGTTTAGGGTGCAGGGGTTAGGGCGTGGCCTAGGGTTTAGGGTGCAGGGCTTAGGGCCCGGCCTAGGGTTTAGGGTGCAGGGGTTAGGGCGTGGCCTAGGGTTAAGGGTGCAGGGCTTAGGGCGCGGACTAGGGTTTAGGGTGCAGGTGTTAGGGCGCCGCATAGGGTTTAGGGTTCAGGGGTTAGGGCACGGCGTAGGGTTTAGGGTGCAGGGGTTAGGGCGCGGCGTAGGGTTTAGGGTGCAGGGGTTAGGGCGCGGCCTAGGGTTTAGGGTGCAGGGGTTAGGGCGCGGCCTAGGGTTGAGGGTGCAAAGCTTAGGGCGCGGCCTAGGGTTTAGGGTGCAGGGGTTTGGGCGCAGCCTAGGGTTTAGGGTGCAGGGGTTAGGGCGCGGCCTAGGGTTTAGGGTGCAGGAGTTAGGGCGCGGCCTAGGGTTTTGGGTGCAGGTGTTAGGGCGCCGCATAGGGTTTAGGGTTCAGGGGTTAGGGCGCGGCCTAGGGTTTAGGGTGCAGGGGTTAGGGCGCAGCGTAGGGTTTAGGGTGCAGGGCTTAGGGCGCGGCCTAGGGTTTAGGGTGCAGGGGTTAGGGCGCAGCGTAGGGTTTAGGGTGCAGGGCTTAGGGCGCGGCCTAGGGTTTAGGGTGCAGGGGTTAGGGCGCGGCCTAGGGTTTAGGGTGCAGTGGTCAGGGCGCGGCCTAGGGTTTAGGGTGCAGGGGTTAGGGCGCGGCCTAGGGTTTAGGGTGCAGGGCTTAGGGCGCGGCCTAGGGTTTAGGGTGCAGGGCTTAGGGCGCGGCATAGGGTTTAGGGTGCAGGGGTTAGGGCGCGGCCTAGGGTTTAGGGTGCAGGGCTTAGGGCGCGGCCTAGGGTTTAGGATGCAGGGGTTAGGGCGCGGCCTAGGGTTTAGGGTGCAGGGCTTAGGGCACGGCCTAGGGTTTATGGTGCAGGGCTTAGGGCGCGGCCTAGGGTTTAGGGTGCAGGGGTTAGGGTGCGGCCTAGGGTTTAGGGTGCAGGGGTGAGGGGGCGGCCTAGGGTTTAGTGTGCAGGGGTTAGGGCGCAGCCTAGGGTTTAGGGTCCAGGGGTTAGGGCGCGGCCTAGGGTTTAGGGTGCAGAGGTTAGGGCGCGGACTAGGGTTTAGGGTGCAGGGGTTAGGGCGCAGCCTAGGGTTTAGGGTGCAGGGCTTAGGGCGCAGCCTAGGATTTAGGGTGCAGGGCTTAGGGCGCGGCCTAGAGCTTAGGGTGCAGGGCTTAGGGCGCGGACTAGGGTTTTGGGTGCAGGTCTTAGGGCGCGGCCCAGGGTTTAGGGTGCAGGGGTTAGGGCGCGGCCTAGTGTTTAGGGTGCAGGGGTTAGGGCGCGGCCTAGGGTTTAGGGTGCAGGTGTTAGGGCGCGGCCTAGGGTTTAGGGTGCAGGGGTTAGGGTTCGGCCTAGAGTTTAGGGTGCAGGGCTTACTGCGCGGCCTAGGGTTTAGGGTGCATGGCTTAGGGCGCGGCCTAGGGTTTAGGGTGCAGAGCTTAGGGCGCGGCCTAGTGTTTAGGGTGCAGGGGTTAGGGCGCGGCCTAGGGTTTAGGGTGCAGGGGTTAGGGCGCGGCCAAGGGTTTAGGGTGCAGGGCTTAGAACGCGGCCTAGGGTTTAGGGTGCACGGGTTAGGGCGTGGCCTAGGGTTTAGGGTGCAGGGGTTAGGGCGCGGCGTAGGGTTTAGGGTGCAGGGGTTAGGGCGCGGCCTATGGTTTAGGGTGCAGGGGTTAGGGCGCGGCCTAATGTTTAGGGTGCAGGGGTTAGGGCGCGGCCTATGGTTTAGGGTGCAGGGGTTTGGGCGCGGCTTAGGGTTTAGGGTGCAGGGCTTAGGGCACGGCCTAGGGTTTAGGGTGCAGGGCTTAGGGCGCGGCCTAGGGTTTAGTGTGCAGGGGTTAGGGCGCGGTCTAGGGTTTAGGGTGCAGGGGTTTGGCCGCGGCCTAGGGTTTAAGGTGCAGGGGTTAGGGCGCGGCCTAGGGTTTAGGGTACAGGGGTTTGGGCGCGGCCTAGGGTTTAGGGTGCAGGGGTTAGGGCGCGGCCTAGGGTTTAGGGTGCAGGGGTTAGGGCGCGGCCTAGGGTTTAGGGTGCAGGGGTTAGGGCGCGGCCTAGGGTTTAGGGTGCAGGGCTTAGGGCGCGGCCCAGGGTTTAGGGTGCAGGGGTTAGGGCGCGGCCTAGTGTTTAGGGTGCAGGGGTTAGGGCGCGGCCTAGGGTTTAGGGTGCAGGGGTTTGGGCGCGGCCTAGAGTTTAGGGTGCAGGGCTTAGGGCGCGGCCTAGGGTTTAGGGTGCAGGGGTTAGGGCGCGGCCTAGGGTTTAGGGTGCAGGGCTTAGGGCGCGGCGTAGGGTTTAGGGTGCAGGGGTTAGGGCGCGGCCTATGGTTTAGGGTTCAGGGGTTTGGGCGCGGCCTAGGGTTTAGGGTTCAGGGGTTAGGGCGCGGCCTAGGGTTTAGGGTGCAGGGGTTAGAGCGCGGCCTAGGGTTTATGGTGCAGGGGTTAGGGCGCAGCGTAGTGTTTAGGGTGCAGGGCTTAGGGCGCGGCCTAGAGTTTAGGGTGCAGGGGTTATGGCGCAGCGTAGGGTTTAGGGTGCAGGGCTTAGGACGCGGCCTAGGGTTTTGGGTGCAGGTGTTAGGGCGCCGCATAGGGTTTAGGGTGCAGGGGTTAGAGCGCGGCCTAGGGTTTAGGGTGCAGGGGTTAGGGCGCAGCCTAGGGTTTAGGTGCAGGGGTTAGGGCGTCGCATAGAGTTTAGGGTGCAGGGGTTAGGGCGCGGCCTAGGGTTTAGGGTGCAGGGGTTAGGGCACGGCGTAGGGTTTAGGGTGCAGGGGTTAGGGCGCGGCCTAGGGTTTAGGCTGCAGGGGTTAGGGCGCGGCCCAGGGTTTAGGGTGCAGGGGTTAGGGCGCGGCCTAGGGTTTAGGGTGCAGGGCTTAGGGCGCGGATTGGGGTTTAGGGTGCAGGGGTTTGGGCGCGGCGTAGGGTTTAGGGTGCAGGGGTTAGGGCGCGGCCTAGGGTTTAGGGTGCAGGTGTTAGGGCGCGGCCTAGGGTTTAGGGTGCAGGGGTTAGGGCGCGGCCTAGGGTTTAGGGTGCAGGGGTTAGGGCGCGGCCTAGGGTTTAGGGTGCAAAGCTTAGGGGGCGGCTAGGGTTTAGGGTGCAGGGGTTAGGGCGCGGCCTAGGGTTTAGGGTGCAGGGCTTAGGGCGCGGCCTAGGGTTTAGGGTGCAGGGGTTAGGGCGCGGCCTAGGGTTTAGGGTGCAGGGGTTAGGGCGCGGCCTAGGGTTTAGGGTGCAGGGGTTAGGGCGTGGCCTAGGGTTTAGGGTGCAGGGCTTAGGGCCCGGCCTAGGGTTTAGGGTGCAGGGGTTAGGGCGTGGCCTAGGGTTAAGGGTGCAGGGCCTAGGGCGCGGACTAGGGTTTAGGGTGCAGGTGTTAGCGCGCCGCATAGGGTTTAGGGTTCAGGGGTTAGGGCACGGCGTAGGGTTTAGGGTGCAGGGGTTAGGGCGCGGCGTAGGGTTTAGGGTGCAGGGGTTAGGGCGCGGCCTAGGGTTTAGGGTGCAGGGGTTAGGGCGCGGCCTAGGGTTGAGGGTGCAGGGCTTAGAACGCGGCCTAGGGTTTAGGGTGCAGGGGTTTGGGCGCAGCCTAGGGTTTAGGGTGCAGGGGTTAGGGCGCGGCCTAGGGTTTAGGGTGCAGGAGTTAGGGCGCGGCCTAGGGTTTTGGGTGCAGGTGTTAGGGCGCCGCATAGGGTTTAGGGTGCAGGGGTTAGAGCGCGGCCTAGGGTTTAGGGTGCAGGGGTTAGGGCGCAGCGTAGGGTTTAGGGTGCAGGGCTTAGGGCGCGGCCTAGGGTTTAGGGTGCAGGGGTTAGGGCGCAGCGTAGGGTTTAGGGTGCAGGGCTTAGGGCGCGGCCTAGGGTTTAGGGTGCAGGGGTTAGGGCGCGGCCTAGGGTTTAGGGTGCAGGGCTCAGGGCGCGGCCTAGGGTTTAGGGTGCAGGGGTTAGGGCGCGGCCTAGGGTTTAGGGTGCAGGGCTTAGGGCGCGGCCTAGGGTTTAGGGTGCAGGGCTTAGGGCGCGGCCTAGGGTTTAGGGTGCAGGGGTTAGGGCGCGGCCTAGGGTTTAGGGTGCAGGGCTCAGGGCGCGGCCTAGGGTTTAGGGTGCAGGGGTTAGAGCGCGGCCTAGGGTTTATGGTGCAGGGGTTAGGGCGCAGCGTAGTGTTTAGGGTGCAGGGCTTAGGGCGCGGCCTAGAGTTTAGGGTGCAGGGGTTATGGCGCAGCGTAGGGTTTAGGGTGCAGGGCTTAGGACGCGGCCTAGGGTTTTGGGTGCAGGTGTTAGGGCGCCGCATAGGGTTTAGGGTGCAGGGGTTAGAGCGCGGCCTAGGGTTTAGGGTGCAGGGGTTAGGGCGCAGCCTAGGGTTTAGGTGCAGGGGTTAGGGCGTCGCATAGAGTTTAGGGTGCAGGGGTTAGGGCGCGGCCTAGGGTTTAGGGTGCAGGGGTTAGGGCACGGCGTAGGGTTTAGGGTGCAGGGGTTAGGGCGCGGCCTAGGGTTTAGGCTGCAGGGGTTAGGGCGCGGCCCAGGGTTTAGGGTGCAGGGGTTAGGGCGCGGCCTAGGGTTTAGGGTGCAGGGCTTAGGGCGCGGATTGGGGTTTAGGGTGCAGGGGTTTGGGCGCGGCGTAGGGTTTAGGGTGCAGGGGTTAGGGCGCGGCCTAGGGTTTAGGGTGCAGGTGTTAGGGCGCGGCCTAGGGTTTAGGGTGCAGGGGTTAGGGCGCGGCCTAGGGTTTAGGTTGCAGGGGTTAGGGCGCGGCCTAGGGTTTAGGGTGCAAAGCTTAGGGGGCGGCTAGGGTTTAGGGTGCAGGGGTTAGGGCGCGGCCTAGGGTTTAGGGTGCAGGGCTTAGGGCGCGGCCTAGGGTTTAGGGTGCAGGGGTTAGGGCGCGGCCTAGGGTTTAGGGTGCAGGGGTTAGGGCGCGGCCTAGGGTTTAGGGTGCAGGGGTTAGGGCGTGGCCTAGGGTTTAGGGTGCAGGGCTTAGGGCCCGGCCTAGGGTTTAGGGTGCAGGGGTTAGGGCGTGGCCTAGGGTTAAGGGTGCAGGGCCTAGGGCGCGGACTAGGGTTTAGGGTGCAGGTGTTAGCGCGCCGCATAGGGTTTAGGGTTCAGGGGTTAGGGCACGGCGTAGGGTTTAGGGTGCAGGGGTTAGGGCGCGGCCTAGGGTTTAGGGTGCAGGGGTTAGGGCGCGGCCTAGGGTTGAGGGTGCAGGGCTTAGAACGCGGCCTAGGGTTTAGGGTGCAGGGGTTTGGGCGCAGCCTAGGGTTTAGGGTGCAGGGGTTAGGGCGCGGCCTAGGGTTTAGGGTGCAGGAGTTAGGGCGCGGCCAAGGGTTTTGGGTGCAGGTGTTAGGGCGCCGCATAGGGTTTAGGGTGCAGGGGTTAGAGCGCGGCCTAGGGTTTAGGGTGCAGGGGTTAGGGCGCAGCGTAGGGTTTAGGGTGCAGGGCTTAGGGCGCGGCCTAGGGTTTAGGGTGCAGGGGTTAGGGCGCAGCGTAGGGTTTAGGGTGCAGGGCTTAGGGCGCGGCCTAGGGTTTAGGGTGCAGGGGTTAGGGCGCGGCCTAGGGTTTAGGGTGCAGGGCTCAGGGCGCGGCCTAGGGTTTAGGGTGCAGGGGTTAGGGCGCGGCCTAGGGTTTAGGGTGCAGGGCTTAGGGCGCGGCCTAGGGTTTAGGGTGCAGGGCTTAGGGCGCGGCCTAGGGTTTAGGGTGCAGGGGTTAGGGCGCGGCCTAGGGTTTAGGGTGCAGGGCTCAGGGCGCGGCCTAGGGTTTAGGGTGCAGGGGTTAAGGCGCGGCCTAGGGTTTAGGGTGCAGGGCTTAGGGCACGGCCTAGGGTTTATGGTGCAGGGCTTAGGGCGCGGCCTAGGGTTTAGGGTGCAGGGGTTAGGGTGCGGCCTAGGGTTTAGGGTGCAGGGGTTAGGGGGCGGCCTAGGGTTTAGTGTGCAGGGGTTAGGGCGCAGCCTAGGGTTTAGGGTCCAGGGGTTAGGGCGCGGACTAGGGTTTAGGGTGCAGGGGTTAGGGCGCAGCCTAGGGTTTCGGGTGCAGGGCTTAGGGCGCGGCCTAGGGTTTAGGGTGCAGGGCTTAGGGCGCGGCCTAGGGTTTAGGGTGCAGGGGTTAGGGCGCGGCCTAGGGTTTAGGGTGCAGGGCTTAGGGCGCGGCGTAGGGTTTAGGGTGCAGGGGTTAGGGCGCGGCCGATGGTTTAGGGTGCAGGGGTTAGGGGGCGGCCTAGTGTTTAGGGTGCTGGGGTTAGGGCGCGGCCTAGGGTTTAGGGTGCAGGGGTTTGGGCGCGGCGTAGGGTTTAGGGTGCCGGGGTTAGGGCGCGGCCTAGGGTTTAGGGTGCAGGGCTTAGGGCGCGGCCTAGGGTTTAGGGTGCAGGGGTTAGGGCGCGGCCTAGGGTTTAGGGTTCAGGGGTTAGGGCGCGGCCTAGGGTTTAGGGTGCAGGGGTTAGGGCGCGGCCTAGGGTTTAGGGTGCAAAGCTTAGGGGGCGGCTAGGGTTTAGGGTGCAGGGGTTAGGCCGCGGCCTAGGGTTTAGGGTGCAGGGCTTAGGGCGCGGCCTAGGGTTTAGGGTGCAGGGGTTAGGGCGCGGCCTAGGGTTTAGGGTGCAGGGGTTAGGGCGCGGCCTAGGGTTTAGGGTGCAGGGGTTAGGGCGTGGCCTAGGGTTTAGGGTGCAGGGCTTAGGGCCCGGCCTAGGGTTTAGGGTGCAGGGGTTAGGGCGTGGCCTAGGGTTAAGGGTGCAGGGCTTAGGGCGCGGACTAGGGTTTAGGGTGCAGGTGTTAGGGCGCCGCATAGGGTTTAGGGTTCAGGGGTTAGGGCACGGCGTAGGGTTTAGGGTGCAGGGGTTAGGGCGCGGCGTAGGGTTTAGGGTGCAGGGGTTAGGGCGCGGCCTAGGGTTTAGGGTGCAGGGGTTAGGGCGCGGCCTAGGGTTGAGGGTGCAGGGCTTAGGGCGCGGCCTAGGGTTTAGGGTGCAGGGGTTTGGGCGCAGCCTAGGGTTAAGGCTGCAGGGGTTAGGGCGCGGCCTAGGGTTTAGGGTGCAGGAGTTAGGG
Source organism: Acanthiza pusilla (assembly GCA_036630365.1). Taxonomy (NCBI): domain Eukaryota; kingdom Metazoa; phylum Chordata; class Aves; order Passeriformes; family Acanthizidae; genus Acanthiza; species Acanthiza pusilla. The sequence goes on along the minus strand of JAXCHO010000355.1, from coordinate 123,591 downwards.
CGCGGCCTAGGGTTTTGGGTGCAGGTGTTGCGGCGCCGCATAGGGTTTAGGGTGCAGGGGTTAGGGCGCGGCCTAGGGTTTAGGGTGCAGGGGTTAGGGCGCAGCGTAGGGTTTAGGGTGCAGGGCTTAGGGCGCGGCCTAGGGTTTAGGGTGCAGGGGTTAGGGCGCAGCGTAGGGTTTAGGGTGCAGGGGTTAGGGCGCGGCCTAGGGTTTAGGGTGCAGGGGTTAGGGCGCGGCCTAGGGTTTAGGGTGCAGGGGTCAGGGCGCGGCCTAGGGTTTAGGGTGCAGGGGTTAGGGCGCGGCCTAGGCTTTAGGGTGCAGGGGTTAGGGCGCGGCCTAGGGTTTAGGGTGCAGGGCTTAGGGCGCGGCATAGGGTTTAGGGTGCAGGGGTTAGGGCGCGGCCTAGGGTTTAGGGTGCAGGGCATAGGGCGCGGCCTAGGGTTTAGGGTGCAGGGGTTAAGGCGCGGCCTAGGGTTTAGGGTGCAGGGCTTAGGGCACGGCCTAGGGTTTATGGTGCAGGGCTTAGGGCGCGGCCTAGGGTTTAGGGTGCAGGGCTTAGGGTGCGGCCTAGGGTTTAGGGTGCAGGGGTTAGGGGGCGGCCTAGGGTTTAGTGTGCAGGGGTTAGGGCGCGGCCTAGGGTTTAGGGTGCAGAGGTTAGGGCGCGGACTAGGGTTTAGGGTGCAGGGGTTAGGGCGCAGCCTAGGGTTTAGGGTTCAGGGGTTAGGGCGCGGCCTAGGGTTTAGGGTGCAGGGGTTAGAGCGCGGACTAGGGTTTATGGTGCAGGGGTTAGGGCGCAGCGTAGTGTTTAGGGTGCAGGGCTTAGGGCGCGGCCTAGAGTTTAGGGTGCAGGGGTTATGGCGCAGCGTAGGGTTTAGGGTGCAGGGCTTAGGACGCGGCCTAGGGTTTTGGGTGCAGGTGTTAGGGCGCCGCATAGGGTTTAGGGTGCAGGGGTTAGAGCGCGGCCTAGGGTTTAGGGTGCAGGGGTTAGGGCGCAGCCTAGGGTTTAGGTGCAGGGGTTAGGGCGTCGCATAGAGTTTAGGGTGCAGGGGTTAGGGCGCGGCCTAGGGTTTAGGGTGCAGGGGTTAGGGCACGGCGTAGGGTTTAGGGTGCAGGGGTTAGGGCGCGGCCTAGGGTTTAGGCTGCAGGGGTTAGGGCGCGGCCCAGGGTTTAGGGTGCAGGGGTTAGGGCGCGGCCTAGGGTTTAGGGTGCAGGGCTTAGGGCGCGGATTGGGGTTTAGGGTGCAGGGGTTTGGGCGCGGCGTAGGGTTTAGGGTGCAGGGGTTAGGGCGCGGCCTAGGGTTTAGGGTGCAGGGCTTAGGGCGCGGCCTAGGGTTTAGGGTGCAGGGGTTAGGGCGCGGCCTAGGGTTTAGGGTGCAGGGGTTAGGGCGCGGCCTAGGGTTTAGGGTGCAAAGCTTAGGGGGCGGCTAGGGTTTAGGGTGCAGGGGTTAGGGCGCGGCCTAGGGTTTAGGGTGCAGGGCTTAGGGCGCGGCCTAGGGTTTAGGGTGCAGGGGTTAGGGCGCAGCCTAGAGTTTAGGGTGCAGGGGTTAGGGCGCGGCCTAGGGTTTAGGGTGCAGGGGTTAGGGCGTGGCCTAGGGTTTAGGGTGCAGGGCTTAGGGCCCGGCCTAGGGTTTAGGGTGCAGGGGTTAGGGCGTGGCCTAGGGTTAAGGGTGCAGGGCTTAGGGCGCGGACTAGGGTTTAGGGTGCAGGTGTTAGGGCGCCGCATAGGGTTTAGGGTTCAGGGGTTAGGGCACGGCGTAGGGTTTAGGGTGCAGGGGTTAGGGCGCGGCGTAGGGTTTAGGGTGCAGGGGTTAGGGCGCGGCCTAGGGTTTAGGGTGCAGGGGTTAGGGCGCGGCCTAGGGTTGAGGGTGCAGGGCTTAGAACGCGGCCTAGGGTTTAGGGTGCAGGGGTTTGGGCGCAGCCTAGGGTTTAGGGTGCAGGGGTTAGGGCGCGGCCTAGGGTTTAGGGTGCAGGAGTTAGGGCGCGGCCTAGGGTTTTGGGTGCAGGTGTTAGGGCGCCGCATAGGGTTTAGGGTGCAGGGGTTAGAGCGCGGCCTAGGGTTTAGGGTGCAGGGGTTAGGGCGCAGCGTAGGGTTTAGGGTGCAGGGCTTAGGGCGCGGCCTAGGGTTTAGGGTGCAGGGGTTAGGGCGCAGCGTAGGGTTTAGGGTGCAGGGCTTAGGGCGCGGCCTAGGGTTTAGGGTGCAGGGGTTAGGGCGCGGCCTAGGGTTTAGGGTGCAGGGCTCAGGGCGCGGCCTAGGGTTTAGGGTGCAGGGGTTAGGGCGCGGCCTAGGGTTTAGGGTGCAGGGCTTAGGGCGCGGCCTAGGGTTTAGGGTGCAGGGCTTAGGGCGCGGCCTAGGGTTTAGGGTGCAGGGGTTAGGGCGCGGCCTAGGGTTTAGGGTGCAGGGCTCAGGGCGCGGCCTAGGGTTTAGGGTGCAGGGGTTAAGGCGCGGCCTAGGGTTTAGGGTGCAGGGCTTAGGGCACGGCCTAGGGTTTATGGTGCAGGGCTTAGGGCGCGGCCTAGGGTTTAGGGTGCAGGGGTTAGGGTGCGGCCTAGGGTTTAGGGTGCAGGGGTTAGGGGGCGGCCTAGGGTTTAGTGTGCAGGGGTTAGGGCGCAGCCTAGGGTTTAGGGTCCAGGGGTTAGGGCGCGGACTAGGGTTTAGGGTGCAGGGGTTAGGGCGCAGCCTAGGGTTTCGGGTGCAGGGCTTAGGGCGCGGCCTAGGGTTTAGGGTGCAGGGCTTAGGGCGCGGCCTAGGGTTTAGGGTGCAGGGGTTAGGGCGCGGCCTAGGGTTTAGGGTGCAGGGCTTAGGGCGCGGCGTAGGGTTTAGGGTGCAGGGGTTAGGGCGCGGCCGATGGTTTAGGGTGCAGGGGTTAGGGGGCGGCCTAGTGTTTAGGGTGCTGGGGTTAGGGCGCGGCCTAGGGTTTAGGGTGCAGGGGTTTGGGCGCGGCGTAGGGTTTAGGGTGCCGGGGTTAGGGCGCGGCCTAGGGTTTAGGGTGCAGGGCTTAGGGCGCGGCCTAGGGTTTAGGGTGCAGGGGTTAGGGCGCGGCCTAGGGTTTAGGGTTCAGGGGTTAGGGCGCGGCCTAGGGTTTAGGGTGCAGGGGTTAGGGCGCGGCCTAGGGTTTAGGGTGCAAAGCTTAGGGGGCGGCTAGGGTTTAGGGTGCAGGGGTTAGGCCGCGGCCTAGGGTTTAGGGTGCAGGGCTTAGGGCGCGGCCTAGGGTTTAGGGTGCAGGGGTTAGGGCGCGGCCTAGGGTTTAGGGTGCAGGGGTTAGGGCGCGGCCTAGGGTTTAGGGTGCAGGGGTTAGGGCGTGGCCTAGGGTTTAGGGTGCAGGGCTTAGGGCCCGGCCTAGGGTTTAGGGTGCAGGGGTTAGGGCGTGGCCTAGGGTTAAGGGTGCAGGGCTTAGGGCGCGGACTAGGGTTTAGGGTGCAGGTGTTAGGGCGCCGCATAGGGTTTAGGGTTCAGGGGTTAGGGCACGGCGTAGGGTTTAGGGTGCAGGGGTTAGGGCGCGGCGTAGGGTTTAGGGTGCAGGGGTTAGGGCGCGGCCTAGGGTTTAGGGTGCAGGGGTTAGGGCGCGGCCTAGGGTTGAGGGTGCAGGGCTTAGGGCGCGGCCTAGGGTTTAGGGTGCAGGGGTTAGGGCGCGGCCTAGGGTTTAGGGTGCAGGAGTTAGGGCGCGGCCTAGGGTTTTGGGTGCAGGTGTTGGGGCGCCGCATAGGGTTTAGGGTGCAGGGGTTAGGGCGCGGCCTAGGGTTTAGGGTGCAGGGGTTAGGGCGCAGCGTAGGGTTTAGGGTGCAGGGCTTAGGGCGCGGCCTAGGGTTTAGGGTGCAGGGGTTAGGGCGCAGCGTAGGGTTTAGGGTGCAGGGGTTAGGGCGCGGCCTAGGGTTTAGGGTGCAGGGGTTAGGGCGCGGCCTAGGGTTTAGGGTGCAGGGGTCAGGGCGCGGCCTAGGGTTTAGGGTGCAGGGGTTAGGGCGCGGCCTAGGCTTTAGGGTGCAGGGGTTAGGGCGCGGCCTCGGGTTTAGGGTGCAGGGCTTAGGGCGCGGCATAGGGTTTAGGGTGCAGGGGTTAGGGCGCGGCCTAGGGTTTAGGGTGCAGGGCATAGGGCGCGGCCTAGGGTTTAGGGTGCAGGGGTTAAGGCGCGGCCTAGGGTTTAGGGTGCAGGGCTTAGGGCACGGCCTAGGGTTTATGGTGCAGGGCTTAGGGCGCGGCCTAGGGTTTAGGGTGCAGGGCTTAGGGTGCGGCCTAGGGTTTAGGGTGCAGGGGTTAGGGGGCCGCCTAGGGTTTAGTGTGCAGGGGTTAGGGCGCGGCCTAGGGTTTAGGGTGCAGAGGTTAGGGCGCGGACTAGGGTTTAGGGTGCAGGGGTTAGGGCGCAGCCTAGGGTTTAGGGTGCAGGGCTTAGGGCGCGGCCTAGGGTTTAGGGTGCAGGGCTTAGGGCGCGGCCTAGAGTTTAGGGTGCAGGGCTTAGGGCGCGGACTAGGGTTTTGGGTTCAGGTCTTAGGGCGCGGCCTAGGGTTTAGGGTGCAGGGCTTAGGGCGCGGCCTAGTGTTTAGGGTGCAGGGGTTAGGGCGCGGCCTAGGGTTTAGGGTGCAGGTGTTAGGGCGCGGCCTAGGGTTTAGGGTGCAGGGGTTAGGGTTCGGCCTAGAGTTTAGGGTGCAGGGCTTAGGGCGCGGCCTAGGGTTTAGGGTGCAGGGGTTAGGGCGCGGCCTAGGGTTTAGGGTGCAGGGGTTAGGGCGCAGCGTAGGGTTTAGGGAGCAGGGGTTAGGGCGCGGCCTAGGGTTTAGGGTGCAGGGGTTAGGGCGCGGCCAAGGGTTTAGGGTGCAGGGCTTAGGGTGCGGCCTAGGGTTTAGGGTGCACGGGTTAGGGCGCGGCCTAGGGTTTAGGGTGCAGGGGTTAGGGCGCGGCGTAGGGTTTAGGGTGCAGGGGTTAGGGCGCGGCCTATGGTTTAGGGTGCAGGGGTTAGGGCGCGGCCTAATGTTTAGGGTGCAGGGGTTAGGGCGCGGCCTATGGTTTAGGGTGCAGGGGTTTGGGCGCGGCCTAGGGTTTAGGGTGCAGGGCTTAGGGCACGGCCTAGGGTTTAGGGTGCAGGGCTTAGGGCGCGGCCTAGGGTTTAGTGTGCAGGGTTTAGGGCGCGGCCTAGGGTTTAGGGTGCAGGGGTTTGGCCGCGGCCTAGGGTTTAAGGTGCAGGGGTTAGGGCGCGGCCTAGGGTTTAGGGTACAGGGGTTTGGGCGCGGCCTAGGGTTTAGGGTGCAGGGGTTAGGGCGCGGCCTAGGGTTTAGGGTGCAGGGGTTAGGGCGCGGCCTAGGGTTTAGGGTGCAGGGGTTAGGGCGCGGCCTAGGGTTTAGGGTGCAGGGCTTAGGGCGCGGCCTAGGGTTTAGGGTGCAGGGGTTAGGGCGCGGCCTAGTGTTTAGGGTGCAGGGGTTAGGGCGCGGCCTAGGGTTTAGGGTGCAGGGGTTTGGGCGCGGCCTAGGGTTTAGGGTTCAGGGGTTAGGGTGCGGCCTAGGGTTTAGGGTGCAGGGCTTAGGGCGCGGCCTAGGGTTTAGGGTGCAGGGCTTAGGGCGCGGCGTAGGGTTTAGGGTGCAGGGGTTAGGGCGCGGCCTAGGGTTTAGGGTACAGGGCTTAGGGCGCGGCCTGGGGTTTCGGGTGCAGGGGTTAGGGCGCGGCCTAGGGTTTAGGGTGCAGGGGTTTGGGCGCGGCCTAAAGTTTAGGGTGCAGGGCTTAGGGCGCGGCCTATGGTTTAGGGTGCAGGGCTTAGGGCGCGGCCTCGGGTTTAGGGTGCAGGGCTTAGGGCGCGGCGTAGGGTTTAGGGTGCAGGGGTTAGGGCGCGGCCTATGGTTTAGGGTTCAGGGGTTTGGGCGCGGCCTAGGGTTTAGGGTTCAGGGGTTAGGGCGCGGCCTAGGGTTTAGGGTGCAGGGCTTAGGGCGCGGCCTAGGGTTTAGGGTGCAGGGCTTAGGGCGCGGCCTAGGGTTTAGGGTGCAGGGGTTAGGGCGCGGCCTATGGTTTAGGGTGCAGGGGTTAGGGCGCGGCCTTGTGTTTAGGGTGCAGGGGTTAGGGCGCGGCCTAGGGTTTAGGGTGCAGGGGTTTGGGCGCGGCCTAGGGTTTAGGGTGCAGGGCTTAGGGCGCGGCCTAGGGTTTAGGGTGCAGGGCTTAGGGCGCGGCCTCGGGTTTAGGGTGCAGGGCTTAGGGCGCGGCGTAGGGTTTAGGGTGCAGGGGTTAGGGCGCGGCCTATGGTTTAGGGTGCAGGGGTTAGGGCGCGGCCTAGTGTTTAGGGTGCTGGGGTTAGGGCGCGGCCTAGGGTTTAGGGTGCAGGGGTTAGGGCGCGGCGTAGGGTTTAGGGTGCAGGGCGTAGGGCGCGGCCTAGGGTTTAGGGTGCAGGGCTTAGGGCGCGGCCTAGGGTTTAGGGTGCAGGGGTTAGGGCGCGGCCTAGGGTTTTGGGTCCAGGGGTTAGGGCGCGGCCTAGGGTTTAAGGTGCAAAGCTTAGGGGGCGGCTAGGGTTTAGGGTGCAGGGGTTAGGGCGCGGCCTAGGCTTTAGGGTGCAGGGGTTAGGGCGCGGCCTAGGGTTTAGGGTGCAGCGCTTAGGGCGCGGCCTAGGGTTTAGGGTGCAGGGGTTAGGGCGCGGCCTAGGGTTTAGGGTGCAGGGCTTAGGGCGTGGCCTAGGGTTTAGGGTGCAGGGCTTAGGGCCCGGCCTAGGGTTTAGGGTGCAGGGGTTAGGGCGTGGCCTAGGGTTAAGGGTGCAGGGCTTAGGGCGCGGACTAGGGTATTGGGTGCAGGTGTTAGGGCGCCGCATAGGGTTTAGGGTTCAGGGGTTAGGGCACGGCGTAGGGTTTAGGGTGCAGGGGTTAGGGCGCGGCGTAGGGTTTAGGGTGCAGGGGTTAGGGCGCGGCCTAGGGTTTAGGGTGCAGGGGTTAGGGCGCGGCCTAGGGTTGAGGGTGCAGGGGTTAGGGCGCGGCCTAGGGTTTAGGGTGCAGGGGTTTGGGCGCAGCCTAGGGTTTAGGGTGCAGGGGTTAGGGCGCGGCCTAGGGTTTAGGGCGCAGGGGTTAGGGCGCGGCTTAGGGTTTAGGGTGCAGGGCTTAGGGCGCGGCCTAGGGTTTAGGGTGCAAGGGTTAGGGCGCGGCCTAGTGTTTAGGGTGCAGGGGTTAGGGCGCGGCCTAGGGTTTAGGGTGCAGGGGTTAGGGCGCGGCCTAGGGTTTAGGGTGCAGGGCTTAGGGCGCGGCCTAGGGTTTAGGGTGCAGGGGTTAGGGCCCGGCCTAGGGCTTAGGGTGCAGGGCTTTGGGCGCGGCCTAGGGTCTAGGTTGCAGGGGTTAGGGCGCGGACTAGGCTTTAGGGTGCAGGGGTTAAGGCGCGGCGTAGGGTTTAGGGTGCAGGGCTTAGGGCGCGGTCTAGGGTTTAGGGTGCAGGGGTTAGGGCGCGGCCTCGGGTTTAGGGAGCAGGGCTTAGGGCGCAGCCTAGGGTTTAGGGTGCAGGGGTTAGGGTGCGGCCTAGTGTTTAGGGTGCAGGGCTTAGGGCGCGGACTGGGGTTTCGGGTGCAGGTGTTAGGGCGCCGCATAGGGTTTAGGGTGCAGGGGTTAGGGCGAGGCCTAGGGTTTATGGTGCAGGGCTTAGGGCGCGGCCTATGGTTTAGGGTGCAGGGCTTAGGGCGCGGCCTAGGGTTTAGGGTGCAGGGCTTAGGGCGTGGCCTAGGGTTTAGGGTGCAAAGCTTAGGGCGCGGCCTATGGTTTAGGGTGCAGGGCTTAGGGCGCGGCCTAGGGTTTAGGGTGCAGGGGTTAGGGCGAGGCCTAGGGTTTAGGGTGCAGGAGTTTGGCCGCGGCCTAGGGTTTAAGGTGCAGGGGTTAGGGCGCGGCCTAGGGTTTAGGGTGCAGTGGTTAAGGCGCGGCCTAGGGTTTAGGGTGCAGGGGTTAGGGCGCGACCTAGGGTTTAGGGTGCAGGGCGTAGGGCGCGGCCTAGGGTTTAGGGTGCAGGGCTTAGGGCGCGGCCTAGGGTTTAGGGTGCAGGGCTTAGGGCGCGGCCTAGGGTTTAGGGTGCAGGGGTTAGGGCGCGGCCTAGGGTTTAGGGTGCAGGGCTTAGGGCGCGGCCTAGGGTTTAGGGTGCAGGGGTGAGGGCGCGGCCTAGGGTTTAGGGTGCAGGGGTTAGGGCGCGGCCTAGGGTTTAGGGTGCAGGGGTTAGGGCGCGGCCTAGGGTTTAGGGTGCAGGGGTTAGGGCGCGGCCTAGGGTTTAGGCTCCAGGGGTTAGGGCAGGGCCTAGGGTTTAGGGTGCAGGGCTTAGGGCGCGGCCTAGGGTTTAGGGTGCAGGGATTAGGGCGCGGCCTAGGGTTTAGGGTGCAGGGCTAAGGGCGCGGCCTAGGGTTTAGGGTGCAGGGCTTAGGGCGCGGCCTAGGGTTTAGGGTGCAGGGCTTAGGGCGCGGCCTCGGGTTAAGGTGCAGGGCTTAGGGCGCGGACTGGGGTTTCGGGTGCAGGTGTTAGGGCGCCGCATAGGGTTAAGGGTGCAGGGGTTAGGGCGCGGCTTAGGGTTTAGGGTGCAGGGCTTAGGGCGCGGCCTAGGGTTTAGGGTGCAGGGGTTAGGGCGTGGCCTAGGGTTTAGGGTGCAGGGCTTAGGGCGCGGCCTAGGGTTTAGGGTGCAGGGCTTGGGGTGCGGCATAGGTTTTAGGGTACAGGGCTTAGGGCGCGGCCTAGGGTTTAGGGTGCAGGGGTTAGGGCGTGGCCTAGGGTTTAGGGTGCAGGGCTTAGTGCGCGGCCTAGGGTTTAGGGTGCAGGTGTTAGGGCGCGGCCTAGGGTTTAGGGTGCAGGGCTTAGGGCGCGGCCTAGGGTTTAGGGTGCAGGGGTTAGGGCGCAGCCTAGGGTTTAGGGTGCAGGGCTTAGGGCGCGGCCTAGGGTTTAGGGTGCAGGGCTTAGGGCGCGGCCTAGAGTTTAGGGTGCAGGGCTTAGGGCGCGGACTAGGGTTTTGGGTTCAGGTCTTAGGGCGCGGCCTAGGGTTTAGGGTGCAGGGCTTAGGGCGCGGCCTAGTGTTTAGGGTGCAGGGGTTAGGGCGCGGCCTAGGGTTTAGGGTTCAGGGGTTTGGGCGCGGCCTAGGGTTTAGGGTTCAGGGGTTAGGGCGCGGCCTAGGGTTTAGGGTGCAGGGCTTAGGGCGCGGCCTAGGGTTTAGGGTGCATGGCTTAGGGCGCGGCCTAGGGTTTAGGGTGCAGAGCTTAGGGCGCGGCCTAGTGTTTAGGGTGCAGGGGTTAGGGCGCGGCCTAGGGTTTAGGGTGCAGGGGTTAGGGCGCGGCCAAGGGTTTAGGGTGCAGGGCTTAGGGTGCGGCCTAGGGTTTAGGGTGTACGGGTTAGGGCGCGGCCTAGGGTTTAAGGTGCAGGGGTTAGGGCGCGGCGTAGGGTTTAGGGTGCAGGGGTTAGGGCGCGGCCTATGGTTTAGGGTGCAGGGGTTAGGGCGCGGCCTAATGTTTAGGGTGCAGGGGTTAGGGCGCGGCCTATGGTTTAGGGTGCAGGGGTTTGGGCGCGGCTTAGGGTTTAGGGTGCAGGGCTTAGGGCACGGCCTAGGGTTTAGGGTGCAAAGCTTAGGGGGCGGCTAGGGTTTAGGGTGCAGGGGTTAGGGCGCGGCCTAGGCTTTAGGGTGCAGGGCTTAGGGCGCGGCCTAGGGTTTAGGGTGCAGGGCTTAGGGCGCGGCCTAGGGTTTAGGGTGCAGGGGTTAGGGCGCGGCCTAGGGTTTAGGGTGCAGGGCTTAGGGCGTGGCCTAGGGTTTAGGGTGCAGGGCTTAGGGCCCGGCCTAGGGTTTAGGGTGCAGGGGTTAGGGCGTGGCCTAGGGTTAAGGGTGCAGGGCTTAGGGCGCGGACTAGGGTATTGGGTGCAGGTGTTAGGGCGCCGCATAGGGTTTAGGGTTCAGGGGTTAGGGCACGGCGTAGGGTTTAGGGTGCAGGGGTTAGGGCGCGGCCTAGGGTTTAGGGTGCAGGGGTTAGGGCGCGGCCTAGGGTTTAGGGTGCAGGGCTTAGGGCGCGGCCTAGGGTTGAGGGTGCAGGGGTTAGGGCGCGGCCTAGGGTTTAGGGTGCAGGGGTTTGGGCGCAGCCTAGGGTTTAGGGTGCAGGGGTTAGGGCGCGGCCTAGGGTTTAGGGCGCAGGGGTTAGGGCGCGGCTTAGGGTTTAGGGTGCAGGGGTTAGGGCGCGGCCTAGGGTTTAGGGTGCAAGGGTTAGGGCGCGGCCTAGTGTTTAGGGTGCAGGGGTTAGGGCGCGGCCTAGGGTTTAGGGTGCAGGGGTTAGGGCGCGGCCTAGGGTTTAGGGTGCAGGGGTTAGGGCGCGGCCTAGGGTTTAGGGTGCAGGGGTTAGGGCCCGGCCTAGGGCTTAGGGTGCAGGGCTTTGGGCGCGGCCTAGGGTCTAGGTTGCAGGGGTTAGGGCGCGGACTACGCTTTAGGGTGCAGGGGTTAAGGCGCGGCGTAGGGTTTAGGGTGCAGGGCTTAGGGCGCGGTCTAGGGTTTAGGGTGCAGGGGTTAGGGCGCGGCCTAGGGTTTAGGGAGCAGGGCTTAGGGCGCAGCCTAGGGTTTAGGGTGCAGGGGTTAGGGTGCGGCCTAGTGTTTAGGGTGCAGGGCTTAGGGCGCGGACTGGGGTTTCGGGTGCAGGTGTTAGGGCGCCGCATAGGGTTTAGGGTGTAGGGGTTAGGGCGAGGCCTAGGGTTTAGGGTGCAGGGCTTAGGGCGCGGCCTATGGTTTAGGGTGCAGGGCTTAGGGCGCGGCCTAGGGTTTAGGGTGCAGGGCTTAGGGCGTGGCCTAGGGTTTAGGGTGCAAAGCTTAGGGCGCGGCCTATGGTTTAGGGTGCAGGGCTTAGGGCGCGGCCTAGGGTTTAGGGTGCAGGGGTTAGGGCGAGGCCTAGGGTTTAGGGTGCAGGAGTTTGGCCGCGGCCTAGGGTTTAAGGTGCAGGGGTTAGGGCGCGGCCTAGGGTTTAGGGTGCAGTGGTTAAGGCGCGGCCTAGGGTTTAGGGTGCAGGGGTTAGGGCGCGACCTAGGGTTTAGGGTGCAGGGCGTAGGGCGCGGCCTAGGGTTTAGGGTGCAGGGCTTAGGGCGCGGCCTAGGGTTTAGGGTGCAGGGCTTAGGGCGCAGCCTAGGGTTTAGGGTGCAGGGGTTAGGGCGCGGCCTAGGGTTTAGGGTGCAGGGCTTAGGGCGCGGCCTAGGGTTTAGGGTGCAGGGGTGAGGGCGCGGCCTAGGGTTTAGGGTGCAGGGGTTAGGGCGCGGCCTAGGGTTTAGGGTGCAGGGGTTAGGGCGCGGCCTAGGGTTTAGGGTGCAGGGGTTAGGGCGCGGCCTAGGGTTTAGGCTCCAGGGGTTAGGGCGCGGCCTAGGGTTTAGGGTGCAGGGCTTAGGGCGCGGCCTAGGGTTTAGGGTGCAGGGCTTAGGGCGCGGCCTAGGGTTTAGGGTGCAGGGCTAAGGGCGCGGCCTAGGGTTTAGGGTGCAGGGCTTAGGGCGCGGCCTAGGGTTTAGGGTGCAGGGCTTAGGGCGCGGCCTCGGGTTAAGGTGCAGGGCTTAGGGCGCGGACTGGGGTTTCGGGTGCAGGTGTTAGGGCGCCGCATAGGGTTAAGGGTGCAGGGGTTAGGGCGCGGCTTAGGGTTTAGGGTGCAGGGCTTAGGGCGCGGCCTAGGGTTTAGGGTGCAGGGGTTAGGGCGTGGCCTAGGGTTTAGGGTGCAGGGCTTAGGGCGCGGCCTAGGGTTTAGGGTGCAGGGCTTGGGGTGCGGCATAGGTTTTAGGGTGCAGGGCTTAGGGCGCGGCCTAGGGTTTAGGGTGCAGGGGTTAGGGCGTGGCCTAGGGTTTAGGGTGCAGGGCTTAGTGCGCGGCCTAGGGTTTAGGGTGCAGGTGTTAGGGCGCGGCCTAGGGTTTAGGGTGCAGGGCTTAGGGCGCGGCCTAGGGTTTAGGGTGCAGGGGTTAGGGCGCAGCCTAGGGTTTAGGGTGCAGGGCTTAGGGCGCGGCCTAGGGTTTAGGGTGCAGGGCTTAGGGCGCGGCCTAGAGTTTAGGGTGCAGGGCTTAGGGCGCGGACTAGGGTTTTGGGTTCAGGTCTTAGGGCGCGGCCTAGGGTTTAGGGTGCAGGGCTTAGGGCGCGGCCTAGTGTTTAGGGTGCAGGGGTTAGGGCGCGGCCTAGGGTTTAGGGTGCAGGTGTTAGGGCGCGGCCTAGGGTTTAGGGTGCAGGGGTTAGGGTTCGGCCTAGAGTTTAGGGTGCAGGGCTTAGGGCGCGGCCTAGGGTTTAGGGTGCATGGCTTAGGGCGCGGCCTAGGGTTTAGGGTGCAGAGCTTAGGGCGCGGCCTAGTGTTTAGGGTGCAGGGGTTAGGGCGCGGCCTAGGGTTTAGGGTGCAGGGGTTAGGGCGCGGCCAAGGGTTTAGGGTGCAGGGCTTAGGGTGCGGCCTAGGGTTTAGGGTGCACGGGTTAGGGCGCGGCCTAGGGTTTAGGGTGCAGGGGTTAGGGCGCGGCGTAGGGTTTAGGGTGCAGGGGTTAGGGCGCGGCCTATGGTTTAGGGTGCAGGGGTTAGGGCGCGGCCTAATGTTTAGGGTGCAGGGGTTAGGGCGCGGCCTATGGTTTAGGGTGCAGGGGTTTGGGCGCGGCTTAGGGTTTAGGGTGCAGGGCTTAGGGCACGGCCTAGGGTTTAGGGTGCAGGGCTTAGGGCGCGGCCTAGGGTTTAGTGTGCAGGGTTTAGGGCGCGGCCTAGGGTTTAGGGTGCAGGGGTTTGGCCGCGGCCTAGGGTTTAAGGTGCAGGGGTTAGGGCGCGGCCTAGGGTTTAGGGTACAGGGGTTTGGGCGCGGCCTAGGGTTTAGGGTGCAGGGGTTAGGGCGCGGCCTAGGGTTTAGGGTGCAGGGGTTAGGGCGCGGCCTAGGGTTTAGGGTGCAGGGGTTAGGGCGCGGCCTAGGGTTTAGGGTGCAGGGCTTAGGGCGCGGCCTAGGGTTTAGGGTGCAGGGGTTAGGGCGCGGCCTAGTGTTTAGGGTGCAGGGGTTAGGGCGCGGCGTAGGGTTTAGGGTGCAGGGGTTAGGGCGCGGCCTAGGGTTTAGGGTACAGGGCTTAGGGCGCGGCCTGGGGTTTCGGGTGCAGGGGTTAGGGCGCGGCCTAGGGTTTAGGGTGCAGGGGTTTGGGCGCGGCCTAAAGTTTAGGGTGCAGGGCTTAGGGCGCGGCCTATGGTTTAGGGTGCAGGGCTTAGGGCGCGGCCTCGGGTTTAGGGTGCAGGGCTTAGGGCGCGGCGTAGGGTTTAGGGTGCAGGGGTTAGGGCGCGGCCTATGGTTTAGGGTTCAGGGGTTTGGGCGCGGCCTAGGGTTTAGGGTTCAGGGGTTAGGGCGCGGCCTAGGGTTTAGGGTGCAGGGCTTAGGGCGCGGCCTAGGGTTTAGGGTGCAGGGCTTAGGGCGCGGCCTAGGGTTTAGGGTGCAGGGGTTAGGGCGCGGCCTATGGTTTAGGGTGCAGGGGTTAGGGCGCGGCCTTGTGTTTAGGGTGCAGGGGTTAGGGCGCGGCCTAGGGTTTAGGGTGCAGGGGTTTGGGCGCGGCCTAGGGTTTAGGGTGCAGGGCTTAGGGCGCGGCCTAGGGTTTAGGGTGCAGGGCTTAGGGCGCGGCCTCGGGTTTAGGGTGCAGGGCTTAGGGCGCGGCGTAGGGTTTAGGGTGCAGGGGTTAGGGCGCGGCCTATGGTTTAGGGTGCAGGGGTTAGGGCGCGGCCTAGTGTTTAGGGTGCTGGGGTTAGGGCGCGGCCTAGGGTTTAGGGTGCGGGGGTTAGGGCGCGGCCTAGGGTTTAGTGTGCAGGGCGTAGGGCGCGGCCTAGGGTTTAGGGTGCAGGGCTTAGGGCGCGGCCTAGGGTTTAGGGTGCAGGGGTTAGGGCGCGGCCTAGGGTTTTGGGTCCAGGGGTTAGGGCGCGGCCTAGGGTTTAGGGTGCAAAGCTTAGGGGGCGGCTAGGGTTTAGGGTGCAGGGGTTAGGGCGCGGCCTAGGCTTTAGGGTGCAGGGGTTAGGGCGCGGCCTAGGGTTTAGGGTGCAGGGCTTAGGGCGCGGCCAAGGGTTTAGGGTGCAGGGGTTAGGGCGCGGCCTAGGGTTTAGGGTGCAGGGCTTAGGGCGTGGCCTAGGGTTTAGGGTGCAGGGCTTAGGGCCCGGCCTAGGGTTTAGGGTGCAGGGGTTAGGGCGTGGCCTAGGGTTAAGGGTGCAGGGCTTAGGGCGCGGACTAGGGTATTGGGTGCAGGTGTTAGGGCGCCGCATAGGGTTTAGGGTTCAGGGGTTAGGGCACGGCGTAGGGTTTAGGGTGCAGGGGTTAGGGCGCGGCGTAGGGTTTAGGGTGCAGGGGTTAGGGCGCGGCCTAGGGTTTAGGGTGCAGGGCTTAGGGCGCGGCCTAGGGTTGAGGGTGCAGGGCTTAGGGCGTGGCCTAGGGTTTAGGGTGCAGGGGTTTGGGCGCAGCCTAGGGTTTAGGGTGCAGGGGTTAGGGCGCGGCCTAGGGTTTAGGGCGCAGGGGTTAGGGCGCGGCTTAGGGTTTAGGGTGCAGGGCTTAGGGCGCGGCCTAGGGTTTAGGGTGCAAGGGTTAGGGCGCGGCCTAGTGTTTAGGGTGCAGGGGTTAGGGCGCGGCCTAGGGTTTAGGGTGCAGGGGTTAGGGCGCGGCCTAGGGTTTAGGGTGCAGGGCTTAGGGCGCGGCCTAGGGTTTAGGGTGCAGGGGTTAGGGCCCGGCCTAGGGCTTAGGGTGCAGGGCTTTGGGCGCGGCCTAGGGTTTAGGTTGCAGGGGTTAGGGCGCGGCCTAGGGTTTAGGGTGCAGGGGTTAAGGCGCGGCGTAGGGTTTAGGGTGCAGGGCTTAGGGCGCGGTCTAGGGTTTAGGGTGCAGGGGTTAGGGCGCGGCCTAGGGTTTAGGGAGCAGGGCTTAGGGCGCAGCCTAGGGTTTAGGGTGCAGGGGTTAGGGTGCGGCCTAGTGTTTAGGGTGCAGGGCTTAGGGCGCGGACTGGGGTTTCGGGTGCAGGTGTTAGGGCGCCGCATAGGGTTTAGGGTGCAGGGGTTAGGGCGAGGCCTAGGGTTTAGGGTGCAGGGGTTAGGGCGCGGCCTATGGTTTAGGGTGCAGGGCTTAGGGCGCGGCCTAGGGTTTAGGGTGCAGGGCTTAGGGCGTGGCCTAGGGTTTAGGGTGCAAAGCTTAGGGCGCGGCCTATGGTTTAGGGTGCAGGGCTTAGGGCGCGGCCTAGGGTTTAGGGTGCAGGGGTTAGGGCGAGGCCTAGGGTTTAGGGTGCAGGAGTTTGGCCGCGGCCTAGGGTTTAAGGTGCAGGGGTTAGGGCGCGGCCTATGGTTTAGGGTGCAGGGGTTAGGGCGCGACCTAGGGTTTAGGGTGCAGGGCGTAGGGCGCGGCCTAGGGTTTAGGGTGCAGGGCTTAGGGCGCGGCCTAGGGTTTAGGGTGCAGGGCTTAGGGCGCGGCGTAGGGTTTAGGGTGCAGGGGTTAGGGCGCGGCCTAGGGTTTAGGGTGCAGGGCTTAGGGCGCGGCCTAGGGTTTAGGGTGCAGGGGTTAGGGCGCGGCCTAGGGTTTAGGGTGCAGGGGTTAGGGCGCGGCCTAGGGTTTAGGGTGCAGGGGTTAGGGCGCGGCCTAGGGTTTAGGCTCCAGGGGTTATGGCACGGCCTAGGGTTTAGGGTGCAGGGCTTAGGGCGCGGCCTAGGGTTTAGGGTGCAGGGATTAGGGCGCGGCCTAGGGTTTAGGGTGCAGGGCTAAGGGCGCGGCCTAGGGTTTAGGGTGCAGGGCTTAGGGCGCGGCCTAGGGTTTAGGGTGCAGGGCTTAGGGCGCGGCCTAGGGTTAAGGTGCAGGGCTTAGGGCGCGGACTGGGGTTTCGGGTGCAGGTGTTAGGGCGCCGCATAGGGTTAAGGGTGCAGGGGTTAGGGCGCGGCTTAGGGTTTAGGGTGCAGGGCTTAGGGCGCGGCGTAGGGTTTAGGGTGCAGGGGTTAGGGCGTGGCCTAGGGTTTAGGGTGCAGGGCTTAGGGCGCGGCCTAGGGTTTAGGGTGCAGGGCTTAGGGTGCCGCATAGGTTTTAGGGTGCAGGGCTTAGGGCGCGGCCTAGGGTTTAGGGTGCAGGGGTTAGGGCGTGGCCTAGGGTTTAGGGTGCAGGGCTTAGTGCGCGGCCTAGGGTTTAGGGTGCAGGGCTTAGGGCGCGGCCTAGGGTTTAGGGTGCAGGGCTTAGGGCGCGGCCTAGGGTTTAGGGTGCAGGGGTTAGGGCGCGGCCTAGGGTTTAGGGTGCAGGGGTTAGGGCGCGGCCTAGGGTTTAGGGTGCAGGGCTTAGAACGCGGCCTAGTGTTTAGGGTGCAGGGGGTAGGGCGCGCCCTAGGGTTTAGGGTGCAGGGGTTAGGGCGCGGCCTAGGGTTTAGGGTGCAGGGCTTAGTGCGCGGCCTAGGGTTTAGGGTGCAGGGCTTAGGGCGCGGCCTAGGGTTTAGGGTGCAGGGCTTAGGGCGCGGCCTAGGGTTTAGGGTGCAGGGGTTAGGGCGCGGCCTAGGGTTTAGGGTGCAGGGCTTAGGGCGCGGCCTAGGGTTTAGGGTGCAGGGCTTAGGGCGCGGCCTAGTGTTTAGGGTGCAGGGGTTAGGGCGCGGCCTAGGGTTTAGGGTGCAGGGGTTAGGGCGCGGCCTAGGGTTGAGGGTGCAGGGCTTAGGGCGCGGCCTAGGGTTTAGGGTGCAGGGCTTAGGGCGCGGCCTAGGGTTTAGGGTGCAGGGGTTAGGGCGCGACCTAGGGTTTAGGGTGCAGGGGTTAGGGCGCGGCCTCGGGTTTAGGGTGCAGGGGTTAGGGCGCGGCCTAGGGTTTAGGGTGCAGGGGTTAGAGCGCGGCCTAGGGTTTAGGGTGCAGGGGTTAGGGCGCAGCGTAGGGTTTAGGGTGCAGGGCTTAGGGCGCGGCCTAGAGTTTAGGGTGCAGGGGTTAGGGCGCAGCGTAGGGTTTCGGGTGCAGGGTTTAGGGCGCGGCCTAGGGTTTTGGGTGCAGGTGTTAGGGCGCCGCATAGGGTTTAGGGTGCAGGGGTTAGAGCGCGGCCTAGGGTTTAGGGTGCAGGGGTTAGGGCGCAGCCTAGGGTTTAGGTGCAGGGGTTAGGGCGCCGCATAGAGTTTAGGGTGCAGGGGTTAGGGCGCGGCCTAGGGTTTAGGGTGCAGGGGTTAGGGCACGGCGTAGGGTTTAGGGTGCAGGGGTTAGGGCGCGGCCTAGGGTTTAGGCTGCAGGGGTTAGGGCGCGGCCCAGGGTTTAGGGTGCAGGGGTTAGGGCGCGGCCTAGGGTTTAGGGTGCAGGGGTTAGGGCGCGGCCTTGTGCTTAGGGTGCAGGGCTTAGGGCGCGGCCTAGGGTTTAGGGTGCAGGGCTTAGGGCGCGGCCTAGGGTTTAGGGTGCAGGGCTTAGGGCGCGGACTGGGGTTTCGGGTGCAGGTGTTAGGGCGCCGCATAGGGTTTAGGGTTCAGGGGTTACGGCACGGCGTAGGGTTTAGGGTGCAGGGGTTAGGGCGCGGCGTAGGGTTTAGGGTGCAGGGGTTAGGGCGCGGCCTAGTGTTTAGGGTGCAGGGCTTAGGGCGCGGCCTAGGGTTGAGAGTGCAGGGGTTAGGGCGCGGCCTAGGGTTTAGGGTGCAGGGGTTTGGGCGCAGCCTAGGGTTTAGGGTGCAGGGGTTAGGGCGCGGCCTAGGGTTTAGGGTGCAGGGGTTAGGGCGCGGCTTAGGGTTTAGGGTGCAGGGCTTAGGGCGCGGCCTGGGGTTTAGGGTGCAAGGGTTAGGGCGCGGCCTAGTGTTTAGGGTGCAGGGGTTAGGGCGCGGCCTAGGGTTTAGGGTGCAGGGGTTAGGGCGCGGCCTAGGGTTTAGGGTGCAGGGCTTAGGGCGCGGCCTAGGGTTTAGGGTGCAGGGGTTAGGGCCCGGCCTAGGGCTTAGGGTGCAGGGCTTTGGGCGCGGCCTAGGGTTTAGGTTGCAGGGGTTAGGGCGCGGCCTAGGGTTTAGGGTGCAGGGGTTAAGGCGCGGCCTAGGGTTTAGGGTGCAGGGCTTAGGGCGCGGTCTAGGGTTTAGGGTGCAGGGGTTAGGGCGCGGCCTAGGGTTTAGGGAGCAGGGCTTAGGGCGCGGCCTAGGGTTTAGGGTGCAGGGGTTAGGGTGCGGCCTAGTGTTTAGGGTGCAGGGCTTAGGGCGCGGACTGGGGTTTCGGGTGCAGGTGTTAGGGCGCCGCATAGGGTTTAGGGTGCAGGGGTTAGGGCGAGGCCTAGGGTTTAGGGTGCAGGGCTTAGGGCGCGGCCTATGGTTTAGGGTGCAGGGCTTAGGGCGCGGCCTAGGGTTTAGGGTGCAGGGCTTAGGGCGTGGCCTAGGGTTTCGGGTGCAAAGCTTAGGGCGCGGCCTAGGGTTTAGGGTGCAGGGCTTAGGGCGCGGCCTAGGGTTTAGGGTGCAGGGGTTAGGGCGAGGCCTAGGGTTTACGGTGCAGGAGTTTGGCCGCGGCCTAGGGTTTAAGGTGCAGGGGTTAGGGCGCGGCCTAGGGTTTAGGGTGCAGTGGTTAAGGCGCGGCCTAGGGTTTAGGGTGCAGGGGTTAGGGCGCGACCTAGGGTTTAGGGTGCAGGGCGTAGGGCGCGGCCTAGGGTTTAGGGTGCAGGGCTTAGGGCGCGGCCTAGGGTTTAGGGTGCAGCGGTTAGGGCGCGGCCTAGGGTTTAGGGTGCAGGGGTTAGGGCGCGGCCTAGGGTTTAGGGTGCAGGGCTTAGGGCGCGGCCTAGGGTTTAGGGTGCAGGGGTTAGGGCGCGGCCTAGGGTTTAGGGTGCAGGGGTTAGGGCGCGGCCTAGGGTTTAGGGTGCAGGGGTTAGGGCGCGGCCTAGGGTTTAGGCTCCAGGGGTTATGGCACGGCCTAGGGTTTAGGGTGCAGGGCTTAGGGCGCGGCCTAGGGTTTAGGGTGCAGGGATTAGGGCGCGGCCTAGGGTTTAGGGTGCAGGGCTAAGGGCGCGGCCTAGGGTTTAGGGTGCAGGGCTTAGGGCGCGGCCTAGGGTTTAGGGTGCAGGGCTTAGGGCGCGGCCTAGGGTTAAGGTGCAGGGCTTAGGGCGCGGACTGGGGTTTCGGGTGCAGGTGTTAGGGCGCCGCATAGGGTTAAGGGTGCAGGGGTTAGTGCGCGGCTTAGGGTTTAGGGTGCAGGGCTTAGGGCGCGGCCTAGGGTTTAGGGTGCAGGGGTTAGGGCGTGGCCTAGGGTTTAGGGTGCAGGGCTTAGGGCGCGGCCTAGGGTTTAGGGTGCAGGGCTTAGGGTGCCGCATAGGTTTTAGGGTTCAGGGCTTAGGGCGCGGCCTAGGGTTTAGGGTGCAGGGGTTAGGGCGTGGCCTAGGGTTTAGGGTGCAGGGCTTAGTGCGCGGCCTAGGGTTTAGGGTGCAGGGCTTAGGGCGCGGCCTAGGGTTTAGGGTGCAGGGCTTAGGGCGCGGCCTAGGGTTTAGGGTGCAGGGGTTAGGGCGCGGCCTAGGGTTTAGGGTGCAGGGGTTAGGGCGCGGCCTAGGGTTTAGGGTGCAGGGCTTAGGGCGCGGCCTAGTGTTTAGGGTGCAGGGGGTAGGGCGCGCCCTAGGGTTTAGCGTGCAGGGGTTAGGGCGCGGCCTAGGGTTTAGTGTGCAGGGCTTAGTGCGCGGCCTAGGGTTTAGGGTGCAGGGCTTAGGGCGCGGCCTAGGGTTTAGGGTGCAGGGCTTAGGGCGCGGCCTAGGGTTTAGGGTGCAGGGGTTAGGGCGCGGCCTAGGGTTTAGGGTGCAGGGCTTAGGGCGCGGCCTAGGGTTTAGGGTGCAGGGCTTAGGGCGCGGCCTAGTGTTTAGGGTGCAGGGGTTAGGGCGCGGCCTAGGGTTTAGGGTGCAGGGGTTAGGGCGCGGCCTAGGGTTTAGGGTGCAGGGCTTAGGGCGCGGCCTAGGGTTTAGGGTGCAGGGCTTAGGGCGCGGCCTAGGGTTTAGGGTGCAGGGCTTAGGGCGCGACCTAGGGTTTAGGGTGCAGGGGTTAGGGCGCGGCCTAGGGTTTAGGGTGCAGGGGTTAGGGCGCGGCCTAGGGTTTAGGGTGCAGGGGTTAGAGCGCGGCCTAGGGTTTAGGGTGCAGGGGTTAGGGCGCAGCGTAGGGTTTAGGGTGCAGGGCTTAGGGCGCGGCCTAGAGTTTAGGGTGCAGGGGTTAGGGCGCAGCGTAGGGTTTCGGGTGCAGGGGTTAGGGCGCGGCCTAGGGTTTTGGGTGCAGGTGTTAGGGCGCCGCATAGGGTTTAGGGTGCAGGGGTTAGAGCGCGGCCTAGGGTTTAGGGTGCAGGGGTTAGGGCGCAGCCTAGGGTTTAGGTGCAGGGGTTAGGGCGCCGCATAGAGTTTAGGGTGCAGGGGTTATGGCGCGGCCTAGGGTTTAGGGTGCAGGGGTTAGGGCACGGCGTAGGGTTTAGGGTGCAGGGGTTAGGGCGCGGCCTAGGGTTTAGGCTGCAGGGGTTAGGGCGCGGCCCAGGGTTTAGGGTGCAGGGGTTAGGGCGCGGCCTAGTGTTTAGGGTGCAGGGGTTAGGGCGCGGCCTTGTGCTTAGGGTGCAGGGCTTAGGGCGCGGCCTAGGGTTTAGGGTGCAGGGCTTAGGGCGCGGCCTAGGGTTTAGGGTGCAGGGCTTAGGGCGCGGCCTAGGGTTTAGGGTGCAGGGCTTAGGGCGCGGACTGGGGTTTCGGGTGCAGGGCTTAGGGCGCCGCATAGGGTTTAGGGTGCAGGGGTTAGGGCGCGGCCTAGGGTTTAGGGTGCAGGGGTTAGGGCGCGGCTTAGGGTTTAGGGTGCAGGGGTTAGGGCGCGGCCTAGGGTTTAGGGTGCAGGGCTTAGGGCGCGGCCTAGGGTTTAGGGTGCAGGGGTTAGGGCGCGGCCTAGGGTTTAGGGTGCAGGGCTTAGGGCGCGGCCTAGGGTTTAGGGTGCAGGGGTTAGGGCGCGGCCTAGTGTTTAGGGTGCAGGGGTTAGGGCGCGGCCTAGGGTTTAGGGTGCAGGGCTTAGGGCGCGGCCTAGGGTTTAGGGTGCAGGGCTTAGGGCGCGGCCTAGGGTTTAGGGTGCAGGGGTTAGGGCGCGGCCTAGGGTTTAGGGTGCAGGGGTTAAGGCGCGGCCTAGGGTTTAGGGTGCAGGGCTTAGGGCACGGCCTAGGGTTTATGGTGCAGGGCTTAGGGCGCGGCCTAGGGTTTAGGGTGCAGGGGTTAGGGTGCGGCCTAGGGTTTAGGGTGCAGGGGTTAGGGGGCGGCCTAGGGTTTAGTGTGCAGGGGTTAGGGCGCAGCCTAGGGTTTAGGGTCCCGGGGTTAGGGCGCGGCCTAGGGTTTAGGGTGCAGAGGTTAGGGCGCGGCCTAGGGTTTAGGGTGCAAAGCTTAGGGGGCGGCTAGGGTTTAGGGTGCAGGGGTAAGGCCGCGGCCTAGGGTTTAGGGTGCAGGGGTTAGGGCGCGGCCTAGGGTTTAGGGTCCCGGGGTTAGGGCGCGGCCTAGGGTTTTGGGTCCAGGGGTTAGGGCGCGGCCTAGGGTTTAGGGTGCAAAGCTTAGGGGGCGGCTAGGGTTTAGGGTGCAGGGGTAAGGCCGCGGCCTAGGGTTTAGGGTGCAGGGGTTAGGGCGCGGCCTAGGGTTTAGGGTGCAGGGCTTAGGGCGCGGCCTAGGGTTTAGGGTGCAGGGCTTAGGGCGCGGCCTAGGGTTTAGGGTGCAGGGCTTAGGGCGTGGTCTAGGGTTTAGGGTGCAGGGGTTAGGGCCCGGCCTAGGGTTTAGGGTGCAGGGGTTAGGGCGTGGCCAAGGGTTAAGGGTGCAGTGCTTAGGGCGCGGACTAGGGTTTTGGGTGCAGGTGTTAGGGCGCCGCATAGGGTTTAGGGTTCAGGGGTTAGGGCACGGCGTAGGGTTTAGGGTGCAGGGGTTAGGGCGCGGCCTAGGGTTTAGGGTGCAGGGGTTAGGGCGCGGCCTAGGGTTTAGGGTGCAGGGCTTAGGGCGCGGCCTAGGGTTTAGGGTGCAGGGGTTAAGGCGCGGCCTAGGGTTTAGGGTGCAGGGGTTTGGGCACAGCCTAGGGTTAAGGGTGCAGGGGTTAGGGCGCGGCCTAGGGTTTAGGGTGCAGGGCTTAGGGCGCGGCCTAGGGTTTAGGGTGCAGGGGTTAGGGCGCGGCCTAGTGTTTAGGGTGCAGGGCTTAGGGCGCGGCCTAGGGTTTAGGGTGCAGGGGTTAGGGCGCGGCCTAGGGTTTAGGGTGCAGGGGTTAGGGCTCGGCCTAAGGTTTAGGGTGCAGGGCTTAGGGCGCGGCCTAGGGTTTAGGGTGCAGGGCTTAGGGCGCGGCCTAGGGTTTAGGGTGCAGGGCTTAGGGCGCGGCCTAGGGTTTAGGGTGCAGGGGTTAGGGCGCGGCCTAGGGTTTAGGGTGCAGGGGTTAGGGCGCGGCCTAGGGTTTAGGGTGCAGGGGTTAGGGCGCGGCCTAGGGTTTAGGGTGCAGGGCTTAGGGCGCGGCCTAGGGTTTAGGGTGCAGGGGTTAGGGCGCGGCCTAGGGTTTAGGGTGCAGGGGTTAGGGCGCGGCCTAGGGTTTAGGGTGCAGGGGTTAGGGGGCGGCCTAGGGTTTAGGGTGCAGGGGTTAGGGCACGGCCTAGGGTTTAGGGTGCAGGGCTTAGGGCGCGGCATTGGGTTTAGGGTGCAGGGGTTAGGGCGCGGCCTAGGGTTTAGGGTGCAGGGGTTAGAGCGCGGCCTAGGGTTTAGGGTGCATGGCTTAGGGCGCGGCCTAGGGTTTAGGGTGCAGGGGTTAGGGCGCGGCCTAGGGTTTAGGGTGCAGGGCTTAGGGCGCGGCCTAGGGTTTAGGGTGCAGGGCTTAGGGCGCGGCCTAGGGTTTAGGGTGCAGGGCTTAGGGCGCGGCCTAGGGTTTAGGGTCCAGGGGTTAGGGCGCGGCCTAGGGTTTAGGGTGCATGGGTTAGGGCGCGGCCTAGGGTTTAGGGTGCAGGGCTTAGGGCGCGGCCTAGGGTTTAGGGTGCAGGGCTTAGGGCGCGGCCTAGGGTTTAGGGTGCAGGGCTTAGGGCGTGGCCTAGAGTTTAGGGTGCAGGTCTTAGGGCGCGGACTAGGCTTTTGGGTGCAGGTGTTAGGGCGCCGCATAGGGTTTAGGGTGCAGGGGTTAGGGCGCGGCCTAGGGTTTAGGGTGCAGGGGTTAGGGCGCGGCCTAGGGTTTAGGGTGCAGGGGTTAGGGCGCGGCCTAGGGTTTAGGGTGCAGGGGTTAGGGCGCGGCCTAGGGTTTAGGCTCCAGGGGTTATGGCACGGCCTAGGGTTTAGGGTGCAGGGCTTAGGGCGCGGCCTAGGGTTTAGGGTGCAGGGCTTAGGGCGCGGCCTAGGGTTTAGGGTGCAGGGCTAAGGGCGCGGCCTAGGGTTTAGGGTGCAGGGCTTAGGGCGCGGCCTAGGGTTTAGGGTGCAGGGCTTAGGGCGCGGCCTAGGGTTAAGGTGCAGGGCTTAGGGCGCGGACTGGGGTTTCGGGTGCAGGTGTTAGGGCGCCGCATAGGGTTAAGGGTGCAGGGGTTAGGGCGCGGCTTAGGGTTTAGGGTGCAGGGCTTAGGGCGCGGCCTAGGGTTTAGGGTGCAGGGGTTAGGGCGTGGCCTAGGGTTTAGGGTGCAGGGGTTAGGGCGCGGCCTAGGGTTTAGGGTGCAGGGCTTAGGGTGCCGCATAGGTTTTAGGGTGCAGGGCTTAGGGCGCGGCCTAGGGTTTAGGGTGCAGGGGTTAGGGCGTGGCCTAGGGTTTAGGGTGCAGGGCTTAGTGCGCGGCCTAGGGTTTAGGGTGCAGGGCTTAGGGCGCGGCCTAGGGTTTAGGGTGCAGGGCTTAGGGCGCGGCCTAGGGTTTAGGGTGCAGGGGTTAGGGCGCGGCCTAGGGTTTAGGGTGCAGGGGTTAGGGCGCGGCCTAGGGTTTAGGGTGCAGGGCTTAGGGCGCGGCCTAGTGTTTAGGGTGCAGGGGGTAGGGCGCGCCCTAGGGTTTAGGGTGCAGGGGTTAGGGCGCGGCCTAGGGTTTAGGGTGCAGGGCTTAGTGCGCGGCCTAGGGTTTAGGGTGCAGGGCTTAGGGCGCGGCCTAGGGTTTAGGGTGCAGGGCTTAGGGCGCGGCCTAGGGTTTAGGGTGCAGGGGTTAGGGCGCGGCCTAGGGTTTAGGGTGCAGGGCTTAGGGCGCGGCCTAGGGTTTAGGGTGCAGGGCTTAGGGCGCGGCCTAGTGTTTAGGGTGCAGGGGTTAGGGCGCGGCCTAGGGTTTAGGGTGCAGGGGTTAGGGCGCGGCCTAGGGTTTAGGGTGCAGGGCTTAGGGCGCGGCCTAGGGTTTAGGGTGCAGGGCTTAGGGCGCGGCCTAGGGTTTAGGGTGCAGGGGTTAGGGCGCGACCTAGGGTTTAGGGTGCAGGGGTTAGGGCGCGGCCTCGGGTTTAGGGTGCAGGGGTTAGGGCGCGGCCTAGGGTTTAGGGTGCAGGGGTTAGAGCGCGGCCTAGGGTTTAGGGTGCAGGGGTTAGGGCGCAGCGTAGGGTTTAGGGTGCAGGGCTTAGGGCGCGGCCTAGAGTTTAGGGTGCAGGGGTTAGGGCGCAGCGTAGGGTTTCGGGTGCAGGGGTTAGGGCGCGGCCTAGGGTTTTGGGTGCAGGTGTTAGGGCGCCGCATAGGGTTTAGGGTGCAGGGGTTAGAGCGCGGCCTAGGGTTTAGGGTGCAGGGGTTAGGGCGCAGCCTAGGGTTTAGGTGCAGGGGTTAGGGCGCCGCATAGAGTTTAGGGTGCAGGGGTTATGGCGCGGCCTAGGGTTTAGGGTGCAGGGGTTAGGGCACGGCGTAGGGTTTAGGGTGCAGGGGTTAGGGCGCGGCCTAGGGTTTAGGCTGCAGGGGTTAGGGCGCGGCCCAGGGTTTAGGGTGCAGGGGTTAGGGCGCGGCCTAGTGTTTAGGGTGCAGGGGTTAGGGCGCGGCCTTGTGCTTAGGGTGCAGGGCTTAGGGCGCGGCCTAGGGTTTAGGGTGCAGGGCTTAGGGCGCGGCCTAGGGTTTAGGGTGCAGGGCTTAGGGCGCGGCCTAGGGTTTAGGGTGCAGGGCTTAGGGCGCGGACTGGGGTTTCGGGTGCAGGTGTTAGGGCGCCGCATAGGGTTTAGGGTGCAGGGGTTAGGGCGCGGCCTAGGGTTTAGGGTGCAGGGGTTAGGGCGCGGCTTAGGGTTTAGGGTGCAGGGGTTAGGGCGCGGCCTAGGGTTTAGGGTGCAGGGCTTAGGGCGCGGCCTAGTGTTTAGGGTGCAGGGGTTAGGGCGCGGCCTAGTGTTTAGGGTGCAGGGGTTAGGGCGCGGCCTAGGGTTTAGGGTGCAGGTGTTAGGGCGCGGCCTAGGGTTTAGGGTGCAGGGCTTAGGGCGCGGCCTAGGGTTTAGGGTGCAGGGGTTAGGGCGCGGCCTAGGGTTTAGGGTGCAGGGCTTAGGGCGCGGCCTAGGGTTTAGGGTGCAGGGGTTAGGGCGCGGCCTAGTGTTTAGGGTGCAGGGGTTAGGGCGCGGCCTAGGGTTTAGGGTGCAGGGCTTAGGGCGCGGCCTAGGGTTTAGGGTGCAGGGCTTAGGGCGCGGCCTAGGGTTTAGGGTGCAGGGGTTAGGGCGCGGCCTAGGGTTTAGGGTGCAGGGGTTAAGGCGCGGCCAAGGGTTTAGGGTGCAGGGCTTAGGGCACGGCCTAGGGTTTATGGTGCAGGGCTTAGGGCGCGGCCTAGGGTTTAGGGTGCAGGGGTTAGGGTGCGGCCTAGGGTTTAGGGTGCAGGGGTTAGGGCGCGGCCTAGGGTTTAGGGTGCAGGGGTTAGGGTGCGGCCTAGGGTTTAGTGTGCAGGGGTTAGGGCGCAGCCTAGGGTTTAGGGTCCAGGGGTTAGGGCACGGCCTAGGGTTTAGGGTGCAGAGGTTAGGGCGCGGCCTAGGGTTTATGGTGCAGGGGTTAGGGCGCAGCCTAGGGTTTAGGGTGCAGGGCTTAGGGCGCGGCCTAGGGTTTAGGGTGCAGGGCTTAGGGCGCGGCCTAGAGTTTAGGGTGCAGGGGTTAGGGCGCGGCCTAGGGTTTAGGGTGCAGGGGTTAGGGCGCGGCCTAGGGTTTAGGGTGCAGGGCTTAGGGCGCGGCCTAGGGTTTAGGGTGCAGGGCTTAGGGCGCGGCCTAGGGTTTAGGGTGCAGGGGTTAGGGCGCGGCCTAGGGTTTTGGGTCCAGGGGTTAGGGCGCGGCCTAGGGTTTAGGGTGCAAAGCTTAGAGGGCGGCTAGGGTTTAGGGTGCAGGGGTAAGGCCGCGGCCTAGGGTTTAGGGTGCAGGGGTTAGGGCGCGGCCTAGGGTTTAGGGTGCAGGGCTTAGGGCGCGGCCTAGGGTTTAGGGTGCAGGGCTTAGGGCGCGGCCTAGGGTTTAGGGTGCAGGGCTTAGGGCGTGGTCTAGGGTTTAGGGTGCAGGGGTTAGGGCCCGGCCTAGGGTTTAGGGTGCAGGGGTTAGGGCGTGGCCTAGGGTTAAGGGTGCAGGGCTTAGGGCGCGGACTAGGGTTTTGGGTGCAGGTGTTAGGGCGCCGCATAGGGTTTAGGGTTCAGGGGTTAGGGCACGGCGTAGGGTTTAGGGTGCAGGGGTTAGGGCGCGGCGTAGGGTTTAGGGTGCAGGGGTTAGGGCGCGGCCTAGGGTTTAGGGTGCAGGGCTTAGGGCGCGGCCTAGGGTTGAGGGTGCAGGGGTTAAGGCGCGGCCTAGGGTTTAGGGTGCAGGGGTTTGGGCACAGCCTAGGGTTAAGGGTGCAGGGGTTAGGGCGCGGCCTAGGGTTTAGGGTGCAGGGCTTAGGGCGCGGCCTAGGGTTTAGGGTGCAGGGGTTAGGGCGCGGCCTAGTGTTTCGGGTGCAGGGCTTAGGGCGCGGCCTAGGGTTTAGGGTGCAGGGGTTAGGGCGCGGCCTAGGGTTTAGGGTGCAGGGGTTAGGGCTCGGCCTAAGGTTTAGGGTGCAGGGCTTAGGGCGCGGCCTAGGGTTTAGGGTGCAGGGCTTAGGGCGCGGCCTAGGGTTTAGGGTGCAGGGCTTAGGGCGCGGCCTAGGGTTTAGGGTGCAGGGGTTAGGGCGCGGCCTAGGGTTTAGGGTGCAGGGGTTAGGGCGCGGCCTAGGGTTTAGGGTGCAGGGCTTAGGGCGCGGCCTAGGGTTTAGGGTGCAGGGCTTAGGGCGCGGCCTAGGGTTTAGGGTGCAGGGGTTTGGGCGCGGCCTAGGGTTTAGGGTGCAGGGGTTAGGGCGCGGCCTAGGGTTTAGGGTGCAGGGGTTAGGGCGCGGCCTAGGGTTTAGGGTGCAGGGGTTAGGGCGCGGCCTAGGGTTTAGGGTGCAGGGGTTAGGGCGCGGCCTAGGGTTTAGGGTGCAGTGGTTAGGGGGCGGCCTAGGGTTTAGGGTGCAGGGGTTAGGGCACGGCCTAGGGTTTAGGGTGCAGGGCTTAGGGCGCGGCATTGGGTTTAGGGTGCAGGGGTTAGGGCGCGGCCTAGGGTTTAGGGTGCAGGGGTTAGGGCGCGGCCTAGGGTTTAGGGTGCAGGGGTTAGGGCGCGGCCTAGGGTTTAGGGTGCAGGGGTTAGGGCGCGGCCTAGGGTTTAGGGTGCAGGGGTTAGAGCGCGGCCTAGGGTTTAGGGTGCATGGCTTAGGGCGCGGCCTAGGGTTTAGGGTGCAGGGGTTAGGGCGCGGCCTAGGGTTTAGGGTGCAGGGCTTAGGGCGCGGCCTAGGGTTTAGGGTGCAGGGCTTAGGGCGCGGCCTAGGGTTTAGGGTGCAGGGCTTAGGGCGCGGCCTAGGGTTTAGGGTCCAGGGGTTAGGGCGCGGCCTAGGGTTTAGGGTGCATGGGTTAGGGCGCGGCCTAGGGTTTAGGGTGCAGGGGTTAGGGCGCGGCCTAGTGTTTAGGGTGCAGGGCTTAGGGCGCGGCCTAGGGTTTAGGGTGCAGGGCTTAGGGCGCGGCCTAGAGTTTAGGGTGCAGGTCTTAGGGCGCGGACTAGGCTTTTGGGTGCAGGTGTTAGGGCGCCGCATAGGGTTTAGGGTGCAGGGGTTAGGGCGCGGCCTAGGGTTTAGGGTGCAGGGGTTAGGGCGCGGCCTAGGGTTTAGGGTGCAGGGGTTAGGGCGCGGCCTAGGGTTAGGGTGCAGGGGTTAGGGTGCGGCCTAGTGTTTAGGGTGCATGGCTTAGGGCGCGGCCTAGGGTTTAGGGTGCAGGGCTTAGGGCGCGGCCTAGGGTTTAGGGTGCAGGGGTTAGGGCGCGGCCTAGGGTTTAGGGTGCAGGGCTTAGGGCGCGGCCTAGGGTTTAGGGTGCAGGGCTTAGGGCGCGGCCTAGGGTTTAGTGTGCAGGGCTTAGGGCGCGGCCTAGGGTTTAGGGTGCAGGGGTTTGGCCGCGGCCTAGGGTTTAGGGTGCAGGGGTTAGGGCGCGGCCTAGGGTTTAGGGTGCAGGGGTTAGGGCGCGGCCCAGGGTTTAGGGTGCAGGGGTTAGGGCGCGGCCTAGGGTTTAGGGTACAGGGGTTAGGGCGCGGCCTAGGGTTTAGGGTGCAGGGGTTAGGGCGCGGCCTAGGGTTTAGGGTGCAGGGGTTAGGGCGCGGCCTAGGGTTTAGGGTGCAGGGGTTAGGGCGCGGCCTAGGGTTTAGGGTGCAGGGCTTAGGGCGCGGCCTAGGGTTTAGGGTGCAGGGCTTAGGGCGCGGCCTAGGGTTTAGGGTGCAGGGGTTTGGGCGCGGCCTAGGGTTTAGGGTGCAGGGGTTAGGGCGCGGCCTAGGGTTTAGGGTGCAGGGGTTAGGGCGCGGCCTAGGGTTTAGGGTGCAGGGGTTAGGGCGCGGCCTAGGGTTTAGGGTGCAGGGGTTAGGGCGCGGCCTAGGGTTTAGGGTGCAGGGGTTAGGGGGCGGCCTAGGGTTTAGGGTGCAGGGGTTAGGGCACGGCCTAGGGTTTAGGGTGCAGGGCTTAGGGCGCGGCATTGGGTTTAGGGTGCAGGGGTTAGGGCGCGGCCTAGGGTTTAGGGTGCAGGGGTTAGGGCGCGGCCTAGGGTTTAGGGTGCAGGGGTTAGGGCGCGGCCTAGGGTTTAGGGTGCAGGGGTTAGGGCGCGGCCTAGGGTTTAGGGTGCAGGGGTTAGAGCGCGGCCTAGGGTTTAGGGTGCATGGCTTAGGGCGCGGCCTAGGGTTTAGGGTGCAGGGGTTAGGGCGCGGCCTAGGGTTTAGGGTGCAGGGCTTAGGGCGCGGCCTAGGGTTTAGGGTGCAGGGCTTAGGGCGCGGCCTAGGGTTTAGGGTGCAGGGCTTAGGGCGCGGCCTAGGGTTTAGGGTCCAGGGGTTAGGGCGCGGCCTAGGGTTTAGGGTGCATGGGTTAGGGCGCGGCCTAGGGTTTAGGGTGCAGGGCTTAGGGCGCGGCCTAGGGTTTAGGGTGCAGGGCTTAGGGCGCGGCCTAGGGTTTAGGGTGCAGGGCTTAGGGCGTGGCCTAGAGTTTAGGGTGCAGGTCTTAGGGCGCGGACTAGGCTTTTGGGTGCAGGTGTTAGGGCGCCGCATAGGGTTTAGGGTGCAGGGGTTAGGGCGCGGCCTAGGGTTTAGGGTGCAGGGGTTAGGGCGCGGCCTAGGGTTTAGGGTGCAGGGGTTAGGGCGCGGCCTAGGGTTTAGGGTGCAGGGGTTAGGGTGCGGCCTAGTGTTTAGGGTGCATGGCTTAGGGCGCGGCCTAGGGTTTAGGGGGCAGGGCTTAGGACGCGGCCTAGGGTTTAGGGTGCAGGGGTTAGGGCGCGGCCTAGGGTTTAGGGTGCAGGGGTTAGGGCGCGGCCTAGGGTTTAGGGTGCAGGGCTTAGGGCGCGGCCTAGGGTTTAGGGTGCAGGGCTTAGGGCGCGGCCTAGGGTTTAGGGTGCAGGGGTTAGGGCGCGGCCTAGGGTTTAGGGTGCAGGGCTTAGGGCGCGGCCTAGGGTTTAGGGTGCAGGGCTTAGGGCGCGGCCTAGGGTTTAGTGTGCAGGGCTTAGGGCGCGGCCTAGGGTTTAGGGTGCAGGGGTTTGGCCGCGGCCTAGGGTTTAGGGTGCAGGGGTTAGGGCGCGGCCTAGGGTTTAGGGTGCAGGGGTTAGGGCGCGGCCCAGGGTTTAGGGTGCAGGGGTTAGGGCGCGGCCTAGGGTTTAGGGTACAGGGGTTAGGGCGCGGCCTAGGGTTTAGGGTGCAGGGGTTAGGGCGCGGCCTAGGGTTTAGGGTGCAGGGCTTAGGGCGCGGCCTAGGGTTTAGGGTGCAGGGCGTAGGGCGTGGCCTAGAGTTTAGGGTGCAGGGCTTAGGACGCGGACTAGGCTTTTGGGTGCAGGTGTTAGGGCGCCGCATAGGGTTTAGGGTGCAGGGGTTAGGGCGCGGCCTAGGGTTTAGGGTGCAGGGCTTAGGGCGCGGCCTAGGGTTTATTGTGCAGGGGTTAGGGCGCGGCCTAGGGTTTAGGGTGCAGGGGTTAGGGCGCGGCCTAGGGTTTAGGGTGCAGGGCTTAGGGCGCGGCCTAGGGTTTAGGGTGCAGGGCTTAGGGCGCGGCCTAGGGTTTAGGGTGCAGGGGTTAGGGCGCGGCCTAGGGTTTAGGGTGCAGGGCTTAGGGCGCGGCCTAGGGTTTAGGGTGCAGGGCTTAGGGCGCGGCCTAGGGTTTAGTGTGCAGGGCTTAGGGCGCGGCCTAGGGTTTAGGGTGCAGGGGTTTGGCCGCGGCCTAGGGTTTAGGGTGCAGGGGTTAGGGCGCGGCCTAGGGTTTAGGGTGCAGGGGTTAGGGCGCGGCCCAGGGTTTAGGGTGCAGGGGTTAGGGCGCGGCCTAGGGTTTAGGGTACAGGGGTTAGGGCGCGGCCTAGGGTTTAGGGTGCAGGGGTTAGGGCGCGGACTAGGGTTTAGGGTGCAGGGGTTAGGGCGCGGGCTAGGGTTTAGGGTGCAGGGCTTAGGGCGTGGCCTTGAGTTTAGGGTGCAGGGCTTAGGACGCGGACTAGGCTTTTGGGTGCAGGTGTTAGGGCGCCGCATAGGGTTTAGGGTGCAGGGGTTAGGGCGCGGCCTAGGGTTTAGGGTGTAGGGGTTAGGGCGCGGCCTAGGGTTTAGGGTGCAGGGCTTAGGGCGCGGCCTAGGGTTTAGGGTGCAGGGGTTAGGGCGCGGCCTAGGGTTTAGGGTGCAGGGCTTAGGGCGCGGCCTAGGGTTTAGGGTGCAGGGCTTAGGGCGCGGACTGGGGTTTCGGGTGCAGGTGTTAGGGCGCCGCATAGGGTTTAGGGTGCAGGGATTAGGGCGCGGCCTAGGGTTTAGGGTGCAGGGCTTAGGGCACGGCCTAGGGTTTAGGGTGCAGGGGTTAGGGCGCGGCGTAGGGTTTAGGGTGCAGGGGTTAGGGCGCGGCCTAGGGTTTAGGGTGCAGGGGTTAGGGCGCGGCCTAGTGTTTAGGGTGCAGGGGTTAGGGCGCGGCCTATGGTTTAGGGTGCAGGGGTTTGGGCGCGGCCTAGGGTTTAGGGTGCAGGGCTTAGGGCACGGCCTAGGGTTTAGGGTGCAGGGCTTAGGGCGCGGCCTAGGGTTTAGTGTGCAGGGGTTAGGGCGCGGCCTAGGGTTTAGGGTGCAGGGCTTAGGGCGCGGCCTAGGGTTTAGGGTGCAGGGCTTAAGGCGCGGCCTCGGGTTTAGGGTGCAGGGCTTAGGGCGCGGCGTAGGGTTTAGGGTGCAGGGGTTAGAGCGCGGCCTATGGTTTAGGGTTCAGGGGTTTGGGCGCGGCATAGGGTTTAGGGTGCAGGGCGTAGGGCGCGGCCTAGGGTTTAGGGTGCAGGGCTTAGGGCGCGGCCTAGGGTTTAGGGTGCAGGGGTTAGGGCGCGGCCTAGGGTTTTGGGTCAAGGGGTTAGGGCGCGGCCTAGGGTTTAGGGTGCAAAGCTTAGGGGGCGGCTAGGGTTTAGGGTGTAGGGGTTAAGCCGCGGCCTAGGGTTTAGGGTGCAGGGGTTAGGGCGCGGCCTAGGGATTAGGGTGCAGGGCTTAGGGCGCGGCCTAGGGTTTAGGGTGCAGGGCTTAGGGCGCGGCCTAGGGTTTAGGGTGCAGGGCTTAGGGCGCGGCGTAGGGTTTAGGGTGCAGGGGTTAAGGCGCGGCCTAGGGTTTAGGGTGCAGGGCTTAGGGCACGGCCTAGGGTTTATGGTGCAGGGCTTAGGGCGCGGCCTAGGGTTTAGGGTGCAGGGGTTAGGGCGCGGCCTAGGGTTTAGGGTGCAGGGCTTAGGGCGCGGCCTCGGGTTTAGGGTGCAGGGCTTAGGGCGCGGCCTAGGGTTTAGAGTGCAGGGGTTAGGACGCGGCCTAGGGTTTAGGGTGCAGGGGTTAGGGTGCGGCCTAGGGTTTAGGGTGCAGGGGTTTGGGCGCGGCCTAGGGTTTAGTGTGCAGGGGTTAGGGCGCGGCCTAGGGTTTAGGGTCCAGGGGTTAGGGCGCGGCCTAAGGTTTAGGGTGCAGAGGTTAGGGCGCGGCCTAGGGTTTAGGGTGCAGGGGTTAGGGCGCAGCCTAGGGTTTAGGGTGCAGGGCTTAGGGCGCGGCCTAGGGTTTAGGGTGCAGGGCTTTGGGCGCGGCCTAGAGTTTAGGGTGCAGGGCTTATGGCGCGGCTTTAGGGTGCAGGGCTTAGGGCGCGGCGTAGGGTTTAGGGTGCAGGGCTTAGGGCGCGGCCTAGGGTTTAGGGTGCAGGGGTTAGGGCGCGGCCTAGTGTTTAGAGTGCAGGGGTTAGGGCGCGGCGTATGGTTTAGGGTGCAGGGGTTTGGGCGCGGCCTAGGGTTTAGGGTGCAGGGCTTAGGGCACGGCCTAGGGTTTAGGGTGCAGGGCTTAGGGCGCGGCCTAGGGTTTAGTGTGCAGGGGTTAGGGCGCGGCCTAGGGTTTAGGGTGCAGGGCTTAGGGCGTGGCCTAGAGTTTAGGGTGCAGGGCTTAGGGCGCGGACTAGGCTTTTGGGTGCAGGTGTTAGGGCGCCGCATAGGGTTTAGGGTGCAGGGGTTAGGGCGCGGCCTAGGGTTTAGGGTGCAGGGCTTAGGGGGCGGCCTAGGGTTTAGGGTGCAGGGGTTAGGGCGCGGCCTAGGGTTTAGGGTGCAGGGGTTAGGGTGCGGCCTAGTGTTTAGGGTGCAGGGCTTAGGGCGCGGCCTAGGGTTTAGGGGGCAGGGCTTAGGACGCGGCCTAGGGTTTAGGGTGCAGGGGTTAGGGCGCGGCCTAGGGTTTAGGGTGCAGGGGTTAGGGCGCGGCCTAGGGTTTAGGGTGCAGGGCTTAGGGCGCGGCCTAGGGTTTAGGGTGCAGGGCTTAGGGCGCGGCCTAGGGTTTAGGGTGCAGGGGTTAGGGCGCGGCCTAGGGTTTAGGGTGCAGGGCTTAGGGCGCGGCCTAGGGTTTAGGGTGCAGGGCTTAGGGCGCGGCCTAGGGTTTAGTGTGCAGGGCTTAGGGCGCGGCCTAGGGTTTAGGGTGCAGGGGTTTGGCCGCGGCCTAGGGTTTAGGGTGCAGGGGTTAGGGCGCGGCCTAGGGTTTAGGGTGCAGGGGTTAGGGCGCGGCCTAGGGTTTAGGCTGCAGGGGTTAGGGCGCGGCCCAGGGTTTAGGGTGCAGGGGTTAGGGCGCGGCCTAGGGTTTAGGGTGCAGGGGTTAGGGCGCGGCCTTGTGCTTAGGGTGCAGGGCTTAGGGCGCGGCCTAGGGTTTAGGGTGCAGGGCTTAGGGCGCGGCCTAGGGTTTAGGGTGCAGGGCTTAGGGCGCGGACTGGGGTTTCGGGTGCAGGTGTTAGGGCGCCGCATAGGGTTTAGGGTTCAGGGGTTACGGCACGGCGTAGGGTTTAGGGTGCAGGGGTTAGGGCGCGGCGTAGGGTTTAGGGTGCAGGGGTTAGGGCGCGGCCTAGTGTTTAGGGTGCAGGGCTTAGGGCGCGGCCTAGGGTTGAGAGTGCAGGGGTTAGGGCGCGGCCTAGGGTTTAGGGTGCAGGGGTTTGGGCGCAGCCTAGGGTTTAGGGTGCAGGGGTTAGGGCGCGGCCTAGGGTTTAGGGTGCAGGGGTTAGGGCGCGGCTTAGGGTTTAGGGTGCAGGGCTTAGGGCGCGGCCTGGGGTTTAGGGTGCAAGGGTTAGGGCGCGGCCTAGTGTTTAGGGTGCAGGGGTTAGGGCGCGGCCTAGGGTTTAGGGTGCAGGGGTTAGGGCGCGGCCTAGGGTTTAGGGTGCAGGGCTTAGGGCGCGGCCTAGGGTTTAGGGTGCAGGGGTTAGGGCCCGGCCTAGGGCTTAGGGTGCAGGGCTTTGGGCGCGGCCTAGGGTTTAGGTTGCAGGGGTTAGGGCGCGGCCTAGGGTTTAGGGTGCAGGGGTTAAGGCGCGGCCTAGGGTTTAGGGTGCAGGGCTTAGGGCGCGGTCTAGGGTTTAGGGTGCAGGGGTTAGGGCGCGGCCTAGGGTTTAGGGAGCAGGGCTTAGGGCGCGGCCTAGGGTTTAGGGTGCAGGGGTTAGGGTGCGGCCTAGTGTTTAGGGTGCAGGGCTTAGGGCGCGGACTGGGGTTTCGGGTTCAGGTGTTAGGGCGCCGCATAGGGTTTAGGGTGCAGGGGTTAGGGCGAGGCCTAGGGTTTAGGGTGCAGGGCTTAGGGCGCGGCCTATGGTTTAGGGTGCAGGGCTTAGGGCGCGGCCTAGGGTTTAGGGTGCAGGGCTTAGGGCGTGGCCTAGGGTTTCGGGTGCAAAGCTTAGGGCGCGGCCTAGGGTTTAGGGTGCAGGGCTTAGGGCGCGGCCTAGGGTTTAGGGTGCAGGGGTTAGGGCGAGGCCTAGGGTTTACGGTGCAGGAGTTTGGCCGCGGCCTAGGGTTTAAGGTGCAGGGGTTAGGGCGCGGCCTAGGGTTTAGGGTGCAGTGGTTAAGGCGCGGCCTAGGGTTTAGGGTGCAGGGGTTAGGGCGCGACCTAGGGTTTAGGGTGCAGGGCGTAGGGCGCGGCCTAGGGTTTAGGGTGCAGGGCTTAGGGCGCGGCCTAGGGTTTAGGGTGCAGCGGTTAGGGCGCGGCCTAGGGTTTAGGGTGCAGGGGTTAGGGCGCGGCCTAGGGTTTAGGGTGCAGGGCTTAGGGCGCGGCCTAGGGTTTAGGGTGCAGGGGTTAGGGCGCGGCCTAGGGTTTAGGGTGCAGGGGTTAGGGCGCGGCCTAGGGTTTAGGGTGCAGGGGTTAGGGCGCGGCCTAGGGTTTAGGCTCCAGGGGTTATGGCACGGCCTAGGGTTTAGGGTGCAGGGCTTAGGGCGCGGCCTAGGGTTTAGGGTGCAGGGATTAGGGCGCGGCCTAGGGTTTAGGGTGCAGGGCTAAGGGCGCGGCCTAGGGTTTAGGGTGCAGGGCTTAGGGCGCGGCCTAGGGTTTAGGGTGCAGGGCTTAGGGCGCGGCCTAGGGTTAAGGTGCAGGGCTTAGGGCGCGGACTGGGGTTTCGGGTGCAGGTGTTAGGGCGCCGCATAGGGTTAAGGGTGCAGGGGTTAGTGCGCGGCTTAGGGTTTAGGGTGCAGGGCTTAGGGCGCGGCCTAGGGTTTAGGGTGCAGGGGTTAGGGCGTGGCCTAGGGTTTAGGGTGCAGGGCTTAGGGCGCGGCCTAGGGTTTAGGGTGCAGGGCTTAGGGTGCCGCATAGGTTTTAGGGTTCAGGGCTTAGGGCGCGGCCTAGGGTTTAGGGTGCAGGGGTTAGGGCGTGGCCTAGGGTTTAGGGTGCAGGGCTTAGTGCGCGGCCTAGGGTTTAGGGTGCAGGGCTTAGGGCGCGGCCTAGGGTTTAGGGTGCAGGGCTTAGGGCGCGGCCTAGGGTTTAGGGTGCAGGGGTTAGGGCGCGGCCTAGGGTTTAGGGTGCAGGGGTTAGGGCGCGGCCTAGGGTTTAGGGTGCAGGGCTTAGGGCGCGGCCTAGTGTTTAGGGTGCAGGGGGTAGGGCGCGCCCTAGGGTTTAGCGTGCAGGGGTTAGGGCGCGGCCTAGGGTTTAGTGTGCAGGGCTTAGTGCGCGGCCTAGGGTTTAGGGTGCAGGGCTTAGGGCGCGGCCTAGGGTTTAGGGTGCAGGGCTTAGGGCGCGGCCTAGGGTTTAGGGTGCAGGGGTTAGGGCGCGGCCTAGGGTTTAGGGTGCAGGGCTTAGGGCGCGGCCTAGGGTTTAGGGTGCAGGGCTTAGGGCGCGGCCTAGTGTTTAGGGTGCAGGGGTTAGGGCGCGGCCTAGGGTTTAGGGTGCAGGGGTTAGGGCGCGGCCTAGGGTTTAGGGTGCAGGGCTTAGGGCGCGGCCTAGGGTTTAGGGTGCAGGGCTTAGGGCGCGGCCTAGGGTTTAGGGTGCAGGGGTTAGGGCGCGACCTAGGGTTTAGGGTGCAGGGGTTAGGGCGCGGCCTAGGGTTTAGGGTGCAGGGGTTAGGGCGCGGCCTAGGGTTTAGGGTGCAGGGGTTAGAGCGCGGCCTAGGGTTTAGGGTGCAGGGGTTAGGGCGCAGCGTAGGGTTTAGGGTGCAGGGCTTAGGGCGCGGCCTAGAGTTTAGGGTGCAGGGGTTAGGGCGCAGCGTAGGGTTTCGGGTGCAGGGGTTAGGGCGCGGCCTAGGGTTTTGGGTGCAGGTGTTAGGGCGCCGCATAGGGTTTAGGGTGCAGGGGTTAGAGCGCGGCCTAGGGTTTAGGGTGCAGGGGTTAGGGCGCAGCCTAGGGTTTAGGTGCAGGGGTTAGGGCGCCGCATAGAGTTTAGGGTGCAGGGGTTATGGCGCGGCCTAGGGTTTAGGGTGCAGGGGTTAGGGCACGGCGTAGGGTTTAGGGTGCAGGGGTTAGGGCGCGGCCTAGGGTTTAGGCTGCAGGGGTTAGGGCGCGGCCCAGGGTTTAGGGTGCAGGGGTTAGGGCGCGGCCTAGTGTTTAGGGTGCAGGGGTTAGGGCGCGGCCTTGTGCTTAGGGTGCAGGGCTTAGGGCGCGGCCTAGGGTTTAGGGTGCAGGGCTTAGGGCGCGGCCTAGGGTTTAGGGTGCAGGGCTTAGGGCGCGGCCTAGGGTTTAGGGTGCAGGGCTTAGGGCGCGGACTGGGGTTTCGGGTGCAGGGCTTAGGGCGCCGCATAGGGTTTAGGGTGCAGGGGTTAGGGCGCGGCCTAGGGTTTAGGGTGCAGGGGTTAGGGCGCGGCTTAGGGTTTAGGGTGCAGGGGTTAGGGCGCGGCCTAGGGTTTAGGGTGCAGGGCTTAGGGCGCGGCCTAGGGTTTAGGGTGCAGGGGTTAGGGCGCGGCCTAGGGTTTAGGGTGCAGGGCTTAGGGCGCGGCCTAGGGTTTAGGGTGCAGGGGTTAGGGCGCGGCCTAGTGTTTAGGGTGCAGGGGTTAGGGCGCGGCCTAGGGTTTAGGGTGCAGGGCTTAGGGCGCGGCCTAGGGTTTAGGGTGCAGGGCTTAGGGCGCGGCCTAGGGTTTAGGGTGCAGGGGTTAGGGCGCGGCCTAGGGTTTAGGGTGCAGGGGTTAAGGCGCGGCCTAGGGTTTAGGGTGCAGGGCTTAGGGCACGGCCTAGGGTTTATGGTGCAGGGCTTAGGGCGCGGCCTAGGGTTTAGGGTGCAGGGGTTAGGGTGCGGCCTAGGGTTTAGGGTGCAGGGGTTAGGGGGCGGCCTAGGGTTTAGTGTGCAGGGGTTAGGGCGCAGCCTAGGGTTTAGGGTCCCGGGGTTAGGGCGCGGCCTAGGGTTTAGGGTGCAGAGGTTAGGGCGCGGCCTAGGGTTTAGGGTGCAAAGCTTAGGGGGCGGCTAGGGTTTAGGGTGCAGGGGTAAGGCCGCGGCCTAGGGTTTAGGGTGCAGGGGTTAGGGCGCGGCCTAGGGTTTAGGGTCCCGGGGTTAGGGCGCGGCCTAGGGTTTTGGGTCCAGGGGTTAGGGCGCGGCCTAGGGTTTAGGGTGCAAAGCTTAGGGGGCGGCTAGGGTTTAGGGTGCAGGGGTAAGGCCGCGGCCTAGGGTTTAGGGTGCAGGGGTTAGGGCGCGGCCTAGGGTTTAGGGTGCAGGGCTTAGGGCGCGGCCTAGGGTTTAGGGTGCAGGGCTTAGGGCGCGGCCTAGGGTTTAGGGTGCAGGGCTTAGGGCGTGGTCTAGGGTTTAGGGTGCAGGGGTTAGGGCCCGGCCTAGGGTTTAGGGTGCAGGGGTTAGGGCGTGGCCAAGGGTTAAGGGTGCAGTGCTTAGGGCGCGGACTAGGGTTTTGGGTGCAGGTGTTAGGGCGCCGCATAGGGTTTAGGGTTCAGGGGTTAGGGCACGGCGTAGGGTTTAGGGTGCAGGGGTTAGGGCGCGGCCTAGGGTTTAGGGTGCAGGGGTTAGGGCGCGGCCTAGGGTTTAGGGTGCAGGGCTTAGGGCGCGGCCTAGGGTTTAGGGTGCAGGGGTTAAGGCGCGGCCTAGGGTTTAGGGTGCAGGGGTTTGGGCACAGCCTAGGGTTAAGGGTGCAGGGGTTAGGGCGCGGCCTAGGGTTTAGGGTGCAGGGCTTAGGGCGCGGCCTAGGGTTTAGGGTGCAGGGGTTAGGGCGCGGCCTAGTGTTTAGGGTGCAGGGCTTAGGGCGCGGCCTAGGGTTTAGGGTGCAGGGGTTAGGGCGCGGCCTAGGGTTTAGGGTGCAGGGGTTAGGGCTCGGCCTAAGGTTTAGGGTGCAGGGCTTAGGGCGCGGCCTAGGGTTTAGGGTGCAGGGCTTAGGGCGCGGCCTAGGGTTTAGGGTGCAGGGCTTAGGGCGCGGCCTAGGGTTTAGGGTGCAGGGGTTAGGGCGCGGCCTAGGGTTTAGGGTGCAGGGGTTAGGGCGCGGCCTAGGGTTTAGGGTGCAGGGGTTAGGGCGCGGCCTAGGGTTTAGGGTGCAGGGCTTAGGGCGCGGCCTAGGGTTTAGGGTGCAGGGGTTAGGGCGCGGCCTAGGGTTTAGGGTGCAGGGGTTAGGGCGCGGCCTAGGGTTTAGGGTGCAGGGGTTAGGGGGCGGCCTAGGGTTTAGGGTGCAGGGGTTAGGGCACGGCCTAGGGTTTAGGGTGCAGGGCTTAGGGCGCGGCATTGGGTTTAGGGTGCAGGGGTTAGGGCGCGGCCTAGGGTTTAGGGTGCAGGGGTTAGAGCGCGGCCTAGGGTTTAGGGTGCATGGCTTAGGGCGCGGCCTAGGGTTTAGGGTGCAGGGGTTAGGGCGCGGCCTAGGGTTTAGGGTGCAGGGCTTAGGGCGCGGCCTAGGGTTTAGGGTGCAGGGCTTAGGGCGCGGCCTAGGGTTTAGGGTGCAGGGCTTAGGGCGCGGCCTAGGGTTTAGGGTCCAGGGGTTAGGGCGCGGCCTAGGGTTTAGGGTGCATGGGTTAGGGCGCGGCCTAGGGTTTAGGGTGCAGGGCTTAGGGCGCGGCCTAGGGTTTAGGGTGCAGGGCTTAGGGCGCGGCCTAGGGTTTAGGGTGCAGGGCTTAGGGCGTGGCCTAGAGTTTAGGGTGCAGGTCTTAGGGCGCGGACTAGGCTTTTGGGTGCAGGTGTTAGGGCGCCGCATAGGGTTTAGGGTGCAGGGGTTAGGGCGCGGCCTAGGGTTTAGGGTGCAGGGGTTAGGGCGCGGCCTAGGGTTTAGGGTGCAGGGGTTAGGGCGCGGCCTAGGGTTTAGGGTGCAGGGGTTAGGGCGCGGCCTAGGGTTTAGGCTCCAGGGGTTATGGCACGGCCTAGGGTTTAGGGTGCAGGGCTTAGGGCGCGGCCTAGGGTTTAGGGTGCAGGGCTTAGGGCGCGGCCTAGGGTTTAGGGTGCAGGGCTAAGGGCGCGGCCTAGGGTTTAGGGTGCAGGGCTTAGGGCGCGGCCTAGGGTTTAGGGTGCAGGGCTTAGGGCGCGGCCTAGGGTTAAGGTGCAGGGCTTAGGGCGCGGACTGGGGTTTCGGGTGCAGGTGTTAGGGCGCCGCATAGGGTTAAGGGTGCAGGGGTTAGGGCGCGGCTTAGGGTTTAGGGTGCAGGGCTTAGGGCGCGGCCTAGGGTTTAGGGTGCAGGGGTTAGGGCGTGGCCTAGGGTTTAGGGTGCAGGGGTTAGGGCGCGGCCTAGGGTTTAGGGTGCAGGGCTTAGGGTGCCGCATAGGTTTTAGGGTGCAGGGCTTAGGGCGCGGCCTAGGGTTTAGGGTGCAGGGGTTAGGGCGTGGCCTAGGGTTTAGGGTGCAGGGCTTAGTGCGCGGCCTAGGGTTTAGGGTGCAGGGCTTAGGGCGCGGCCTAGGGTTTAGGGTGCAGGGCTTAGGGCGCGGCCTAGGGTTTAGGGTGCAGGGGTTAGGGCGCGGCCTAGGGTTTAGGGTGCAGGG
Source organism: Acanthiza pusilla (assembly GCA_036630365.1). Lineage (NCBI taxonomy): Eukaryota > Metazoa > Chordata > Aves > Passeriformes > Acanthizidae > Acanthiza > Acanthiza pusilla. The sequence goes on along the minus strand of JAXCHO010000355.1, from coordinate 83,764 downwards.
GTTAGGGCGCGGCCTAGGGTTTAGGGTGCAGGGCTTAGGGCGCGGCCTAGTGTTTAGGGTGCAGGGGGTAGGGCGCGCCCTAGGGTTTAGGGTGCAGGGGTTAGGGCGCGGCCTAGGGTTTAGGGTGCAGGGCTTAGTGCGCGGCCTAGGGTTTAGGGTGCAGGGCTTAGGGCGCGGCCTAGGGTTTAGGGTGCAGGGCTTAGGGCGCGGCCTAGGGTTTAGGGTGCAGGGGTTAGGGCGCGGCCTAGGGTTTAGGGTGCAGGGCTTAGGGCGCGGCCTAGGGTTTAGGGTGCAGGGCTTAGGGCGCGGCCTAGTGTTTAGGGTGCAGGGGTTAGGGCGCGGCCTAGGGTTTAGGGTGCAGGGGTTAGGGCGCGGCCTAGGGTTTAGGGTGCAGGGCTTAGGGCGCGGCCTAGGGTTTAGGGTGCAGGGCTTAGGGCGCGGCCTAGGGTTTAGGGTGCAGGGGTTAGGGCGCGACCTAGGGTTTAGGGTGCAGGGGTTAGGGCGCGGCCTCGGGTTTAGGGTGCAGGGGTTAGGGCGCGGCCTAGGGTTTAGGGTGCAGGGGTTAGAGCGCGGCCTAGGGTTTAGGGTGCAGGGGTTAGGGCGCAGCGTAGGGTTTAGGGTGCAGGGCTTAGGGCGCGGCCTAGAGTTTAGGGTGCAGGGGTTAGGGCGCAGCGTAGGGTTTCGGGTGCAGGGGTTAGGGCGCGGCCTAGGGTTTTGGGTGCAGGTGTTAGGGCGCCGCATAGGGTTTAGGGTGCAGGGGTTAGAGCGCGGCCTAGGGTTTAGGGTGCAGGGGTTAGGGCGCAGCCTAGGGTTTAGGTGCAGGGGTTAGGGCGCCGCATAGAGTTTAGGGTGCAGGGGTTATGGCGCGGCCTAGGGTTTAGGGTGCAGGGGTTAGGGCACGGCGTAGGGTTTAGGGTGCAGGGGTTAGGGCGCGGCCTAGGGTTTAGGCTGCAGGGGTTAGGGCGCGGCCGAGGGTTTAGGGTGCAGGGGTTAGGGCGCGGCCTAGTGTTTAGGGTGCAGGGGTTAGGGCGCGGCCTTGTGCTTAGGGTGCAGGGCTTAGGGCGCGGCCTAGGGTTTAGGGTGCAGGGCTTAGGGCGCGGCCTAGGGTTTAGGGTGCAGGGCTTAGGGCGCGGCCTAGGGTTTAGGGTGCAGGGCTTAGGGCGCGGACTGGGGTTTCGGGTGCAGGTGTTAGGGCGCCGCATAGGGTTTAGGGTGCAGGGGTTAGGGCGCGGCCTAGGGTTTAGGGTGCAGGGGTTAGGGCGCGGCTTAGGGTTTAGGGTGCAGGGGTTAGGGCGCGGCCTAGGGTTTAGGGTGCAGGGCTTAGGGCGCGGCCTAGTGTTTAGGGTGCAGGGGTTAGGGCGCGGCCTAGTGTTTAGGGTGCAGGGGTTAGGGCGCGGCCTAGGGTTTAGGGTGCAGGTGTTAGGGCGCGGCCTAGGGTTTAGGGTGCAGGGCTTAGGGCGCGGCCTAGGGTTTAGGGTGCAGGGGTTAGGGCGCGGCCTAGGGTTTAGGGTGCAGGGCTTAGGGCGCGGCCTAGGGTTTAGGGTGCAGGGGTTAGGGCGCGGCCTAGTGTTTAGGGTGCAGGGGTTAGGGCGCGGCCTAGGGTTTAGGGTGCAGGGCTTAGGGCGCGGCCTAGGGTTTAGGGTGCAGGGCTTAGGGCGCGGCCTAGGGTTTAGGGTGCAGGGGTTAGGGCGCGGCCTAGGGTTTAGGGTGCAGGGGTTAAGGCGCGGCCAAGGGTTTAGGGTGCAGGGCTTAGGGCACGGCCTAGGGTTTATGGTGCAGGGCTTAGGGCGCGGCCTAGGGTTTAGGGTGCAGGGGTTAGGGTGCGGCCTAGGGTTTAGGGTGCAGGGGTTAGGGCGCGGCCTAGGGTTTAGGGTGCAGGGGTTAGGGTGCGGCCTAGGGTTTAGTGTGCAGGGGTTAGGGCGCAGCCTAGGGTTTAGGGTCCAGGGGTTAGGGCACGGCCTAGGGTTTAGGGTGCAGAGGTTAGGGCGCGGCCTAGGGTTTATGGTGCAGGGGTTAGGGCGCAGCCTAGGGTTTAGGGTGCAGGGCTTAGGGCGCGGCCTAGGGTTTAGGGTGCAGGGCTTAGGGCGCGGCCTAGAGTTTAGGGTGCAGGGGTTAGGGCGCGGCCTAGGGTTTAGGGTGCAGGGGTTAGGGCGCGGCCTAGGGTTTAGGGTGCAGGGCTTAGGGCGCGGCCTAGGGTTTAGGGTGCAGGGCTTAGGGCGCGGCCTAGGGTTTAGGGTGCAGGGGTTAGGGCGCGGCCTAGGGTTTTGGGTCCAGGGGTTAGGGCGCGGCCTAGGGTTTAGGGTGCAAAGCTTAGAGGGCGGCTAGGGTTTAGGGTGCAGGGGTAAGGCCGCGGCCTAGGGTTTAGGGTGCAGGGGTTAGGGCGCGGCCTAGGGTTTAGGGTGCAGGGCTTAGGGCGCGGCCTAGGGTTTAGGGTGCAGGGCTTAGGGCGCGGCCTAGGGTTTAGGGTGCAGGGCTTAGGGCGTGGTCTAGGGTTTAGGGTGCAGGGGTTAGGGCCCGGCCTAGGGTTTAGGGTGCAGGGGTTAGGGCGTGGCCTAGGGTTAAGGGTGCAGGGCTTAGGGCGCGGACTAGGGTTTTGGGTGCAGGTGTTAGGGCGCCGCATAGGGTTTAGGGTTCAGGGGTTAGGGCACGGCGTAGGGTTTAGGGTGCAGGGGTTAGGGCGCGGCGTAGGGTTTAGGGTGCAGGGGTTAGGGCGCGGCCTAGGGTTTAGGGTGCAGGGCTTAGGGCGCGGCCTAGGGTTGAGGGTGCAGGGGTTAAGGCGCGGCCTAGGGTTTAGGGTGCAGGGGTTTGGGCACAGCCTAGGGTTAAGGGTGCAGGGGTTAGGGCGCGGCCTAGGGTTTAGGGTGCAGGGCTTAGGGCGCGGCCTAGGGTTTAGGGTGCAGGGGTTAGGGCGCGGCCTAGTGTTTCGGGTGCAGGGCTTAGGGCGCGGCCTAGGGTTTAGGGTGCAGGGGTTAGGGCGCGGCCTAGGGTTTAGGGTGCAGGGGTTAGGGCTCGGCCTAAGGTTTAGGGTGCAGGGCTTAGGGCGCGGCCTAGGGTTTAGGGTGCAGGGCTTAGGGCGCGGCCTAGGGTTTAGGGTGCAGGGCTTAGGGCGCGGCCTAGGGTTTAGGGTGCAGGGGTTAGGGCGCGGCCTAGGGTTTAGGGTGCAGGGGTTAGGGCGCGGCCTAGGGTTTAGGGTGCAGGGCTTAGGGCGCGGCCTAGGGTTTAGGGTGCAGGGCTTAGGGCGCGGCCTAGGGTTTAGGGTGCAGGGGTTTGGGCGCGGCCTAGGGTTTAGGGTGCAGGGGTTAGGGCGCGGCCTAGGGTTTAGGGTGCAGGGGTTAGGGCGCGGCCTAGGGTTTAGGGTGCAGGGGTTAGGGCGCGGCCTAGGGTTTAGGGTGCAGGGGTTAGGGCGCGGCCTAGGGTTTAGGGTGCAGTGGTTAGGGGGCGGCCTAGGGTTTAGGGTGCAGGGGTTAGGGCACGGCCTAGGGTTTAGGGTGCAGGGCTTAGGGCGCGGCATTGGGTTTAGGGTGCAGGGGTTAGGGCGCGGCCTAGGGTTTAGGGTGCAGGGGTTAGGGCGCGGCCTAGGGTTTAGGGTGCAGGGGTTAGGGCGCGGCCTAGGGTTTAGGGTGCAGGGGTTAGGGCGCGGCCTAGGGTTTAGGGTGCAGGGGTTAGAGCGCGGCCTAGGGTTTAGGGTGCATGGCTTAGGGCGCGGCCTAGGGTTTAGGGTGCAGGGGTTAGGGCGCGGCCTAGGGTTTAGGGTGCAGGGCTTAGGGCGCGGCCTAGGGTTTAGGGTGCAGGGCTTAGGGCGCGGCCTAGGGTTTAGGGTGCAGGGCTTAGGGCGCGGCCTAGGGTTTAGGGTCCAGGGGTTAGGGCGCGGCCTAGGGTTTAGGGTGCATGGGTTAGGGCGCGGCCTAGGGTTTAGGGTGCAGGGGTTAGGGCGCGGCCTAGTGTTTAGGGTGCAGGGCTTAGGGCGCGGCCTAGGGTTTAGGGTGCAGGGCTTAGGGCGCGGCCTAGAGTTTAGGGTGCAGGTCTTAGGGCGCGGACTAGGCTTTTGGGTGCAGGTGTTAGGGCGCCGCATAGGGTTTAGGGTGCAGGGGTTAGGGCGCGGCCTAGGGTTTAGGGTGCAGGGGTTAGGGCGCGGCCTAGGGTTTAGGGTGCAGGGGTTAGGGCGCGGCCTAGGGTTAGGGTGCAGGGGTTAGGGTGCGGCCTAGTGTTTAGGGTGCATGGCTTAGGGCGCGGCCTAGGGTTTAGGGTGCAGGGCTTAGGGCGCGGCCTAGGGTTTAGGGTGCAGGGGTTAGGGCGCGGCCTAGGGTTTAGGGTGCAGGGCTTAGGGCGCGGCCTAGGGTTTAGGGTGCAGGGCTTAGGGCGCGGCCTAGGGTTTAGTGTGCAGGGCTTAGGGCGCGGCCTAGGGTTTAGGGTGCAGGGGTTTGGCCGCGGCCTAGGGTTTAGGGTGCAGGGGTTAGGGCGCGGCCTAGGGTTTAGGGTGCAGGGGTTAGGGCGCGGCCCAGGGTTTAGGGTGCAGGGGTTAGGGCGCGGCCTAGGGTTTAGGGTACAGGGGTTAGGGCGCGGCCTAGGGTTTAGGGTGCAGGGGTTAGGGCGCGGCCTAGGGTTTAGGGTGCAGGGGTTAGGGCGCGGCCTAGGGTTTAGGGTGCAGGGGTTAGGGCGCGGCCTAGGGTTTAGGGTGCAGGGCTTAGGGCGCGGCCTAGGGTTTAGGGTGCAGGGCTTAGGGCGCGGCCTAGGGTTTAGGGTGCAGGGGTTTGGGCGCGGCCTAGGGTTTAGGGTGCAGGGGTTAGGGCGCGGCCTAGGGTTTAGGGTGCAGGGGTTAGGGCGCGGCCTAGGGTTTAGGGTGCAGGGGTTAGGGCGCGGCCTAGGGTTTAGGGTGCAGGGGTTAGGGCGCGGCCTAGGGTTTAGGGTGCAGGGGTTAGGGGGCGGCCTAGGGTTTAGGGTGCAGGGGTTAGGGCACGGCCTAGGGTTTAGGGTGCAGGGCTTAGGGCGCGGCATTGGGTTTAGGGTGCAGGGGTTAGGGCGCGGCCTAGGGTTTAGGGTGCAGGGGTTAGGGCGCGGCCTAGGGTTTAGGGTGCAGGGGTTAGGGCGCGGCCTAGGGTTTAGGGTGCAGGGGTTAGGGCGCGGCCTAGGGTTTAGGGTGCAGGGGTTAGAGCGCGGCCTAGGGTTTAGGGTGCATGGCTTAGGGCGCGGCCTAGGGTTTAGGGTGCAGGGGTTAGGGCGCGGCCTAGGGTTTAGGGTGCAGGGCTTAGGGCGCGGCCTAGGGTTTAGGGTGCAGGGCTTAGGGCGCGGCCTAGGGTTTAGGGTGCAGGGCTTAGGGCGCGGCCTAGGGTTTAGGGTCCAGGGGTTAGGGCGCGGCCTAGGGTTTAGGGTGCATGGGTTAGGGCGCGGCCTAGGGTTTAGGGTGCAGGGCTTAGGGCGCGGCCTAGGGTTTAGGGTGCAGGGCTTAGGGCGCGGCCTAGGGTTTAGGGTGCAGGGCTTAGGGCGTGGCCTAGAGTTTAGGGTGCAGGTCTTAGGGCGCGGACTAGGCTTTTGGGTGCAGGTGTTAGGGCGCCGCATAGGGTTTAGGGTGCAGGGGTTAGGGCGCGGCCTAGGGTTTAGGGTGCAGGGGTTAGGGCGCGGCCTAGGGTTTAGGGTGCAGGGGTTAGGGCGCGGCCTAGGGTTTAGGGTGCAGGGGTTAGGGTGCGGCCTAGTGTTTAGGGTGCATGGCTTAGGGCGCGGCCTAGGGTTTAGGGGGCAGGGCTTAGGACGCGGCCTAGGGTTTAGGGTGCAGGGGTTAGGGCGCGGCCTAGGGTTTAGGGTGCAGGGGTTAGGGCGCGGCCTAGGGTTTAGGGTGCAGGGCTTAGGGCGCGGCCTAGGGTTTAGGGTGCAGGGCTTAGGGCGCGGCCTAGGGTTTAGGGTGCAGGGGTTAGGGCGCGGCCTAGGGTTTAGGGTGCAGGGCTTAGGGCGCGGCCTAGGGTTTAGGGTGCAGGGCTTAGGGCGCGGCCTAGGGTTTAGTGTGCAGGGCTTAGGGCGCGGCCTAGGGTTTAGGGTGCAGGGGTTTGGCCGCGGCCTAGGGTTTAGGGTGCAGGGGTTAGGGCGCGGCCTAGGGTTTAGGGTGCAGGGGTTAGGGCGCGGCCCAGGGTTTAGGGTGCAGGGGTTAGGGCGCGGCCTAGGGTTTAGGGTACAGGGGTTAGGGCGCGGCCTAGGGTTTAGGGTGCAGGGGTTAGGGCGCGGCCTAGGGTTTAGGGTGCAGGGCTTAGGGCGCGGCCTAGGGTTTAGGGTGCAGGGCGTAGGGCGTGGCCTAGAGTTTAGGGTGCAGGGCTTAGGACGCGGACTAGGCTTTTGGGTGCAGGTGTTAGGGCGCCGCATAGGGTTTAGGGTGCAGGGGTTAGGGCGCGGCCTAGGGTTTAGGGTGCAGGGCTTAGGGCGCGGCCTAGGGTTTATTGTGCAGGGGTTAGGGCGCGGCCTAGGGTTTAGGGTGCAGGGGTTAGGGCGCGGCCTAGGGTTTAGGGTGCAGGGCTTAGGGCGCGGCCTAGGGTTTAGGGTGCAGGGCTTAGGGCGCGGCCTAGGGTTTAGGGTGCAGGGGTTAGGGCGCGGCCTAGGGTTTAGGGTGCAGGGCTTAGGGCGCGGCCTAGGGTTTAGGGTGCAGGGCTTAGGGCGCGGCCTAGGGTTTAGTGTGCAGGGCTTAGGGCGCGGCCTAGGGTTTAGGGTGCAGGGGTTTGGCCGCGGCCTAGGGTTTAGGGTGCAGGGGTTAGGGCGCGGCCTAGGGTTTAGGGTGCAGGGGTTAGGGCGCGGCCCAGGGTTTAGGGTGCAGGGGTTAGGGCGCGGCCTAGGGTTTAGGGTACAGGGGTTAGGGCGCGGCCTAGGGTTTAGGGTGCAGGGGTTAGGGCGCGGACTAGGGTTTAGGGTGCAGGGGTTAGGGCGCGGGCTAGGGTTTAGGGTGCAGGGCTTAGGGCGTGGCCTTGAGTTTAGGGTGCAGGGCTTAGGACGCGGACTAGGCTTTTGGGTGCAGGTGTTAGGGCGCCGCATAGGGTTTAGGGTGCAGGGGTTAGGGCGCGGCCTAGGGTTTAGGGTGTAGGGGTTAGGGCGCGGCCTAGGGTTTAGGGTGCAGGGCTTAGGGCGCGGCCTAGGGTTTAGGGTGCAGGGGTTAGGGCGCGGCCTAGGGTTTAGGGTGCAGGGCTTAGGGCGCGGCCTAGGGTTTAGGGTGCAGGGCTTAGGGCGCGGACTGGGGTTTCGGGTGCAGGTGTTAGGGCGCCGCATAGGGTTTAGGGTGCAGGGATTAGGGCGCGGCCTAGGGTTTAGGGTGCAGGGCTTAGGGCACGGCCTAGGGTTTAGGGTGCAGGGGTTAGGGCGCGGCGTAGGGTTTAGGGTGCAGGGGTTAGGGCGCGGCCTAGGGTTTAGGGTGCAGGGGTTAGGGCGCGGCCTAGTGTTTAGGGTGCAGGGGTTAGGGCGCGGCCTATGGTTTAGGGTGCAGGGGTTTGGGCGCGGCCTAGGGTTTAGGGTGCAGGGCTTAGGGCACGGCCTAGGGTTTAGGGTGCAGGGCTTAGGGCGCGGCCTAGGGTTTAGTGTGCAGGGGTTAGGGCGCGGCCTAGGGTTTAGGGTGCAGGGCTTAGGGCGCGGCCTAGGGTTTAGGGTGCAGGGCTTAAGGCGCGGCCTCGGGTTTAGGGTGCAGGGCTTAGGGCGCGGCGTAGGGTTTAGGGTGCAGGGGTTAGAGCGCGGCCTATGGTTTAGGGTTCAGGGGTTTGGGCGCGGCATAGGGTTTAGGGTGCAGGGCGTAGGGCGCGGCCTAGGGTTTAGGGTGCAGGGCTTAGGGCGCGGCCTAGGGTTTAGGGTGCAGGGGTTAGGGCGCGGCCTAGGGTTTTGGGTCAAGGGGTTAGGGCGCGGCCTAGGGTTTAGGGTGCAAAGCTTAGGGGGCGGCTAGGGTTTAGGGTGTAGGGGTTAAGCCGCGGCCTAGGGTTTAGGGTGCAGGGGTTAGGGCGCGGCCTAGGGATTAGGGTGCAGGGCTTAGGGCGCGGCCTAGGGTTTAGGGTGCAGGGCTTAGGGCGCGGCCTAGGGTTTAGGGTGCAGGGCTTAGGGCGCGGCGTAGGGTTTAGGGTGCAGGGGTTAAGGCGCGGCCTAGGGTTTAGGGTGCAGGGCTTAGGGCACGGCCTAGGGTTTATGGTGCAGGGCTTAGGGCGCGGCCTAGGGTTTAGGGTGCAGGGGTTAGGGCGCGGCCTAGGGTTTAGGGTGCAGGGCTTAGGGCGCGGCCTCGGGTTTAGGGTGCAGGGCTTAGGGCGCGGCCTAGGGTTTAGAGTGCAGGGGTTAGGACGCGGCCTAGGGTTTAGGGTGCAGGGGTTAGGGTGCGGCCTAGGGTTTAGGGTGCAGGGGTTTGGGCGCGGCCTAGGGTTTAGTGTGCAGGGGTTAGGGCGCGGCCTAGGGTTTAGGGTCCAGGGGTTAGGGCGCGGCCTAAGGTTTAGGGTGCAGAGGTTAGGGCGCGGCCTAGGGTTTAGGGTGCAGGGGTTAGGGCGCAGCCTAGGGTTTAGGGTGCAGGGCTTAGGGCGCGGCCTAGGGTTTAGGGTGCAGGGCTTTGGGCGCGGCCTAGAGTTTAGGGTGCAGGGCTTATGGCGCGGCTTTAGGGTGCAGGGCTTAGGGCGCGGCGTAGGGTTTAGGGTGCAGGGCTTAGGGCGCGGCCTAGGGTTTAGGGTGCAGGGGTTAGGGCGCGGCCTAGTGTTTAGAGTGCAGGGGTTAGGGCGCGGCCTATGGTTTAGGGTGCAGGGGTTTGGGCGCGGCCTAGGGTTTAGGGTGCAGGGCTTAGGGCACGGCCTAGGGTTTAGGGTGCAGGGCTTAGGGCGCGGCCTAGGGTTTAGTGTGCAGGGGTTAGGGCGCGGCCTAGGGTTTAGGGTGCAGGGCTTAGGGCGTGGCCTAGAGTTTAGGGTGCAGGGCTTAGGGCGCGGACTAGGCTTTTGGGTGCAGGTGTTAGGGCGCCGCATAGGGTTTAGGGTGCAGGGGTTAGGGCGCGGCCTAGGGTTTAGGGTGCAGGGCTTAGGGGGCGGCCTAGGGTTTAGGGTGCAGGGGTTAGGGCGCGGCCTAGGGTTTAGGGTGCAGGGGTTAGGGTGCGGCCTAGTGTTTAGGGTGCAGGGCTTAGGGCGCGGCCTAGGGTTTAGGGGGCAGGGCTTAGGACGCGGCCTAGGGTTTAGGGTGCAGGGGTTAGGGCGCGGCCTAGGGTTTAGGGTGCAGGGGTTAGGGCGCGGCCTAGGGTTTAGGGTGCAGGGCTTAGGGCGCGGCCTAGGGTTTAGGGTGCAGGGCTTAGGGCGCGGCCTAGGGTTTAGGGTGCAGGGGTTAGGGCGCGGCCTAGGGTTTAGGGTGCAGGGCTTAGGGCGCGGCCTAGGGTTTAGGGTGCAGGGCTTAGGGCGCGGCCTAGGGTTTAGTGTGCAGGGCTTAGGGCGCGGCCTAGGGTTTAGGGTGCAGGGGTTTGGCCGCGGCCTAGGGTTTAGGGTGCAGGGGTTAGGGCGCGGCCTAGGGTTTAGGGTGCAGGGGTTAGGGCGCGGCCCAGGGTTTAGGGTGCAGGGGTTAGGGCGCGGCCTAGGGTTTAGGGTACAGGGGTTAGGGCGCGGCCTAGGGTTTAGGGTGCAGGGGTTAGGGCGCGGCCTAGGGTTTAGGGTGCAGGGCTTCGGGCGCGGCCTAGGGTTTAGGGTGCAGGGCTTAGGGCGTGGCCTAGAGTTTAGGATGCAGGGCTTAGGACGCTGACTAGGCTTTTGGGTGCAGGTGTTAGGGCGCCGCATAGGGTTTAGGGTGCAGGGGTTAGGGCGCGGCCTAGGGTTTAGGGTGTAGGGGTTAGGGCGCGGCCTAGGGTTTAGGGTGCAGGGCTTAGGGCGCGGCCTAGGGTTTAGGGTGCAGGGCTTAGGGCGCGGCCTAGGGTTTAGGGTGCAGGGCTTAGGGCGCGGCCTAGGGTTTAGGGTGCAGGGCTTAGGGCGCGGACTGGGGTTTCGGGTGCAGGTGTTAGGGCGCCGCATAGGGTTTAGGGTGCAGGGCTTAGGGCGCGGCCTAGGGTTTAGGGTGCAGGGCTTAGGGCACGGCCTAGGGTTTAGGGTGCAGGGGTTAGGGCGCGGCGTAGGGTTTAGGGTGCAGGGGTTAGGGCGCGGCCTAGGGTTTAGGGTGCAGGGGTTAGGGCGCGGCCTAGTGTTTAGGGTGCAGGGGTTAGGGCGCGGCCTATGGTTTAGGGTGCAGGGGTTTGGGCGCGGCCTAGGGTTTAGGGTGCAGGGCTTATGGCACGGCCTAGGGTTTAGGGTGCAGGGCTTAGGGCGCGGCCTAGGCTTTAGTGTGCAGGGCTTAGGGCGCGGCCTAGGGTTTAGGGTGCAGGGGTTTGGCCGCGGCCTAGGGTTTAAGGTGCAGGGGTTAGGGCGCGGCCTAGGGTTTAGGGTACAGGGGTTTGGGCGCGGCCTAGGGTTTAGGGTGCAGGGGTTAGGGCGCGGCCTAGGGTTTAGGGTGCAGGGCTTAGGGCGCGGCCTAGGGTTTAGGGTGCAGGGGTGAGGGCGCGGCCTAGGGTTTAGGGTGCAGGGCTTAGGGCGCGGCCTAGGGTTTAGGGTGCAGGGGTTAGGGCGCGGCCTAGTGTTTAGGGTGCAGGGGTTAGGGCGCGGCCTAGGGTTTAGGGTGCAGGGGTTTGGGCGCGGCCTAGGGTTTAGGGTTCAGGGGTTAGGGCGCGGCCTAGGGTTTAGGGTGCAGGGCTTAGGGCGCGGCCTAGGGTTTAGGGTGCAGGGCTTAGGGCGCGGCCTAGGGTTTAGGGTGCAGGGGTTAGGGCGCGGCCTAGGGTTTAGGGTACAGGGGTTAGGGCGCGGCCTGGGGTTTCGGGTGCAGGGGTTAGGGCGCGGCCTAGGGTTTAGGGTGCAGGGGTTTGGGCGCGGCCTAGGGTTTAGGGTGCAGGGCTTAGGGCGCGGCCTAGGGTTTAGGGTGCAGGGCTTAGGGCGCGGCCTCGGGTTTAGGGTGCAGGGCTTAGGGCGCGGCGTAGGGTTTAGGGTGCAGGGGTTAGGGCGCGGCCTATGGTTTAGGGTTCAGGGGTTTGGGCGCGGCGTAGGGTTTAGGGTGCAGGGCGTAGGGCGCGGCCTAGGGTTTAGGGTGCAGGGCTTAGGGCGCGGCCTAGGATTTAGGGTGCAGGGGTTAGGGCGCGGCCTAGGGTTTTGGGTCCAGGGGTTAGGGCGCGGCCTAGGGTTTAGGGTGCAAAGCTTAGGGGGCGGCTAGGGTTTAGGGTGCAGGGGTTAAGCCGCGGCCTAGGGTTTAGGGTGCAGGGGTTAGGGCGCGGCCTAGGGTTTAGGGTGCAGGGCTTAGGGCGCGGCCTAGGGTTTAGGGTGCAGGGCTTAGGGCGCGGCCTAGGGTTTAGGGTGCAGGGCTTAGGGCGAGGCCTAGGGTTTAGGGTGCAGGGGTTAAGGCGCGGCCTAGGGTTTAGGGTGCAGGGCTTAGGGCACGGCCTAGGGTTTATGGTGCAGGGCTTAGGGCGCGGCCTAGGGTTTAGGGTGCAGGGGTTAGGGCGCGGCCTAGGGTTTAGGGTGCAGGGCTTAGGGCGCGGCCTCGGGTTTAGGGTGCAGGGCTTAGGGCGCGGCCTAGGGTTTAGAGTGCAGGGGTTAGGACGCGGCCTAGGGTTTAGGGTGCAGGGGTTAGGGTGCCGCCTAGGGTTTAGGGTGCAGGGGTTAGGGCGCGGCCTAGGGTTTAGTGTGCAGGGGTTAGGGCGCGGCCTAGGGTTTAGGGTCCAGGGGTTAGGGCGCGGTCTAGGGTTTAGGGTGCAGAGGTTAGGGCGCGGCCTAGGGTTTAGGGTGCAGGGGTTAGGGCGCAGCCTAGGGTTTAGGGTGCAGGGCTTAGGGCGCGGCCTAGGGTTTAGGGTGCAGGGCTTTGGGCGCGGCCTAGAGTTTAGGGTGCAGGGCTTATGGCGCGGCTTTAGGGTGCAGGGCTTAGGGCGCGGCGTAGGGTTTAGGGTGCAGGGCTTAGGGCGCGGCCTAGGGTTTAGGGTGCAGGGGTTAGGGCGCGGCCTAGTGTTTAGAGTGCAGGGGTTAGGGCGCGGCCTATGGTTTAGGGTGCAGGGGTTTGGGCGCGGCCTAGGGTTTAGGGTGCAGGGCTTAGGGCACGGCCTAGGGTTTAGGGTGCAGGGGTTAGGGCGCGGCCTAGGGTTTAGGGTGCAGGGGTTAGGGCGCGGCCTAGGGTTTAGGGTGCAGGGCTTAGGGCGCGGCCTAGGGTTTAGGGTGCAGGGGTCAGGGCGCGGCCTAGGGTTTAGGGTGCAGGGGTTAGGGCGCCGCATAGGGTTTAGGGTGCAGGGGTTAGGGCGCGGCCTAGGGTTTAGGGTGCAGGGGTTAGGGCGCGGCCTAGGGTTTAGGGTGCAGGGCTTAGGGCGCGGCCTAGGGTTTAGGGTGCAGGGGTTAGGGCGCGGCCTAGGGTTTAGGGTGCAGGGCTTAGGGCGCGGCCTAGGGTTTAGGGTGCAGGGGTTAGGGCGCGGCCTAGGGTTTAGGGTGCAGGGGTTAGGGCGCGGCATAGGGATTAGGGTGCAGGGTTTAGGGCGCGGCCTAGAGTTTAGGGTGCAGGGGTTAGGGCGCGGCCTAGGGTTTAGGGTTCAGGGGTTAGGGCGCGGCGTAGGTTTTAGGGTGTAGGGCTTAGGGCGCGGCCTAGGGTTTAGGGTGCAGGGGTTAGGGCGCGCCCTAGGGTTTAGGTGCAGGGGTTAGGGCGCGGACTAGGGTTTAGGGTGCAGGGCTTAGGGCGCGGCCTAGGGTTTAGGGTGCAAATGTTAGGGCGCGGCCTAGGGTTTAGGGTGCAGGGGTTAGGGCGCGGCCTAGGGTTTAGGGTGCAGGGCTTAGGGCGCGGCCTAGGGTTTAGGGTGCAGGGCTTAGGGGGCGGCCTAGGGTTTAGGGTGCAGGGGTTAGGGCGCGGCCTAGGGTTTAGGGTGCAGGGGTTAGGGCGCGGCCTAGGGTTTAGGGTGCAGGGGTTAGGGCGCGGCCTAGGGTTTAGGGTGCAGGGGTTAGGGCGCGGCCTAGGGTTTAGGGTGCAGGGGTTAGGGCGCGGCCTAGGGTTTAGGGTGCAGGGGTTAGGGCGCGGCCTAGGATTTAGGGTGCAGGGGTTAGGGCGCGGCCTAGGGTTTAGGGTGCAGGGGTTAGGGCGCGGCCTAGGGTTTAGGGTGCAGGGGTTAGGGCGCGGCCTAGGGTTTAGGGTGCAGGGCTTAGGGCGCGGCCTAGGGTTTAGGGTGCAGGGCTTAGGGCGTGGCCTAGGGTTTAGGGTGCAGGGGTTAGGGCGCGGCCTAGGATTTCGGGTGCAGGGGTTTCTGCGTGTGCTAGGGTTTAGAGTACAGCCTAACCTGGTGCTAGCGTAGCTTATCCTGTCGTGTTGCTAGTCTAGCTTATCCTGGCCTAACCTAACCTAACCAGCTGCTGGATTAGGCCTGTCTTATGCTAGCCTAGAAGAGCCTAGCCTGGTGGTCGCCTGCCCTAGCCTGGTGCTTGGCTAGCCTAGCCTTACTTGGTGTTAGCCTAACGTAGCCTATCTTAGCCTAACCTGGTGCTCGCCAAGCCTGGTGCTAGCCTAGCTTAGAATGGCACTAGCCTAGCCAAACCTAGCCTGGAAGTCCAGGGACACTGGGGTTGAAATGGGCCTGCCTAGGCCATCACGGCTGTGCCCCAACATTGATGCTCCTCCATCTTTCTGATAGGGAAAACCCAGGTACTGTGCTCGGGTAATTAACTAGGGGTAGGCTTAAGGTTACGCCTAGAGTTAGCTAAAGGGTCTTGAGCTCCGGGAACACTGGGGCTGGAAAGGGCCTGCTAAGGCAAACGCAACAAGGCCCCAGCCTTACTGCTCCCGCAGCTTTCTGATCTGGAGCCCCCACAGGGCTGGGCACCTCGGCCCCGGCCACCAGCTGCCATTTGGCCTAGAGTTAGTGTTGAGAGAGGGAAAGAGCCTAGAGCTCCAGGGACACTGGGGCTGGAAAGGGCCTGCCAAGGCCATCGCGGCAGCGCCCCAACATTGCTGCTCCTCCATCTTTCTGACCTGGAGTCCCCACAGGGCTGGGCACCTCGGCCCAGTGCCAGGGTGCCCTCAGGGGGGTGCGTCAGGCTGGAGAGATCTAAGGAGCCTCGAGCTCCAGGGACACTGGGGCTGGAAAGAGCCTGCCGAGGCCATCGCAGCAGTGCCCCAACATTGCTGCTCCCACACCTTTCTGGTAGGGAAAACCCAGGGAGTGTGTTAGGGTAATTAACTGGATCTAGGGTTAGGGTTACGCTTAGGGTTAGGGTTAGGAGATCTAAAGGGCCTCGAGCTCCAGGAGCGCTGGTGCTGGAAAGAGCCTGCCAAGACGAATGCAGCAAGGCCCCAACCTTGCTGCTCCCACACCTTTCTGATCTGGACCCCCCACAGGGCTGGGCACCTCGGCCCCCGCCACGAGCTGCCATTTGAGCCAGCCCTAACGAGACTCCCCCAGGACCCTCACCAGCCACCCTGCACTAGGCTCAGCCACACACCTCAGCAGCCAGCACTCACCAGGCTCAGCCACACCCCTCACCAGGCACCCCTCACCATGTTCACTCACACATCACAGGAGCCAGCCCTAAGGAGGCTCAGACTCACCCCTCACCAGCCACGCCTCAGCAGCCTCAGCCACGCCCTTCACCAGCCACAACACAGCAGGCTCCACCACACACCTCAGCAGGCAGCCCTAACCAGGCTCCCCCAGGACCCTCCCCAGCCACCCCTCACTAGGCTCAGCCACACACCTCAGCAGCCAGCCCTCACCAGGCAGAGCAGAAGACCTCAGCTGCTATCCCTAAGGAGGCTCACCCTCAAACCTATCCAGCCACACCTCAGCAGGCTCAGCCTAGCCTAGACTGCTGCTAGCCTGCCCTAGCCTAGCCTAGACTAGACTAGCCTAGCACTTGCCTAACCTAGCCTAGCTTAGCATAGCCTAGCCTGATGCTAGCATAGCCTAGCCTAGCCTAGCGTAGCCTAGCCTAGCCTAACCTGGTGCTAGCCTGGCTGAGCCTGGTTAGGGGTGGAGGTGAGCTTTGTGCCCGAGCCTGGAAAGGGATGGTTAGTGAGGGGTGTGGCTGAGGCTCGTGCAGGCTGGCTGCTCAGGTGTGTAGCTGAGCCTGGTTAAGGATTGCAGCTGAGGTGTGTGGCTGTGCCTCGGGAGGAGTGGCTGGTGGGGGGTGTGGCTGATCCTGCTGAGGGGTGTCTGGAGAGGGGAGAGGCTGAACCTGGTAGTGGCTGGCAGCTCAGGTGTGCGGCTGAGCCTGGTGAGGGATGGCTGTTGAGGGGAGTGGCTGAGCCCGCTTAGGTCTGCTACTGAGGAGTGTGTCTGATCCTGGTGATGGGAGGCTGGTGAGGGGCGTGGCAGTGCCTGGTGAGGGCTGGCTGTTGAGGTGTGTGGGTGAGACTGTGTGGGGTACCCGGTAAAGGGCATGGCTGAGCCTGGTGAGGGCTGGCTGCTGAGGGGTGTGGATGAGACAGGTGAGGAGTGGCATAAGGGCGTGGCCTAGGGTTTAGTGTGAAGGCGTTTGGGGGCGGCGCAGGGTTTAGGGTGCAGGGTTTAGGGCGCGGCCTAGGGTTGAGGTTGCAGGGGTTAGGGCGCGGCATAGGGATTAGGGCGCAGGGCTTAGGGCGCGGCGTAGGGTTTAGGGTGCAGGGGTTAGGGCGCGGCCTAGGGTTTAGGGTGCAGGGGTTAGGGAACGGCCTAGGGTTTAGGGTGCAGGGGTTAGGGCGCGGCCTAGGGTTTAGGGTGCAGGGCTTAGGGCGCGGCCTAGGGTTTTGGGTGCAGGGCTTAGGGCGCGGCCTAGGGTTTAGGGTGCAGGGGTTAGGGCGCGGCCTAGGGTTTAGGGTGCAGGGGTTAGGGCGTGGCTTAGGGCTTAGGGTGCAGGGCTTAGGGGGCGGCCTAGGGTTTAGAGTGCAGGGCTTAGGGCGCGGCCTAGGGTTTAGGGTGCAGGGCTTAGGGCGCGGCCTAGGGTTTAGGGTGCAGGGGTTAGGGCGCGGGCTAGGGTTTTGGGTGCAGGTGTTAGGGCGCGGCCTAGGGTTTAGGGTGCAGGGGTTAGGGCGCGGCCTAGGGTTTAGGGTGCAGGGGTTAGGGCACGGCCTAGGGTTTAGGGTGCAGGGCTTAGGGCGCGGCCTAGGGTTTAGGGTGCAAGGCTTAGGGCGCGGCCTAGGGTTTTGGGTGCAGGGCTTAGGGCGCGGCCTAGGGTTTAGGGTGCAGGGCTTAGGGCGCGGCCTAGGGTTTAGGGTGCAGGGGTTAGGGCGTGGCTTAGGGCTTAGGGTGCAGGGCTTAGGGCGCGGCCTAGGGTTTAGGGTGCAGGGCTTAGGGCGCGGCCTAGGGTTTAGGGTGCAGGGCGTAGGGCGCGGCGTAGGGTTTAGGGTGCAGGGGTTAGGGCGCGGCCTAGGGTTTAGGGTGCAGGGCTTAGGGCGCGGCATAGGGTTTAGGGTGCAGGGGTTAGGGCGCGGCCTAGGGTTTAGGGTGCAGGGGTTAGGGCGCGGCCTAGGGTTTAGGGTGCAGGGGTTAGGGCGCGGCCTAGGGTTTAGGGTGCAGGGCTTAGGGCGCGGCCTAGGGTTTAGGGTGCAGGGGTTAGGGCGCGGCCTAGGGTTTAGGGTGCACAGGTTAGGGCGCGGCCTAGGGTTTAGGGTGCAGGGCTTAGGGCGCGGCCTAGGGTTTAGGGTGCAGGGCTTAGGGCGCGGCCTCGGGTTTTGGGTGCAGGGCTTAGGGCGCCGCATAGGGTTTAGGGTGCAGGGGTTAGGGCGCGGCCTAGGGTTTAGGGTGCAGGGCTTAGGGCACGGCCTAGGGTTTAGGGTGCAGGTGTTAGGGCGCGGCCTATGGGTTAGGGTGCAGGGCTTAGGGCGCGGCCAAGGGTTTAGGGTGCAGGGCTTAGGGCGCGGCCTAGGGTTTAGGGTGCAGGGCTTAGGGCGCGGCCTAGGGTTTTGGGTGCAGGGCTTAGGGCGCGGCCTAGGGTTTAGGGTGCAGGGGTTAGGGCGCGGCCTAGGGTTTAGGGTGCAGGGGATAGGGCGCGGCCTAGGGTTTAGGGTGCAGGGGTTAGGGCGCGGCCTAGGGTTTAAGGTGCAGGGGTTAGGGCACGGCCAAAAGTTTAGGGTGCAGGGATTAGGGCGCGGCCTAGGGTTTAGGGTGCAGGGGTTTGGGCGCGGCCTAGGGTTTAGGGTGCAGGGCTTAAGGCGCGGCCTAGGGTTTAGGGTGCAGGGCTTAGGGCGCGGCCTAGGGTTTAGGGTGCAGGGGTTAGGGCGCGGCCTAGGGTTTAGGGTGCAGGGGTTAGGGCGCGGCCTAGGGTTTAGGGTGCAGGGGTTAGGGCGCGGCCTAGGGTTTAGGGTGCAGGGCTTAGGGCGCGGCCTAGGGTTTAGGGTGCAGGGCTTAGGGCGCGGCCTAGGGTTTAGGGTGCAGGGCTTAGGGCGCGGACTAGGGTATAGGGTGCAGGGCTTAGGGCGCGGCCTAGGGTTTAGGGTGCAGGGGTTAGGGCGCGGCCTAGGGTTAAGGGTGCAGGGCTTAGGGCGCGGCCTAGGGTTTAGGGTGCAGAGGTTTGGGCGCGGCCTAGGGTTTAAGGTGCAGGGCTTAGGGCGCGGCCTAGGGTTTAGGTTTCAGGGCTTAGGGTGCGGCCTCGGGTTTTGGATGCAGGGCTTAGGGCGCCGCATAGGGTTTAGGGTGCAGGGGTTAGGGCGCGGCCTAGGGTTTAGGGTGCAGGGCTTAGGGCGCGGCCTGGAGTTTAGGGCGCAGGGCTTAGGGCGCGGCCTAGGGTTTAGGGTGCAGGGCTTAGGGCGCGGCCTAGGGTTTAGGGTGCAGGGGTTAGGGCGCGGCCTAGGGTTTAGGGTGCAGGGCTTAGGGCGCGGCCTAGGGTTTAGGGTGCAGGGCTTAGGGCGTGGCCTAGGGTTTAGGGTGCAGGGGTTAGGGCGCGGCCTAGGATTTCGGGTGCAGGGGTTTCTGCGTGTGCTAGGGTTTAGAGTACAGCCTAACCTGGTGCTAGCGTAGCTTATCCTGTCGTGTTGCTAGTCTAGCTTATCCTGGCCTAACCTAACCTAACCAGCTGCTGGATTAGGCCTGTCTTATGCTAGCCTAGAAGAGCCTAGCCTGGTGGTCGCCTGCCCTAGCCTGGTGCTTGGCTAGCCTAGCCTTACTTGGTGTTAGCCTAACGTAGCCTATCTTAGCCTAACCTGGTGCTCGCCAAGCCTGGTGCTAGCCTAGCTTAGAATGGCACTAGCCTAGCCAAACCTAGCCTGGAAGTCCAGGGACACTGGGGTTGAAATGGGCCTGCCTAGGCCATCACGGCTGTGCCCCAACATTGATGCTCCTCCATCTTTCTGATAGGGAAAACCCAGGTACTGTGCTCGGGTAATTAACTAGGGGTAGGCTTAAGGTTACGCCTAGAGTTAGCTAAAGGGTCTTGAGCTCCGGGAACACTGGGGCTGGAAAGGGCCTGCTAAGGCAAACGCAACAAGGCCCCAGCCTTACTGCTCCCGCAGCTTTCTGATCTGGAGCCCCCACAGGGCTGGGCACCTCGGCCCCGGCCACCAGCTGCCATTTGGCCTAGAGTTAGTGTTGAGAGAGGGAAAGAGCCTAGAGCTCCAGGGACACTGGGGCTGGAAAGGGCCTGCCAAGGCCATCGCGGCAGCGCCCCAACATTGCTGCTCCTCCATCTTTCTGACCTGGAGTCCCCACAGGGCTGGGCACCTCGGCCCAGTGCCAGGGTGCCCTCAGGGGGGTGGGTCAGGCTGGAGAGATCTAAGGAGCCTCGAGCTCCAGGGACACTGGGGCTGGAAAGAGCCTGCCGAGGCCATCGCAGCAGTGCCCCAACATTGCTGCTCCCACACCTTTCTGGTAGGGAAAACCCAGGGAGTGTGTTAGGGTAATTAACTGGATCTAGGGTTAGGGTTACGCTTAGGGTTAGGGTTAGGAGATCTAAAGGGCCTCGAGCTCCAGGAGCGCTGGTGCTGGAAAGAGCCTGCCAAGACGAATGCAGCAAGGCCCCAACCTTGCTGCTCCCACACCTTTCTGATCTGGACCCCCCACAGGGCTGGGCACCTCGGCCCCCGCCACGAGCTGCCATTTGAGCCAGCCCTAACGAGACTCCCCCAGGACCCTCACCAGCCACCCTGCACTAGGCTCAGCCACACACCTCAGCAGCCAGCACTCACCAGGCTCAGCCACACCCCTCACCAGGCACCCCTCACCATGTTCACTCACACATCACAGGAGCCAGCCCTAAGGAGGCTCAGACTCACCCCTCACCAGCCACGCCTCAGCAGCCTCAGCCACGCCCTTCACCAGCCACAACACAGCAGGCTCCACCACACACCTCAGCAGGCAGCCCTAACCAGGCTCCCCCAGGACCCTCCCCAGCCACCCCTCACTAGGCTCAGCCACACACCTCAGCAGCCAGCCCTCACCAGGCAGAGCAGAAGACCTCAGCTGCTATCCCTAAGGAGGCTCACCCTCAAACCTATCCAGCCACACCTCAGCAGGCTCAGCCTAGCCTAGACTGCTGCTAGCCTGCCCTAGCCTAGCCTAGACTAGACTAGCCTAGCACTTGCCTAACCTAGCCTAGCTTAGCATAGCCTAGCCTGATGCTAGCATAGCCTAGCCTAGCCTAGCGTAGCCTAGCCTAGCCTAACCTGGTGCTAGCCTGGCTGAGCCTGGTTAGGGGTGGAGGTGAGCTTTGTGCCCGAGCCTGGAAAGGGATGGTTAGTGAGGGGTGTGGCTGAGGCTCGTGCAGGCTGGCTGCTCAGGTGTGTAGCTGAGCCTGGTTAAGGATTGCAGCTGAGGTGTGTGGCTGTGCCTCGGGAGGAGTGGCTGGTGGGGGGTGTGGCTGATCCTGCTGAGGGGTGTCTGGAGAGGGGAGAGGCTGAACCTGGTAGTGGCTGGCAGCTCAGGTGTGTGGCTGAGCCTGGTGAGGGATGGCTGTTGAGGGGAGTGGCTGAGCCCGCTTAGGTCTGCTACTGAGGAGTGTGTCTGATCCTGGTGATGGGAGGCTGGTGAGGGGCGTGGCAGTGCCTGGTGAGGGCTGGCTGTTGAGGTGTGTGGGTGAGACTGTGTGGGGTACCCGGTAAAGGGCATGGCTGAGCCTGGTGAGGGCTGGCTGCTGAGGGGTGTGGATGAGACAGGTGAGGAGTGGCATAAGGGCGTGGCCTAGGGTTTAGTGTGAAGGCGTTTGGGGGCGGCGCAGGGTTTAGGGTGCAGGGTTTAGGGCGCGGCCTAGGGTTGAGGTTGCAGGGGTTAGGGCGCGGCATAGGGATTAGGGCGCAGGGCTTAGGGCGCGGCGTAGGGTTTAGGGTGCAGGGGTTAGGGCGCGGCCTAGGGTTTAGGGTGCAGGGGTTAGGGAACGGCCTAGGGTTTAGGGTGCAGGGGTTAGGGCGCGGCCTAGGGTTTAGGGTGCAGGGCTTAGGGCGCGGCCTAGGGTTTTGGGTGCAGGGCTTAGGGCGCGGCCTAGGGTTTAGGGTGCAGGGGTTAGGGCGCGGCCTAGGGTTTAGGGTGCAGGGGTTAGGGCGTGGCTTAGGGCTTAGGGTGCAGGGCTTAGGGGGCGGCCTAGGGTTTAGAGTGCAGGGCTTAGGGCGCGGTCTAAGGGTTTAGGGTGCAGGGCTTAGGGCGCGGCCTAGGGTTTAGGGTGCAGGGGTTAGGGCGCGGGCTAGGGTTTTGGGTGCAGGTGTTAGGGCGCGGCCTAGGGTTTAGGGTGCAGGGGTTAGGGCGCGGCCTAGGGTTTAGGGTGCAGGGGTTAGGGCACGGCCTAGGGTTTAGGGTGCAGGGCTTAGGGCGCGGCCTAGGGTTTAGGGTGCAAGGCTTAGGGCGCGGCCTAGGGTTTTGGGTGCAGGGCTTAGGGCGCGGCCTAGGGTTTAGGGTGCAGGGCTTAGGGCGCGGCCTAGGGTTTAGGGTACAGGGGTTAGGGCGTGGCTTAGGGCTTAGGGTGCAGGGCTTAGGGCGCGGCCTAGGGTTTAGGGTGCAGGGCTTAGGGCGCGGCCTAGGGTTTAGGGTGCAGGGCGTAGGGCGCGGCGTAGGGTTTAGGGTGCAGGGGTTAGGGCGCGGCCTAGGGTTTAGGGTGCAGGGCTTAGGGCGCGGCATAGGGTTTAGGGTGCAGGGGTTAGGGCGCGGCCTAGGGTTTAGGGTGCAGGGGTTAGGGCGCGGCCTAGGGTTTAGGGTGCAGGGGTTAGGGCGCGGCCTAGGGTTTAGGGTGCAGGGCTTAGGGCGCGGCCTAGGGTTTAGGGTGCAGGGGTTAGGGCGCGGCCTAGGGTTTAGGGTGCACGGGTTAGGGCGCGGCCTAGGGTTTAGGGTGCAGGGCTTAGGGCGCGGCCTAGGGTTTAGGGTGCAGGGCTTAGGGCGCGGCCTCGGGTTTTGGGTGCAGGGCTTAGGGCGCCGCATAGGGTTTAGGGTGCAGGGGTTAGGGCGCGGCCTAGGGTTTAGGGTGCAGGGCTTAGGGCACGGCCTAGGGTTTAGGGTGCAGGTGTTAGGGCGCGGCCTATGGGTTAGGGTGCAGGGCTTAGGGCGCGGCCAAGGGTTTAGGGTGCAGGGCTTAGGGCGCGGCCTAGGGTTTAGGGTGCAGGGCTTAGGGCGCGGCCTAGGGTTTTGGGTGCAGGTGTTAGGGCACCTCATAGGGTTTAGGGTGCAGGGGTTAGGGCGCGGCCTAGGGTTTAGGGTGCAGGGCTTAGGGCGCCGCATAGGGTTTAGGGTGCAGGGCTTAGGGCGCGGCCTAGGGTTTAGGGTGCAGGGATTAGGGCGCGGCCTAGGGTTTAGGGTGCAGGGGATAGGGCGCGGCCTAGGGTTTAGGGTGCAGGGGTTAGGGCGCGGCCTAGGGTTTAGGGTGCAGGGCTTAGGGCGCGGACTGGGGTTTCGGGTGCAGGTGTTAGGGCACCGCATAGGGTTGAGCGTGCAGGGGTTGGGGCGCGGCCTAGGGTTTAGGGTGCAGGGCTTAGGGCGCGGCCTATGGTTTAGGGTGCAGGGGTTAGGGCGCGGCCTAGGGTTTAGGGTGCAGGGCTTAGGGCGCGGCCTAGGGTTTAGGGTGCAGGGGTTAGGGCGCGGCCTAGGGTTTAGGGTGCAGGGCTTAGGGCGCGGCCTAGGGTTTTGGGTGCAGGGGTTTGGGCGCGGCCTAGGGTTTAGGGTGCAGGGGTTAGGGTGCGTCCTAGGGTTTAGGGTGCAGGGGTTAGGGCGCGGCCTAGGGTTTAGGGTGCAGGGCTTAGGGCGTGGCCTAGGGTTTAGGGTGCAGGGGTTAGGGCGCGGCCTAGGATTTCGGGTGCAGGGGTTTCTGCGTGTGCTAGGGTTTAGAGTACAGCCTAACCTGGTGCTAGCGTAGCTTATCCTGTCGTGTTGCTAGTCTAGCTTATCCTGGCCTAACCTAACCTAACCAGCTGCTGGATTAGGCCTGTCTTATGCTAGCCTAGAAGAGCCTAGCCTGGTGGTCGCCTGCCCTAGCCTGGTGCTTGGCTAGCCTAGCCTTACTTGGTGTTAGCCTAACGTAGCCTATCTTAGCCTAACCTGGTGCTCGCCAAGCCTGGTGCTAGCCTAGCTTAGAATGGCACTAGCCTAGCCAAACCTAGCCTGGAAGTCCAGGGACACTGGGGTTGAAATGGGCCTGCCTAGGCCATCACGGCTGTGCCCCAACATTGATGCTCCTCCATCTTTCTGATAGGGAAAACCCAGGTACTGTGCTCGGGTAATTAACTAGGGGTAGGCTTAAGGTTACGCCTAGAGTTAGCTAAAGGGTCTTGAGCTCCGGGAACACTGGGGCTGGAAAGGGCCTGCTAAGGCAAACGCAACAAGGCCCCAGCCTTACTGCTCCCGCAGCTTTCTGATCTGGAGCCCCCACAGGGCTGGGCACCTCGGCCCCGGCCACCAGCTGCCATTTGGCCTAGAGTTAGTGTTGAGAGAGGGAAAGAGCCTAGAGCTCCAGGGACACTGGGGCTGGAAAGGGCCTGCCAAGGCCATCGCGGCAGCGCCCCAACATTGCTGCTCCTCCATCTTTCTGACCTGGAGTCCCCACAGGGCTGGGCACCTCGGCCCAGTGCCAGGGTGCCCTCAGGGGGGTGGGTCAGGCTGGAGAGATCTAAGGAGCCTCGAGCTCCAGGGACACTGGGGCTGGAAAGAGCCTGCCGAGGCCATCGCAGCAGTGCCCCAACATTGCTGCTCCCACACCTTTCTGGTAGGGAAAACCCAGGGAGTGTGTTAGGGTAATTAACTGGATCTAGGGTTAGGGTTACGCTTAGGGTTAGGGTTAGGAGATCTAAAGGGCCTCGAGCTCCAGGAGCGCTGGTGCTGGAAAGAGCCTGCCAAGACGAATGCAGCAAGGCCCCAACCTTGCTGCTCCCACACCTTTCTGATCTGGACCCCCCACAGGGCTGGGCACCTCGGCCCCCGCCACGAGCTGCCATTTGAGCCAGCCCTAACGAGACTCCCCCAGGACCCTCACCAGCCACCCTGCACTAGGCTCAGCCACACACCTCAGCAGCCAGCACTCACCAGGCTCAGCCACACCCCTCACCAGGCACCCCTCACCATGTTCACTCACACATCACAGGAGCCAGCCCTAAGGAGGCTCAGACTCACCCCTCACCAGCCACGCCTCAGCAGCCTCAGCCACGCCCTTCACCAGCCACAACACAGCAGGCTCCACCACACACCTCAGCAGGCAGCCCTAACCAGGCTCCCCCAGGACCCTCCCCAGCCACCCCTCACTAGGCTCAGCCACACACCTCAGCAGCCAGCCCTCACCAGGCAGAGCAGAAGACCTCAGCTGCTATCCCTAAGGAGGCTCACCCTCAAACCTATCCAGCCACACCTCAGCAGGCTCAGCCTAGCCTAGACTGCTGCTAGCCTGCCCTAGCCTAGCCTAGACTAGACTAGCCTAGCACTTGCCTAACCTAGCCTAGCTTAGCATAGCCTAGCCTGATGCTAGCATAGCCTAGCCTAGCCTAGCGTAGCCTAGCCTAGCCTAACCTGGTGCTAGCCTGGCTGAGCCTGGTTAGGGGTGGAGGTGAGCTTTGTGCCCGAGCCTGGAAAGGGATGGTTAGTGAGGGGTGTGGCTGAGGCTCGTGCAGGCTGGCTGCTCAGGTGTGTAGCTGAGCCTGGTTAAGGATTGCAGCTGAGGTGTGTGGCTGTGCCTCGGGAGGAGTGGCTGGTGGGGGGTGTGGCTGATCCTGCTGAGGGGTGTCTGGAGAGGGGAGAGGCTGAACCTGGTAGTGGCTGGCAGCTCAGGTGTGCGGCTGAGCCTGGTGAGGGATGGCTGTTGAGGGGAGTGGCTGAGCCCGCTTAGGTCTGCTACTGAGGAGTGTGTCTGATCCTGGTGATGGGAGGCTGGTGAGGGGCGTGGCAGTGCCTGGTGAGGGCTGGCTGTTGAGGTGTGTGGGTGAGACTGTGTGGGGTACCCGGTAAAGGGCATGGCTGAGCCTGGTGAGGGCTGGCTGCTGAGGGGTGTGGATGAGACAGGTGAGGAGTGGCATAAGGGCGTGGCCTAGGGTTTAGTGTGAAGGCGTTTGGGGGCGGCGCAGGGTTTAGGGTGCAGGGTTTAGGGCGCGGCCTAGGGTTGAGGTTGCAGGGGTTAGGGCGCGGCATAGGGATTAGGGCGCAGGGCTTAGGGCGCGGCGTAGGGTTTAGGGTGCAGGGGTTAGGGCGCGGCCTAGGGTTTAGGGTGCAGGGGTTAGGGAACGGCCTAGGGTTTAGGGTGCAGGGGTTAGGGCGCGGCCTAGGGTTTAGGGTGCAGGGCTTAGGGCGCGGCCTAGGGTTTTGGGTGCAGGGCTTAGGGCGCGGCCTAGGGTTTAGGGTGCAGGGGTTAGGGCGCGGCCTAGGGTTTAGGGTGCAGGGGTTAGGGCGTGGCTTAGGGCTTAGGGTGCAGGGCTTAGGGGGCGGCCTAGGGTTTAGAGTGCAGGGCTTAGGGCGCGGCCTAGGGTTTAGGGTGCAGGGCTTAGGGCGCGGCCTAGGGTTTAGGGTGCAGGGGTTAGGGCGCGGGCTAGGGTTTTGGGTGCAGGTGTTAGGGCGCGGCCTAGGGTTTAGGGTGCAGGGGTTAGGGCGCGGCCTAGGGTTTAGGGTGCAGGGGTTAGGGCACGGCCTAGGGTTTAGGGTGCAGGGCTTAGGGCGCGGCCTAGGGTTTAGGGTGCAAGGCTTAGGGCGCGGCCTAGGGTTTTGGGTGCAGGGCTTAGGGCGCGGCCTAGGGTTTAGGGTGCAGGGCTTAGGGCGCGGCCTAGGGTTTAGGGTGCAGGGGTTAGGGCGTGGCTTAGGGCTTAGGGTGCAGGGCTTAGGGCGCGGCCTAGGGTTTAGGGTGCAGGGCTTAGGGCGCGGCCTAGGGTTTAGGGTGCAGGGCGTAGGGCGCGGCGTAGGGTTTAGGGTGCAGGGGTTAGGGCGCGGCCTAGGGTTTAGGGTGCAGGGCTTAGGGCGCGGCATAGGGTTTAGGGTGCAGGGGTTAGGGCGCGGCCTAGGGTTTAGGGTGCAGGGGTTAGGGCGCGGCCTAGGGTTTAGGGTGCAGGGGTTAGGGCGCGGCCTAGGGTTTAGGGTGCAGGGCTTAGGGCGCGGCCTAGGGTTTAGGGTGCAGGGGTTAGGGCGCGGCCTAGGGTTTAGGGTGCACAGGTTAGGGCGCGGCCTAGGGTTTAGGGTGCAGGGCTTAGGGTGCGGCCTAGGGTTTAGGGTTCAGGGCTTAGGGCGCGGCCTCGGGTTTTGGGTGCAGGGCTTAGGGCGCCGCATAGGGTTTAGGGTGCAGGGGTTAGGGCGCGGCCTAGGGTTTAGGGTGCAGGGCTTAGGGCACGGCCTAGGGTTTAGGGTGCAGGTGTTAGGGCGCGGCCTATGGGTTAGGGTGCAGGGCTTAGGGCGCGGCCAAGGGTTTAGGGTGCAGGGCTTAGGGCGCGGCCTAGGGTTTAGGGTGCAGGGCTTAGGGCGCGGCCTAGGGTTTTGGGTGCAGGTGTTAGGGCACCTCATAGGGTTTAGGGTGCAGGGGTTAGGGCGCGGCCTAGGGTTTAGGGTGCAGGGCTTAGGGCGCGGCCTAGGGTTTAGGGTGCAGGGCTTAGGGCGCGGCCTAGGGTTTAGGGTGCAGGGGTTAGGGCGCGGCCTAGGGTTTAGGGTGCAGGGGATAGGGCGCGGCCTAGGGTTTAGGGTGCAGGGGTTAGGGCGCGGCCGAGGGTTTAGGGTGCAGGGGTTAGGGCACGGCCAAAAGTTTAGGGTGCAGGGATTAGGGCGCGGCCTAGGGTTTAGGGTGCAGGGGTTTGGGCGCGGCCTAGGGTTTAGGGTGCAGGGGTTAAGGCGCGGCCTAGGGTTTAGGGTGCAGGGCTTAGGGCGCGGCCTAGGGTTTAGGGTGCAGGGGTTAGGGCGCGGCCTAGGGTTTAGGGTGCAGGGGTTAGGGCGCGGCCTAGGGTTTAGGGTGCAGGGGTTAGGGCGCGGCCTAGGATTTAGGGTGCAGGGCTTAGGGCGCGGCCTAGGGTTTAGGGTGCAGGGCTTAGGGCGCGGCCTAGGGTTTAGGGTGCAGGGCTTAGGGCGCGGACTAGGGTATAGGTTGCAGGGCTTAGGGCGCGGCCTAGGGTTTAGGGTGCAGGGCTTAGGGCGCGGCCTAGGGTTAAGGGTGCAGGGCTTAGGGCGCGGCCTAGGGTTTAGGGTGCAGAGGTTTGGGCGCGGCCTAGGGTTTAAGGTGCAGGGCTTAGGGCGCGGCCTAGGGTTTAGGTTTCAGGGCTTAGGGTGCGGCCTCGGGTTTTGGATGCAGGGCTTAGGGCGCCGCATAGGGTTTAGGGTGCAGGGGTTAGGGCGCGGCCTAGGGTTTAGGGTGCAGGGCTTAGGGCGCGGCCTGGAGTTTAGGGCGCAGGGCTTAGGGCGCGGCCTAGGGTTTAGGGTGCAGGGGTTAGGGCGCGGCCTAGGGTTTAGGGTGCAGGGGTTAGGGCGCGGCCTAGGGTTTAGGGTGCAGGGGTTAGGGCGCGGCCTAGGGTTTAGGGTGCAGGGGTTAGGGCGCGGCCTAGGGTTGAGGTTGCAGGGGTTAGGGCGCGGCGTAGGGATTAGGGTGCAGGGCTTAGGGCGCGGCCTAGGGTTTAGGGTGCAGGGCTTAGGGCACCTCATAGGGTTTAGGGTGCAGGGGTTAGGGCGCGGCCTAGGGTTTAGGGTGCAGAGCTTAGGGCGCGGCCTAGGGTTTAGGGTGCAGGGCTTAGGGCGCGGCCTAGGGTTTAGGGTGCAGGGCTTAGGGCGCGGCCTAGGGTTTAGGGTGCAGGGGTTAGGGCGCGGCCTAGGGTTTAGGGTGCAGGGGTTAGGGCGCGGCCTAGGGTTTAGGGTGCAGGGGTTAGGGCGCGGCCTAGGGTTTAGGGTGCAGGGGTTAGGGCGCGGCCTAGGGTTTAGGGTGCAGGGCTTAGGGCGCGGCCTAGGGTTTAGGG
This sequence comes from Acanthiza pusilla, assembly GCA_036630365.1. Lineage (NCBI taxonomy): Eukaryota > Metazoa > Chordata > Aves > Passeriformes > Acanthizidae > Acanthiza > Acanthiza pusilla. Next base: position 56,485 of record JAXCHO010000355.1, on the reverse strand, counting down.
TGCAGGGCTTAGGGCGCGGACTAGGGTTTAGGGTGCAGGGGTTAGGGCGCGGCCTAGGGTTTAGGGTGCAGGGGTTAGGGCGCGGCCTAGGGTTTAGGGTGCAGGGGTTAGGGCGCGGCCTAGGGTTTAGGGTGCAGGGCTTAGGGCGCGGCCTAGGGTTTAGGGTGCAGGGGTTTGGGCGCAGCCTAGGGTTTAGGGTGCAGGGGTTAGGGCGCGGCCGAGGGTTTAGGGTGCAGGGGTTAGGGCGCGGCTTAGGGTTTAGGGTGCAGGGGTTAGGGCGCGGCCTAGGGTTTAGGGTGCAGGGGTTAGGGCGCGGCCTAGGGTTTAGGGTGCAGGGGTTAGGGCGCGGCCTAGGGTTTAGGGTGCAGAGGTTAGGGCGCGGCCTAGGGTTTAGGGTGCAGGGGTTAGGGCGCGGCGTAGGGTTTAGGGTGCAGGGATTAGGGCGCGGCCTAGGGTTTAAGGTGCAGGGGTTAGGGCGCGGCCTAGGGTTTAGGGTGCAGGGGTTGGGGCGCGGCGTAGGGTTTAGGGTGCAGGGGTTTGGGCGTGGCCTAGGGTTTAGGGTGCTGGGGTTAGGGCGCGGCCTAGGGTTTAGGGTGCAGGGGTTAGGGCGCGGCCTAGGGTTTAGGGTGCAGGGCTTAGGGCGCGGCCTAGGGTTTAGGGTGCAGGGCTTAGGGCGCGGCCTAGGGTTTAGGGTGCAGGGCTTAGGGCGCGGCCTAGGGTTTAGGGTGCAGGGGTTAGGGCGCGGACTAGGGTTTAGGGTGCAGGTGTTAGGGCGCCGCATAGGGTTTAGGGTGCAGGGGTTAGGGCGCGGCCTAGGGTTTAGGGTGCAGGGGTTAGGGCGCCGCATAGGGTTTAGGGTGCAGGGGTTAGGGCGCGGCCTAGGGTTTAGGGTGCAGGGGTTAGGGCGCGGCCTAGGGTTTTGGGTGCAGGGGTTAGGGCGCGGCATAGGGTTTAGGGTGCAGGGGTTAGGGCGCGGCATAGGTTTTAGGGTTCAGGGGTTAGGGCGCGGCCTAGGGTTTAGGTTGCAGGGGTTAGGGCGCGGGCTAGGGTTTAGGGTGCAGGGCTTAGGGCGCGGCCTAGGGTTTAGGGTGCAGGGCTTAGGGCGCGGCCTAGGGTTTAGGGTGCCGGGGTTAGGGCGCGGCCTAGATTTTAGGGTGCAGGGGTTAGGGCGCGGCCTAGGGTTTAGGGTGCAGGGGTTAGGGCGCGGCCTAGGCTTTAGGGTGCAGGGGTTTGGGCGCGGCCTAAGGTTTAGGGTGCAGGGCTTAGGGCGCAGCCTAGGGTTTAGGGTGCAGGGGTTAGGGCGCGGCCTAGGGTTTAGGGTGCAGGGGTTAGGGCGCGGCCTAGGGTTTAGGGTGCAGGGCTTAGGGCCCGGCCTAGGGTTTAGGGTGCAGGGCTTAGGGCGCGGCGTAGGGTTTAGGGTGCAGGGCTTAGGGCGCGGCATAGGTTTTAGGGTGCAGGGCTTAGGGCGCGGCCTAGGGTTTAGGGTGCAGGGGTTAGAACGTGGCCTAGGGTTTAGGGTGCAGGGCTTCGTGCGCGGCCTAGGGTTTAGGGTGCAGGGGTTAGGGCGCGGCCTAGGGTTTAGGGTGCAGGGTTTTGGGCGCGGCCTAGGGTTTAGGGTGCAGGGCTTAGGGCGCGGCCTAGGGTTTAGGGTGCAGGGGTTAGGGCGCGGCCTAGGGTTTAGGGTGCAGGGCTTAGGGCGCGGCCTAGGGTTTAGGGTGCAGGGCTTAGGGCGCGGCCTAGGGTTTAGGGTGCAGGGCTTAGGGCGCGGCCTAGGGTTTAGGGTGCAGGGCTTAGGGCGCGGCCTAGGGTTTAGGGTGCAGGGGTTAGGGCGCGGCCTAGGGTTTAGGGTGCAGGGCTTAGGGCGCGGCGTAGGGTTTAGGGTGCAGGGGTTTGGGCGCGGCCTAGGGTTTAGGGTGCAGGGGTTAGGGCGCAGCATTGGGTTTAGGGTTCAGGGGTTAGGGCGCGGCCTAGGGTTTAGGGTGCAGGTGTTAGGGCGCCGCATAGGGTTTAGGGTGCAGGGGTTAGGGCGCGGTCTAGGGTTTCGGGTGCAGGGCTTAGGGCACGGCCTAGGGTTTAGGGTGCAGGGGTTAGGGCGCGGCCTAGGGTTTAGGGTGCAGGGGTTAGGGCGCGGCCTAGGGTTTAGGGTGCTGGGCTTAGGGCGCGGCCTAGGGTTTAGGGTGCAGGGCTTAGGGCGCGGCCTAGGGTTTAGGGTGCAGGGCTTAGGGCGCGGCCTAGGGTTTAGGGTGCAGGGGTTAGGGCGCGGCCTAGGGTTTAGGGAGTAGGGGTTAGGGTGCGGCCTAGTGTTTAGGGTGCAGGGCTTAGGGCGCGGCCTAGGGTTTAGGGTGCAGGGGTTAGGGCGCGGCCTAGGGTTTAGGGTGCAGGGCTTAGGGCGCGGCCTAGGGTTTAGGGTGCAGGGCTTAGGGCGCGGCCTAGGGTTTAGGGTGCAGGGGTTAGGGCGCGGCCTAGTGTTTAGGGTGCAGGGCTTAGGGCGCGGCCTAGGGTTTAGGGTGCAGGGGTTAGGGCGCGGCCTAGGGTTTAGGGTGCAGGGCTTAGGGCACGGCCTAGGGTTTAGGGTGCAGGGCTTAGGGCGCGTCATAGGGTTTAGTGTGCAGGGGTTAGGGCGCAGCCTAGGGTTTAGGCTGCAGGGGTTTGGGCGCGGCCTAGGGTTTAGGCTCCAGGGGTTAGGGCGCGGCCTAGGGTTTAGTGTGCAGGGGTTAGGGCGCGGCCTAGGGTTTAGGGTGCAGGGCTTAGGGCGCGGCCTAGGGTTTAGTGTGCAGGGGTTAGGGCGCGGCCTAGGGTTTAGGGTGCAAAGCTTAGGGCGCGGCCTAAGGTTTAGGGTGCAGGGGTTAGGGCGCGGACTAGGGTTTAGGGTGCAGGGGTTTGTTTTCGGCCTAGGGTTAAAGGTGCAGGGGTTAGGGCGCGGCCTAGGGTTTAGGGTGCAGGGGTTAGGGCGTGGCCTAGAGTTTAGGGTGGAAGGGTTAGGGCGCGGCCTAGGGTTTAGGGTGCAGGGGTTAGGGCGCGGCCTAGGGTTTAGGGTGCAAGGGTTAGGGCGCGGCATAGGGTTTAGGGTGCAGGGGTTAGGGCGCGGCCTAGGGTTTTGGGTGCAGGTGTTAGGGCGCCGCATACGGTTTAGGGTGCAGGGGTAAGGGCGCGGTCTAGGGTTTAGGGTATAGGGCTTAGGGCTCGGCCTAGGGTTTTGGGTGCAGGGGTTAGGGCGCGGCCTAGGGTTTAGGGTGCATGGCTTAGGGCGCGGCCTAAAGTTTAGGATGCAGGGCTTATGGCGCGGCCTAGGGTTTAGGGTGTAGGGCTTAGGGCGCGGCCTAGGGTTTAGGGTGCAGGGGTTAGGGCGCGGCCTAGGGTTTAGGGTGCAGGGGTTAGGGCGCGGCCTAGGGTTTAGGGTGCAGGTGTACAGGCGCCACATAGGGTTTAGGGTGCAGGGGTTAGGGCGCGGCCTAGGGTTTAGGGTGCAGGGGTTAGGGCGCGGCCTAGGGTTTAGGCTGCACGGGTTAGGGCGCGGCCTAGGGTTTAGGGTGCAGGGGTTAGGGCGCGGCCTAGGGTTTAGGGTGCAGGGGTTAGGGCGCGGCCTAGGGTTTAGGGTGCAGGGGTTAGGGCGCGGCCTAGGGTTTAGGGTGCAGGGGTTAGGGCGCGGCCTAGGATTTAGGGTGCAGGGCTTAGGGCGCGGCCTAGGGTTTAGGGTGCAGGGCTTAGGGCGCGGCCTAGGGTTTAGGGTGCAGGGCTTAGGGCGCGGACTAGGGTATAGGTTGCAGGGCTTAGGGCGCGGCCTAGGGTTTAGGGTGCAGGGCTTAGGGCGCGGCCTAGGGTTAAGGGTGCAGGGCTTAGGGCGCGGCCTAGGGTTTAGGGTGCAGAGGTTTGGGCGCGGCCTAGGGTTTAAGGTGCAGGGCTTAGGGCGCGGCCTAGGGTTTAGGTTTCAGGGCTTAGGGTGCGGCCTCGGGTTTTGGATGCAGGGCTTAGGGCGCCGCATAGGGTTTAGGGTGCAGGGGTTAGGGCGCGGCCTAGGGTTTAGGGTGCAGGGCTTAGGGCGCGGCCTGGAGTTTAGGGCGCAGGGCTTAGGGCGCGGCCTAGGGTTTAGGGTGCAGGGCTTAGGGCGCGGCCTAGGGTTTAGGGTGCAGGGGTTAGGGCGCGGCCTAGGGTTTAGGGTGCAGGGGTTAGGGCGCGGCCTAGGGTTTAGGGTGCAGGGGTTAGGGCGCGGCCTAGGGTTGAGGTTGCAGGGGTTAGGGCGCGGCGTAGGGATTAGGGTGCAGGGCTTAGGGCGCGGCCTAGGGTTTAGGGTGCAGGGCTTAGGGCACCTCATAGGGTTTAGGGTGCAGGGGTTAGGGCGCGGCCTAGGGTTTAGGGTGCAGAGCTTAGGGCGCGGCCTAGGGTTTAGGGTGCAGGGCTTAGGGCGCGGCCTAGGGTTTAGGGTGCAGGGCTTAGGGCGCGGCCTAGGGTTTAGGGTGCAGGGGTTAGGGCGCGGCCTAGGGTTTAGGGTGCAGGGGTTAGGGCGCGGCCTAGGGTTTAGGGTGCAGGGGTTAGGGCGCGGCCTAGGGTTTAGGGTGCAGGGGTTAGGGCGCGGCCTAGGGTTTAGGGTGCAGGGCTTAGGGCGCGGCCTAGGGTTTAGGGTGCAGGGCTTAGGGCGCGGACTAGGGTTTAGGGTGCAGGGGTTAGGGCGCGGCCTAGGGTTTAGGGTGCAGGGGTTAGGGCGCGGCCTAGGGGTTTAGGGTGCAGGGCTTAGGGCGCGGCCTAGGGTTTAGGGTGCAGGGCTTAGGGCGCGGCCTAGGGTTTAGGGTGCAGGGGTTTGGGCGCAGCCTAGGGTTTAGGGTGCAGGGGTTAGGGCGCGGCCGAGGGTTTAGGGTGCAGGGGTTAGGGCGCGGCTTAGGGTTTAGGGTGCAGGGGTTAGGGCGCGGCCTAGGGTTTAGGGTGCAGGGGTTAGGGCGCGGCCTAGGGTTTAGGGTGCAGGGGTTAGGGCGCGCCTAGGGTTTAGGGTGCAGAGGTTAGGGCGCGGCCTAGGGTTTAGGGTGCAGGGGTTAGGGCGCGGCGTAGGGTTTAGGGTGCAGGGCTTAGGGCGCGGCCTAGGGTTTAAGGTGCAGGGGTTAGGGCGCGGCCTAGGGTTTAGGGTGCAGGGGTTGGGGCGCGGCGTAGGGTTTAGGGTGCAGGGGTTTGGGCGTGGCCTAGGGTTTAGGGTGCTGGGGTTAGGGCGCGGCCTAGGGTTTAGGGTGCAGGGGTTAGGGCGCGGCCCTAGGGTTTAGGGTGCAGGGCTTAGGGCGCGGCCTAGGGTTTAGGGTGCAGGGCTTAGGGCGCGGCCTAGGGTTTAGGGTGCAGGGCTTAGGGCGCGGCCTAGGGTTTAGGGTGCAGGGGTTAGGGCGCGGACTAGGGTTTAGGGTGCAGGTGTTAGGGCGCCGCATAGGGTTTAGGGTGCAGGGGTTAGGGCGCGGCCTAGGGTTTAGGGTGCAGGGGTTAGGGCGCCGCATAGGGTTTAGGGTGCAGGGGTTAGGGCGCGGCCTAGGGTTTAGGGTGCAGGGGTTAGGGCGCGGCCTAGGGTTTTGGGTGCAGGGGTTAGGGCGCGGCATAGGGTTTAGGGTGCAGGGGTTAGGGCGCGGCATAGGTTTTAGGGTTCAGGGGTTAGGGCGCGGCCTAGGGTTTAGGTTGCAGGGGTTAGGGCGCGGGCTAGGGTTTAGGGTGCAGGGCTTAGGGCGCGGCCTAGGGTTTAGGGTGCAGGGCTTAGGGCGCGGCCTAGGGTTTAGGGTGCAGGGGTTAGGGCGCGGCCTAGATTTTAGGGTGCAGGGGTTAGGGCGCGGCCTAGGGTTTAGGGTGCAGGGGTTAGGGCGCGGCCTAGGCTTTAGGGTGCAGGGGTTTGGGCGCGGCCTAAGGTTTAGGGTGCAGGGCTTAGGGCGCAGCCTAGGGTTTAGGGTGCAGGGGTTAGGGCGCGGCCTAGGGTTTAGGGTGCAGGGGTTAGGGCGCGGCCTAGGGTTTAGGGTGCAGGGCTTAGGGCCCGGCCTAGGGTTTAGGGTGCAGGGCTTAGGGCGCGGCGTAGGGTTTAGGGTGCAGGGCTTAGGGCGCGGCATAGGTTTTAGGGTGCAGGGCTTAGGGCGCGGCCTAGGGTTTAGGGTGCAGGGGTTAGAACGTGGCCTAGGGTTTAGGGTGCAGGGCTTCGTGCGCGGCCTAGGGTTTAGGGTGCAGGGGTTAGGGCGCGGCCTAGGGTTTAGGGTGCAGGGTTTTGGGCGCGGCCTAGGGTTTAGGGTGCAGGGCTTAGGGCGCGGCCTAGGGTTTAGGGTGCAGGGGTTAGGGCGCGGCCTAGGGTTTAGGGTGCAGGGCTTAGGGCGCGGCCTAGGGTTTAGGGTGCAGGGCTTAGGGCGCGGCCTAGGGTTTAGGGTGCAGGGCTTAGGGCGCGGCCTAGGGTTTAGGGTGCAGGGCTTAGGGCGCGGCCTAGGGTTTAGGGTGCAGGGGTTAGGGCGCGGCCTAGGGTTTAGGGTGCAGGGCTTAGGGCGCGGCCCAAAGTTTAGGGTGCAGGGCTTAGGGCGCGGCCTAGGGTTTATGGTGTAGGGCTTCGGGCGTGGCCTAGGGTTTAGGGTGCAGGGGTTAAGGCGCGGCGTAGGGTTTAGGGTGCAGGGGTTAGGGCGCGGCCTAGGGTTTAGGGTGCAGGGCTTAGGGCGCGGCCTAGGGTTTAGGGTGCAGGGCTTCGGGCGCGGCCTAAGGTTTAGGGTGCAGGGCTTAGGGCGCGGCCTAGGGTTTAGGGTGCAGGGCTTAGGGCGCGGCCTAGGGTTTAGGGTGCAGGGGTTAGGGCGCGGCCTAGGGTTTAGGGTGCAAGGGTTATGGCGCGGCCTAGGGTTCAGGGTGCAGGGGTTAGGGCGCGGACTAGGGTTTATGGTGCAAGGGTTAGGGCGCGGTCTAGGGTTTAGGGTGCAGGGGTTAGGGCGCGGCCTAGGGTTTTGGGTGCAGGTGTTAGGGCGCCGCATAGGGTTTAGGGTGCAGGGGTTAGGGCGCGGTCTAGGGTTTAGGGTGCAGGGGTTAGGGCGCGGCCTAGGGTTTAGGGTGCAGGGGTTAGGGCGCGGCCTAGGGTTTAGGGTGCAGGGCTTAGGGCGCGGCCTAGGGTTTAGGGTGCAGGGCTTCGGGCGCGGCCTAGGGTTTAGGGTGCAGGGCTTAGGGAGCGGCCTAGGGTTTAGGGTGCAGGGCTTACGGCGCGGACTAGGGTTTTGGGTGCAGGTGTTAGGGCGCCGCATACGGTTTAGGGTGCAGGGGTTAGGGCGCGGCCTAGGGTTTAGGGTGCAGGTGTACAGGCGCCACATAGGGTTTAGGGTGCAGGGGTTAGGGCGCGGCCTAGGGTTTAGGGTGCAGGGGTTAGGGCGCGGCCTAGGGTTTAGGGTGCAGGGGTTAGGGCACGGCCTAGGGTTTAGGGTGCAGGGGTTAGGGCGCGGTCTAGGGTTTAGGGTGCAGGGGTTAGGGCGCGGCCTAGGGTTTAGGGTGCAGGGGTTAGGGCGCGGCCTAGGGTTTAGGGTGCATGGCTTAGGGCGCGGCCCAAAGTTTAGGGTGCAGGGCTTAGGGCGCGGCCTAGGGTTTAGGGTGTAGGGCTTCGGGCGTGGCCTAGGGTTTAGGGTGCAGGGGTTAAGGCGCGGCCTAGGGTTTAGGGTGCAGGGCTTAGGGCGCGGCCTAGGGTTTAGGGTGCAGGGCTTAGGGCGCGGCCTAGGGTTTAGGGTGCAGGGCTTCGGGCGCGGCCTAAGGTTTAGGGTGCAGGGCTTAGGGCGCGACCTAGGGTTTAGGGTGCAGGGCTTAGGGCGCGGCCTAGGGTTTAGGGTGCAGGGCTTAGGGCGCGGCCTAGGGTTTAGGGTGCAGGGCTTAGGGCGCGGCCTAGGGTTTAGGGTGCAGGGGTTAGGGCGCGGCCTAGGGTTTAGGGTGCAGGGGTTAGGGCGCGGCCTAGGGTTTAGGGTGCAGGGCTTAGGGCGCGGCCTAGGGTTTAGGGTGCAGGGGTTAGGGCGCGGCCTAGGGTTTAGGGTGCAGGGCTTAGGGCGCGGCCTAGGGTTTAGGGTGCAGGGGTTAGGGCGCGGCCTAGGGTTTAGGGTGCAGGGCTTAGGGCGCGGCCTAAAGTTTAGGGTGCAGGGCTTAGGGCGCGGCCTAGGGTTTAGGGTGCAGGGGTTAGGGCGCGGCCTAGGGTTTAGGGTGCAGGGCTTAGGGCGCGGCCTAGGGTTTAGGGTGCAGGGCTTAGGGCGCGGCCTAGGGTTTAGGGTGCAGGGCTTAGGGCGCGGACTAGGGTTTAGGGTGCAGGGGTTAGGGCGCGGCCTAGGGTTTAGGGTGCAGGGCTTAGGGCGCGGCCTAGTGTTTTGGGTGCAGGTGTTAGGGCGCTGGATAGGGTTTAGGGTGCAGGGGTTAGGGCGCGGCCTAGGGTTTAGGGTGCAGGGGTTAGGGCGCGGCCTAGGGTTTAGGGTGCAGGGCTCAGGGCGCGGCCTAGGGTTTAGGGTGCAGGGCTTAGGGCGCGGCCTAGGGTTTAGGGTGCAGGGCTTAGGGCGCGGCCTAGGGTTTAGGGTGCAGGGGTTAGGGCGCGGCCTAGGGTTTAGGGTGCAGGGGTTAGGGCGCGGCCTAGGGTTTTGGGTGCAGGTGTTAGGGCGCTGGATAGGGTTTAGGGTGCAGAAGTTAGGGCGCGGCCTAGGGTTTAGGGTGCAGGGCTTAGGGCGCGGCCTAGGGTTTAGGGTGCAGGGCTTAGGGCGCGGCCTAGGGTTTAGGGTGCAGGGGTTAGGGCGCGGCCTAGGGTTTAGGGTGCAGGGCTTAGGGCGCGGCCTAGGGTTTAGGGTGCAGGGCTTAGGGCGCGGCCTAGGGTTTAGGGTGCAGGGCTTAGGGCGCCGGATAGTGTTTAGGGTGCAGGGGTTAGGGCGCGGCCTAGGGTTTAGGGTGCAGGGCTTAGGGCGCGGCCTAGGGTTTAGGGTGCAGGGGTTAGGGCGCGGCCTAGGGTTTAGGGTGCAGGGGTTAGGGCGCGGCCTAGGGTTTAAAGTGCAGGGCTTAGGGCGCGGCCTAGGGTTTAGGGTGCAGGGCTTAGGGCGCGGCCTAGGGTTTAGGGTGCAGGGGTTAGGGCGCGGCCTAGGGTTTAGGGTGCAGGGGTTAGAGCGCGGCCTAGGGTTTAGGGTGCAGGGCTTAGGGCGCGGCCTAGGGTTTAGGGTGCAGGGGTTAGGGCGCGGCCTAGGGTTTAGGGTGCAGGGCTTTGGGCGCGGCCTAGGGTTTAGGGTGCAGGGCTTAGGGCGTGGCCTAGGGTTTAGGGTGCAGGGCTCACGGCGCAGACTAGGGTTTTGGGTGCAGGTGTTAGGGCGCCGCATACGGTTTAGGGTGCAGGGGTTAGGGCGCGGCCTAGGGTTTAGGGTGCAAGGGTTAGGGCGCGGTCTAGGGTTTAGGGTGCAGGGGTTAGGGCGCGGCCTAGGGTTTTGGGTGCAGGTGTTAGGGCGCCGCATAGGGTTTAGGGTGCAGGGGTTAGGGCGCGGTCTAGGGTTTAGGGTGCAGGGGTTAGGGCGCGGCCTAGGGTTTAGGGTGCAGGGGTTAGGGCGCGGTCTAGGGTTTAGGGTGCAGGGGTTAGGGCGCGGTCTAGGGTTTAGGGTGCAGGGGTTAGGGCGCGGCCTAGGGTTTAGGGTGCAGGGGTTAGGGCGCGGCCTAGGGTTTAGGGTGTAGGGCTTCGGGCGCGGCCTAGTGTTTAGGGTGCAGGGCTTAGGGCGCAAACTAGGGTTTTGGGTGCAGGTGTTAGGGCGCCGCATAGGGTTTAGGGTGCAGGGGTTAGGGCGCGGCCTAGGGTTTAGGGTGCAGGTGTACAGGCGCCACATAGGGTTTAGAGTGCAGGGGTTAGGGCGCGGCCTAGGGTTTAGGGTGCAGGGGTTAGGGCGCGGCCTAGGGTTTAGGGTGCAAGGGTTAGGGCGTGGCCTAGGGTTTAGGGTGCAGGGCTTAGGGCGCGGCCTAGGGTTTAGGGTGCAAGGGTTAGGGCGCGGTCTCGGGTTTAGGGTGCAGGGCTTAGGGCGCGGCCTAGGGTTTAGGGTGCAGGGGTTAGGGCGCGGCCTAGGGTTTAGGGTGCAGGGGTTAGGGCGCGGCCTAATGTTTAGGGTGCAGGGCTTAAAGCGCGGCGTAGGGTTTAGGGTGCAGGGCTTCGGGCGCGGCCTAGGGTTTAGGGTGCAGGGCTTAGGGCGCGGCCTAGGGTTTAGGGTGCAGGGCTTAGGGCGCGGCCTAGGGTTTAGGGTGCAGGGTTTAGGGCGCGGCCTAGGGTTTAGGGTGCAGGGGTTAGGGCGCGGCCTAGGGTTTAGTGTGTAGGGGTTAGGGCGCGGCCTAGGGTTTAGGGTGCAGGGGTTAGGGCGCGGCCTAGGGTTTAGGGTGCAGGGCTTAGGGCGCGGCCTAGGGTTTAGGGTGTAGGGCTTAGGGCGCGGCCTAGGGTTTAGGGTGCAGGGCTTAGGGCGCGGCCTAGGGTTTAGGGTGCAGGGGTTAGGGCGCGGCCTAGGGTTTAGGGTGCAGGGGTTAGGGCGCCACATAGGGTTTAGGGTGCAGGGCTTAGGGCGCAGCCTAGGGTTTTGGGTGTAGGGGTTAGGGCGCGGCCTAGGGTTTAGGGTGCAGGGGTTAGGGCGAGGCCTAGGGTTTAGGGTGCAGGGCTTAGGGCGCGGCCTAGGGTTTAGGGTGCAGGGCTTAGGGCGCGGACTAGGGTTTAGGGTGCAGGGGTTAGGGCGCGGCCTAGGGTTTAGGGTGCAGGGGTTAGGGCGCGGCCTAGGGTTTAGGGTGCAGGGCTTAGGGCGCGGCCTAGGGTTTAGGGTGCAGGGCTTAGGGCGCGGACTAGGCTTTAGGGTGCAGGGGTTTGGGCGCGGCGTAGGGTTTAGGGTGCAGGGGTTAGGGCGCGGCCTAGGGTTTAGGGTGCATGGCTTAGGGCGCGGCCTAGGGTTTAGGGTGCAGGGCTTAGGGCGCGGCCTAATGTTTAGGGTGCAGGGCTTAGGGCGCGGCCTAGGGTTTTGGGTGCAGGTGTTAGGGCGCTGGATAGGGTTTAGGGTGCAGGGGTTAGGGCGCGGCCTAGGGTTTAGGGTGCAGGGGTTAGGGCGCGGTCTAGGGTTTAGGGTGCAGGGCTTAGGGCGCGGCCTAGGGTGTGAGGTGCAGGGCTTAGGGCGCGGCCTAGGGTTTAGGGTGCAGGGCTTAGGGCGCGGCCTAGGGTTTAGGGTGCAGGGGTTAGGGCGCGGCCTAGGGTTTAGGGTGCAGGGGTTAGGGCGCGGCCTAGGGTTTTGGGTGCAGGTGTAAGGGCGCCACATAGGGTTTAGGGTGCAGGGGTTAGGGCGCGGTCTAGGGTTTAGGGTGCAGGGGTTAGGGCGCGGCCTAGGGTTTAGGGTGCAGGGGTTAGGGCGCGGCCTAGGGTTTAGGGTGCATGGCTTAGGGCGCGGCCTAAAGTTTAGGGTGCAGGGCTTAGGGCGCGGCCTAGGGTTTAGGGTGCAGGGGTTAGGGCGCGGCCTAGGGTTTAGGGTGCAGGGGTTAGGGCGCGGCCTAGGGTTTAGGGTGCAGGGCTTAGGGCGCGGCCTAGGGTTTAGGGTGCAGGGCTTAGGGCGCGGCCTAGGGTTTAGGGTGCAAGGGTTAGGGCGCGGCCTAGGGTTTAGGGTGCAGGGGTTAGGGCGCGGCCTAGGGTTTAGGGTGCAAGGGTTAGGGCGCGGTCTAGGGTTTAGGGTGCAGGGGTTAGGGCGCGGCCTAGGGTTTTGGGTGCAGGTGTTAGGGCGCCGCATAGGGTTTAGGGTGCAGGGGTTAGGGCGCGGTCTAGGGTTTAGGGTGCAGGGGTTAGGGCGCGGCCTAGGGTTTAGGGTGCAGGGGTTAGGGCGCGGCCTAGGGTTTAGGGTGCAGGGCTTAGGGCGCGGCCTAGGGTTTAGGGTGCAGGGCTTCGGGCGCGGCCTCGGGTTTAGGGTGTAGGGCTTAGGGAGCGGCCTAGGGTTTAGGGTGCAGGGCTTACGGCGCGGACTAGGGTTTTGGGTGCAGGTGTTAGGGCGCCGCATACGGTTTAGGGTGCAGGGGTTAGGGCGCGGCCTAGGGTTTAGGGTGCAGGTGTACAGGCGCCACATAGGGTTTAGGGTGCAGGGGTTAGGGCGCGGCCTAGGGTTTAGGGTGCAGGGGTTAGGGCGCGGCCTAGGGTTTAGGGTGCAGGGGTTAGGGCGCGGCCTAGGGTTTAGGGTGCAGGGGTTAGGGCGCGGTCTAGGGTTTAGGGTGCAGGGGTTAGGGCGCGGCCTAGGGTTTAGGGTGCAGGGGTTAGGGCGCGGCCTAGGGTTTAGGGTGCATGGCTTAGGGCGCGGCCCAAAGTTTAGGGTGCAGGGCTTAGGGCGCGGCCTAGGGTTTAGGGTGTAGGGCTTCGGGCGTGGCCTAGGGTTTAGGGTGCAGGGGTTAAGGCGCGGCCTAGGGTTTAGGGTGCAGGGCTTAGGGCGCGGCCTAGGGTTTAGGGTGCAGGGCTTAGGGCGCGGCCTAGGGTTTAGGGTGCAGGGCTTCGGGCGCGGCCTAAGGTTTAGGGTGCAGGGCTTAGGGCGCGGCCTAGGGTTTAGGGTGCAGGGCTTAGGGCGCGGCCTAGGGTTTAGGGTGCAGGGCTTAGGGCGCGGCCTAGGGTTTAGGGTGCAGGGCTTAGGGCGCGGCCTAGGGTTTAGGGTGCAGGGGTTAGGGCGCGGCCTAGGGTTTAGGGTGCAGGGGTTAGGGCGCGGCCTAGGGTTTAGGGTGCAGGGCTTAGGGCGCGGCCTAGGGTTTAGGGTGCAGGGGTTAGGGCGCGGCCTAGGGTTTAGGGTGCAGGGCTTAGGGCGCGGCCTAGGGTTTAGGGTGCAGGGGTTAGGGCGCGGCCTAGGGTTTAGGGTGCAGGGCTTAGGGCGCGGCCTAAAGTTTAGGGTGCAGGGCTTAGGGCGCGGCCTAGGGTTTAGGGTGCAGGGGTTAGGGCGCGGCCTAGGGTTTAGGGTGCAGGGCTTAGGGCGCGGCCTAGGGTTTAGGGTGCAGGGCTTAGGGCGCGGCCTAGGGTTTAGGGTGCAGGGCTTAGGGCGCGGACTAGGGTTTAGGGTGCAGGGGTTAGGGCGCGGCCTAGGGTTTAGGGTGCAGGGCTTAGGGCGCGGCCTAGTGTTTTGGGTGCAGGTGTTAGGGCGCTGGATAGGGTTTAGGGTACAGGGGTTAGGGCGCGGCCTAGGGTTTAGGGTGCAGGGGTTAGGGCGCGGCCTAGGGTTTAGGGTGCAGGGCTCAGGGCGCGGCCTAGGGTTTAGGGTGCAGGGCTTAGGGCGCGGCCTAGGGTTTAGGGTGCAGGGCTTAGGGCGCGGCCTAGGGTTTAGGGTGCAGGGGTTAGGGCGCGGCCTAGGGTTTAGGGTGCAGGGGTTAGGGCGCGGCCTAGGGTTTTGGGTGCAGGTGTTAGGGCGCTGGATAGGGTTTAGGGTGCAGAAGTTAGGGCGCGGCCTAGGGTTTAGGGTGCAGGGCTTAGGGCGCGGCCTAGGGTTTAGGGTGCAGGGCTTAGGGCGCGGCCTAGGGTTTAGGGTGCAGGGGTTAGGGCGCGGCCTAGGGTTTAGGGTGCAGGGCTTAGGGCGCGGCCTAGGGTTTAGGGTGCAGGGCTTAGGGCGCGGCCTAGGGTTTAGGGTGCAGGGCTTAGGGCGCGGCCTAGGGTTTAGGGTGCAGGGCTTAGGGCGCCGGATAGTGTTTAGGGTGCAGGGGTTAGGGCGCGGCCTAGGGTTTAGGGTGCAGGGCTTAGGGCGCGGCCTAGGGTTTAGGGTGCAGGGGTTAGGGCGCGGCCTAGGGTTTAGGGTGCAGGGGTTAGGGCGCGGCCTAGGGTTTAAAGTGCAGGGCTTAGGGCGCGGCCTAGGGTTTAGGGTGCAGGGCTTAGGGCGCGGCCTAGGGTTTAGGGTGCAGGGGTTAGGGCGCGGCCTAGGGTTTAGGGTGCAGGGGTTAGAGCGCGGCCTAGGGTTTAGGGTGCAGGGCTTAGGGCGCGGCCTAGGGTTTAGGGTGCAGGGGTTAGGGCGCGGCCTAGGGTTTAGGGTGCAGGGCTTAGGGCGCGGCCTAGGGTTTAGGGTGCAGGGCTTAGGGCGTGGCCTAGGGTTTAGGGTGCAGGGCTCACGGCGCAGACTAGGGTTTTGGGTGCAGGTGTTAGGGCGCCGCATACGGTTTAGGGTGCAGGGGTTAGGGCGCGGCCTAGGGTTTAGGGTGCAAGGGTTAGGGCGCGGTCTAGGGTTTAGGGTGCAGGGGTTAGGGCGCGGCCTAGGGTTTTGGGTGCAGGTGTTAGGGCGCCGCATAGGGTTTAGGGTGCAGGGGTTAGGGCGCGGTCTAGGGTTTAGGGTGCAGGGGTTAGGGCGCGGCCTAGGGTTTAGGGTGCAGGGGTTAGGGCGCGGCCTAGGGTTTAGGGTGCAGGGGTTAGGGCGCGGCCTAGGGTTTAGGGTGCAGGGCTTCGGGCGCGGCCTAGTGTTTAGGGTGCAGGGCTTAGGGCGCAAACTAGGGTTTTGGGTGCAGGTGTTAGGGCGCCGCATAGGGTTTAGGGTGCAGGGGTTAGGGCGCGGCCTAGGGTTTAGGGTGCAGGTGTACAGGCGCCACATAGGGTTTAGAGTGCAGGGGTTAGGGCGCGGCCTAGGGTTTAGGGTGCAGGGGTTAGGGCGCGGCCTAGGGTTTAGGGTGCAAGGGTTAGGGCGTGGCCTAGGGTTTAGGGTGCAGGGCTTAGGGCGCGGCCTAGGGTTTAGGGTGCAAGGGTTAGGGCGCGGTCTCGGGTTTAGGGTGCAGGGCTTAGGGCGCGGCCTAGGGTTTAGGGTGCAGGGGTTAGGGCGCGGCCTAGGGTTTAGGGTGCAGGGGTTAGGGCGCGGCCTAATGTTTAGGGTGCAGGGCTTAAAGCGCGGCGTAGGGTTTAGGGTGCAGGGCTTCGGGCGCGGCCTAGGGTTTAGGGTGCAGGGCTTAGGGCGCGGCCTAGGGTTTAGGGTGCAGGGCTTAGGGCGCGGCCTAGGGTTTAGGGTGCAGGATTTAGGGCGCGGCCTAGGGTTTAGGGTGCAGGGGTTAGGGCGCGGCCTAGGGTTTAGTGTGTAGGGGTTAGGGCGCGGCCTAGGGTTTAGGGTGCAGGGCTTAGGGCGCGGCCTAGGGTTTAGGGTGCAGGGCTTAGGGCGCGGCCTAGGGTTTAGGGTGTAGGGCTTAGGGCGCGGCCTAGGGTTTAGGGTGCAGGGCTTAGGGCGCGGCCTAGGGTTTAGGGTGCAGGGGTTAGGGCGCGGCCTAGGGTTTAGGGTGCAGGGGTTAGGGCGCCACATAGGGTTTAGGGTGCAGGGCTTAGGGCGCAGCCTAGGGTTTTGGGTGTAGGGGTTAGGGCGCGGCCTAGGGTTTAGGGTGCAGGGGTTAGGGCGAGGCCTAGGGTTTAGGGTGCAGGGGTTAGGGCGCGGCCTAGGGTTTAGGGTGCAGGGCTTAGGGCGCGGACTAGGGTTTAGGGTGCAGGGCTTAGGGCGCGGCCTAGGGTTTAGGGTGCAGGGGTTAGGGCGCGGCCTAGGGTTTAGGGTGCAGGGCTTAGGGCGCGGCCTAGGGTTTAGGGTGCAGGGCTTAGGGCGCGGACTAGGCTTTAGGGTGCAGGGGTTTGGGCGCGGCGTAGGGTTTAGGGTGCAGGGGTTAGGGCGCGGCCTAGGGTTTAGGGTGCATGGCTTAGGGCGCGGCCTAGGGTTTAGGGTGCAGGGGTTAGGGCGCGGCCTAGGGTTTAGGGTGCAGGGCTTAGGGCGCGGCCTAATGTTTAGGGTGCAGGGCTTAGGGCGCGGCCTAGGGTTTTGGGTGCAGGTGTTAGGGCGCTGGATAGGGTTTAGGGTGCAGGGGTTAGGGCGCGGCCTAGGGTTTAGGGTGCAGGGGTTAGGGCGCGGTCTAGGGTTTAGGGTGCAGGGCTTAGGGCGCGGCCTAGGGTTTGAGGTGCAGGGCTTAGGGCGCGGCCTAGGGTTTAGGGTGCAGGGCTTAGGGCGCGGCCTAGGGTTTAGGGTGCAGGGGTTAGGGCGCGGCCTAGGGTTTAGGGTGCAGGGGTTAGGGCGCGGCCTAGGGTTTTGGGTGCAGGTGTAAGGGCGCCACATAGGGTTTAGGGTGCAGGTGTTAGGGCGCGGTCTAGGGTTTAGGGTGCAGGGCTTAGGGCGCGGCCTAGGGTTTAGGGTGCAGGGGTTAGGGCGCGGCCTAGGGTTTAGGGTGCATGGCTTAGGGCGCGGCCTAAAGTTTAGGGTGCAGGGCTTAGGGCGCGGCCTAGGGTTTAGGGTGCAGGGGTTAGGGCGCGGCCTAGGGTTTAGGGTGCAGGGGTTAGGGCGCGGCCTAGGGTTTAGGGTGCAGGGGTTAGGGCGTGGCCTAGGGTTTAGGGTGCAGGGCTTAGGGCGCGGCCTAGGGTTTAGGGTGCAGGGCTTAGGGCGCGGCCTAGGGTTTTGGGTGCAGGTGTTAGGGCGCCGGATAGGGTTTAGGGTGCAGGGCTTAGGGCGCGGCCTAGGGTTTAGGGTGCAGGGGTTAGGGCGTGGCCTAGGGTTTAGGGTGCAGGGGTTAGGGCGCCACATAGGGTTTAGGGTGCAGGGCTTAGGGCGCGGCCTAGGGTTTAGGGTGCAGGGGTTAGGGCGCGGCCTAGGGTTTAGGGTGCAGGGGTTAGGGCGCGGCCTAGGGTTTAGGGTGCAGGGCTTAGGGCGCGGCCTAGGGTTTAGGGTGCAGGGCTTAGGGCGCGGCCTAGGGTTTAGGGTGCAGGGCTTAGGGCGCGGCCTAGGGTTTAGGGTGCAGGGGTTAGGGCGCGGCCTAGGGTTTAGGGTGCAGGGCTTAGGGCGCGGCCTAGGGTTTAGGGTGCAGGGCTTAGGGCGCGGCCTAGGGTTTAGGGTGCAGGGCTTAGGGCGCGGCCTAGGGTTTAGGGTGCAGGGCTTAGGGCGCCGGATAGTGTTTATCGTGCAGGGGTTAGGGCGCGGCCTAGGGTTTAGGGTGCAGGGCTTAGGGCGCGGCCTAGTGTTTAGGGTGCAGGGGTTAGGGCGCGGCCTAGGGTTTAGGGTGCAGGGGTTAGGGCGCGGCCTAGGGTTTAAAGTGCAGGGCTTAGGGCGCGGCCTAGGGTTTAGGGTGCAGGGCTTCGGGCGCGGCCTAGGGTTTAGGGTGCAGGGGTTAGGGCGCGGCCTAGGGTTTAGGGTGCAGGGGTTAGAGCGCGGCCTAGGGTTTAGGGTGCAGGGCTTAGGGCGCGGCCTAGGGTTTAGGGTGCAGGGGTTAGGGCGCGGCCTAGGGTTTAGGGTGCAGGGCTTAGGGCGCGGCCTAGGGTTTAGGGTGCAGGGGTTAGGGCGTGGCCTAGGGTTTAGGGTGCAGGGCTCACGGCGCGGACTAGGGTTTTGGGTGCAGGTGTTAGGGCGCCGCATACGGTTTAGGGTGCAGGGGTTAGGGCGCGGCCTAGGGTTTAGGGTGCAAGGGTTAGGGCGCGGTCTAGGGTTTAGGGTGCAGGGGTTAGGGCGCGGCCTAGGGTTTAGGGTCCAGGGGTTAGGGCGCCGCATAGGGTTTAGGGTGCAGGGGTTAGGGCGCGGTCTAGGGTTTAGGGTGCAGGGGTTAGGGCGCGGCCTAGGGTTTAGGGTGCAGGGGTTAGGGCGCGGCCTAGGGTTTAGGGTGTAGGGCTCACGGCGCGGACTAGGGTTTTGGGTGCAGGTGTTAGGGCGCCGCATACGGTTTAGGGTGCAGGGGTTAGGGCGCGGCCTAGGGTTTAGGGTGCAAGGGTTAGGGCGCGGTCTAGGGTTTAGGGTGCAGGGGTTAGGGCGCGGCCTAGGGTTTAGGGTGCAGGGGTTAGGGCGCCGCATAGGGTTTAGGGTGCAGGGGTTAGGGCGCGGTCTAGGGTTTAGGGTGCAGGGGTTAGGGCGCGGCCTAGGGTTTAGGGTGCAGGGGTTAGGGCGCGGCCTAGGGTTTAGGGTGCAGGGGTTAGGGCGCGGCCTAGGGTTTAGGGTGCAGGGCTTCGGGCGCGGCCTAGTGTTTAGGGTGCAGGGCTTAGGGCGCAAACTAGGGTTTTGGGTGCAGGTGTTAGGGCGCCGCATAGGGTTTAGGGTGCAGGGGTTAGGGCGCGGCCTAGGGTTTAGGGTGCAGGTGTACAGGCGTCACATAGGGTTTAGAGTGCAGGGGTTAGGGCGCGGCCTAGGGTTTAGGGTGCAGGGGTTACGGCGCGGCCTAGGGTTTAGGGTGCAAGGGTTAGGGCGTGGCCTAGGGTTTAGGGTGCAGGGGTTAGGGCGCGGCCTAGGGTTTAGGGTGCAAGGGTTAGGGCGCGGTCTCGGGTTTAGGGTGCAGGAGTTAGGGCGCGGCCTAGGGTTTAGGGTGCAGGGGTTAGGGCGCGGCCTAGGGTTTAGGGTGCAGGGGTTAGGGCGCGGCCTAATGTTTAGGGTGCAGGGCTTAAAGCGCGGCATAGGGTTTAGGGTGCAGGGCTTCGGGCGCGGCCTAGGGTTTAGGGTGCAGGGGTTAGGGCGCGGCCTAGGGTTTAGGGTGCAGGGCTTAGGGCGCGGCCTAGGGTTTAGGGTGCAGGGGTTAGGGCGCGGCCTAGGGTTTAGGGTGCAGGGGTTAGGGCGCGGCCTAGGGTTTAGTGTGTAGGGGTTAGGGCGCGGCCTAGGGTTTAGGGTGTAAGGCTTAGGGCGCGGCCTAGGGTTTAGGGTGCAGGGGTTAGGGCGCGGCCTAGGGTTTAGGGTGCAGGGGTTAGGGCGCGGCCTAGGGTTTAGGGTGCAGGGGTTAGGGCGCCACATAGGGTTTAGGGTGCAGGGCTTAGGGCGCAGCCTAGGGTTTTGGGTGTAGGGGTTAGGGCGCGGCCTAGGGTTTAGGGTGCAGGGGTTAGGGCGAGGCCTAGGGTTTAGGGTGCAGGGCTTAGGGCGCGGCCTAGGGTTTAGGGTGCAGGGCTTAGGGCGCGGCCTAGGGTTTAGGGTGCAGGGCTTAGGGCGCGGCCTAGGGTTTAGGGTGCAGGGGTTAGGGCGCGGCCTAGGGTTTAGGGTGCAGGGCTTAGGGCGCGGCCTAGGGTTTAGGGTGCAGGGCTTAGGGCGCGGACTAGGCTTTAGGGTGCAGGGGTTTGGGCGCGGCGTAGGGTTTAGGGTGCAGGGGTTAGGGCGCGGCGTAGGGTTTAGGGTGCATGGCTTAGGGCGCGGCCTAGGGTTTAGGGTGCAGGGGTTAGGGCGCGGCCTAGGGTTTAGGGTGCAGGGCTTAGGGCGCGGCCTAATGTTTAGGGTGCAGGGCTTAGGGCGCGGCCTAGGGTTTTGGGTGCAGGTGTTAGGGCGCTGGATAGGGTTTAGGGTGCAGGGGTTAGGGCGCGGCCTAGGGTTTAGGGTGCAGGGGTTAGGGCGCGGTCTAGGGTTTAGGGTGCAGGGCTTAGGGCGCGGCCTAGGGTTTGAGGTGCAGGGCTTAGGGCGCGGCCTAGGGTTTAGGGTGCAGGGCTTAGGGCGCGGCCTAGGGTTTAGGGTGCAGGGGTTAGGGCGCGGCCTAGGGTTTAGGGTGCAGGGGTTAGGGCGCGGCCTAGGGTTTTGGGTGCAGGTGTAAGGGCGCCACATAGGGTTTAGGGTGCAGGGGTTAGGGCGCGGTCTAGGGTTTAGGGTGCAGGGCTTAGGGCGCGGCCTAGGGTTTAGGGTGCAGGGGTTAGGGCGCGGCCTACGGTTTAGGGTGCATGGCTTAGGGCGCGGCCTAAAGTTTAGGGTGCAGGGCTTAGGGCGCGGCCTAGGGTTTAGGGTGCAGGGGTTAGGGCGCGGCCTAGGGTTTAGGGTGCAGGGGTTAGGGCGCGGCCTAGGGTTTAGGGTGCAGGGGTTAGGGCGTGGCCTAGGGTTTAGGGTGCAGGGCTTAGGGCGCGGCCTAGGGTTTAGGGTGCAGGGCTTAGGGCGCGGCCTAGGGTTTTGGGTACAGGTGTTAGGTCGCCGGATAGGGTTTAGGGTGCAGGGCTTAGGGCGCGGCCTAGGGTTTAGGGTGCAGGGCTTAGGGCGTGGCCTAGGGTTTAGGGTGCAGGGGTTAGGGCGCCACATAGGGTTTAGGGTGCAGGGCTTAGGGCACGGCCTAGGGTTTAGGGTGCAGGGGTTAGGGCGCGGCCTAGGGTTTAGGGTGCAGGGGTTAGGGCGCGGCCGAGGGTTTAGGGTGCAGGGCTTTGGGCGCGGCCTAGGGTTTAGGGTGCAGGGCTTAGGGCGCGGCCTAGGGTTTAGGGTGCAGGGCTTAGGGCGCGGCCTAGGGTTTAGGGTGCAGGGGTTAGGGCGCGGCCTAGGGTTTAGGGTGCAGGGCTTAGGGCGCGGCCTAGGGTTTAGGGTGCAGGGCTTAGGGCGCGGCCTCGGGTTTAGGGTGCAGGGCTTAGGGCGCGGACTAGGGTTTAGGGTGCAGGGGTTTGGGCGCGGCCTAGGGTTTAGGGTGCAGGGGTTAGGGTGCTGGATAGGGTTTAGGGTGCATGGCTTAGGGCGCGGCCTAGGGTTTAGGGTGCAGGGGTTAGGGCGCGGCCTAGGGTTTAGGGTGCAGGGCTTAGGGCGCGGCCTAGGGTTTAGGGTGCAGGGCTTAGGGCGCGGCCTAGGGTTTAGGGTGCAGGGGTTAGGGCGCGGCCTAGGGTTTAGGGTGCAGGGCTTAGGGCGCGGCCTAGTGTTTTGGGTGCAGGTGTTAGGGCGCTGGATAGGGTTTAGGGTGCAGGGGTTAGGGCGCGGCCTAGGGTTTAGGGTGCAGGGCTTAGGGCGCGGCCTAGGGTTTAGGGTGCAGGGGTTAGGGCGCGGCCTAGGGTTTAGGGTGCAGGGCTTAGGGCGCGGCCTAGGGTTTAGGGTGCAGGGCTTAGGGCGTGGCCTAGGGTTTAGGGTGCAGGGCTCACGGCGCGGACTAGGGTTTTGGGTGCAGGTGTTAGGGCGCCGCATACGGTTTAGGGTGCAGGGGTTAGGGTGCGGCCTAGGGTTTAGGGTGCAAGGGTTAGGGCGCGGTCTAGGGTTTAGGGTGCAGGGGTTAGGGCGCGGCCTAGGGTTTTGGGTGCAGGTGTTAGGGCGCCGCATAGGGTTTAGGGTGCAGGGGTTAGGGCGCGGTCTAGGGTTTAGGGTGCAGGGGTTAGGGCGCGGCCTAGGGTTTAGGGTGCAGGGGTTAGGGCGCGGCCTAGGGTTTAGGGTGCAGGGGTTAGGGCGCGGCCTAGGGTTTAGGGTGCAGGGCTTCGGGCGCGGCCTAGTGTTTAGGGTGCAGGGCTTAGGGCGCAAACTAGGGTTTTGGGTGCAGGTGTTAGGGCGCCGCATAGGGTTTAGGGTGCAGGGGTTAGGGCGCGGCCTAGGGTTTAGGGTGCAGGTGTACAGGCGCCACATAGGGTTTAGAGTGCAGGGGTTAGGGCGCGGCCTAGGGTTTAGGGTGCAGGGGTTAGGGCGCGGCCTAGGGTTTAGGGTGCAGGGGTTAGGGCGCGGCCTAGGGTTTAGGGTGCAAGGGTTAGGGCGCGGTCTCGGGTTTAGGGTGCAGGGCTTAGGGCGCGGCCTAGGGTTTAGGGTGCAGGGGTTAGGGCGCGGCCTAGGGTTTAGGGTGCAGGGGTTAGGGCGCGGCCTAATGTTTAGGGTGCAGGGCTTAAAGCGCGGCGTAGGGTTTAGGGTGCAGGGCTTCGGGCGCGGCCTAGGGTTTAGGGTGCAGGGGTTAGGGCGCGGCCTAGGGTTTAGGGTGCAGGGCTTAGGGCGCGGCCTAGGGTTTAGGGTGCAGGGGTTAGGGCGCGGCCTAGGGTTTAGGGTGCAGGGGTTAGGGCGCGGCCTAGGGTTTAGTGTGTAGGGGTTAGGGCGCGGCCTCGGGTTTAGGGTGCAGGGCTTAGGGCGCGGCCTAGGGTTTAGGGTGCAGGGCTTAGGGCGCGGCCTAGGGTTTAGGGTGTAGGGCTTAGGGCGCGGCCTAGGGTTTAGGGTGCAGGGCTTAGGGCGCGGCCTAGGGTTTAGGGTGCAGGGGTTAGGGCGCGGCCTAGGGTTTAGGGTGCAGGGGTTAGGGCGCCACATAGGGTTTAGGGTGCAGGGCTTAGGGCGCAGCCTAGGGTTTTGGGTGTAGGGGTTAGGGCGCGGCCTAGGGTTTAGGGTGCAGGGGTTAGGGCGAGGCCTAGGGTTTAGGGTGCAGGGGTTAGGGCGCGGCCTAGGGTTTAGGGTGCAGGGCTTAGGGCGCGGACTAGGGTTTAGGGTGCAGGGCTTAGGGCGCGGCCTAGGGTTTAGGGTGCAGGGGTTAGGGCGCGGCCTAGGGTTTAGGGTGCAGGGCTTAGGGCGCGGCCTAGGGTTTAGGGTGCAGGGCTTAGGGCGCGGACTAGGCTTTAGGGTGCAGGGGTTAGGGCGCGGCGTAGGGTTTAGGGTGCAGGGGTTAGGGCGCGGCCTAGGGTTTAGGGTGCAGGGGTTAGGGCGCGGCCTAGGGTTTAGGGTGCAGGGGTTAGGGCGCCACATAGGGTTTAGGGTGCAGGGATTAGGGCGCGGTCTAGGGTTTAGGGTGCAGGGCTTAGGGCGCGGCCTAGGGTTTAGGGTGCAGGGGTTAGGGCGCGGCCTAGGGTTTAGGGTGCATGGCTTAGGGCGCGGCCTAAAGTTTAGGGTGCAGGGCTTAGGGCGCGGCCTAGGGTTTAGGGTGCAGGGGTTAGGGCGCGGCCTAGGGTTTAGGGTGCAGGGGTTAGGGCGCGGCCTAGGGTTTAGGGTGCAGGGGTTAGGGCGTGGCCTAGGGTTTAGGGTGCAGGGCTTAGGGCGCGGCCTAGGGTTTAGGGTGCAGGGCTTAGGGCGCGGCCTAGGGTTTTGGGTGCAGGTGTTAGGGCGCCGGATAGGGTTTAGGGTGCAGGGCTTAGGGCGCGGCCTAGGGTTTAGGGTGCAGGGGTTAGGGCGTGGCCTAGGGTTTAGGGTGCAGGGGTTAGGGCGCCACATAGGGTTTAGGGTGCAGGGCTTAGGGCGCGGCCTAGGGTTTAGGGTGCAGGGGTTAGGGCGCGGCCTAGGGTTTAGGGTGCAGGGGTTAGGGCGCGGCCTAGGGTTTAGGGTGCAGGGCTTAGGGCGCGGCCTAGGGTTTAGGGTGCAGGGCTTAGGGCGCGGCCTAGGGTTTAGGGTGCAGGGCTTAGGGCGCGGCCTAGGGTTTAGGGTGCAGGGGTTAGGGCGCGGCCTAGGGTTTAGGGTGCAGGGCTTAGGGCGCGGCCTAGGGTTTAGGGTGCAGGTGTTAGGGCCCGGCCTAGGGTTTAGGGTGCAGGGCTTAGGGCGCGGCCTAGGGTTTAGGGTGCAGGGCTTAGGGCGCCGGATAGTGTTTAGGGTGCAGGGGTTAGGGCGCGGCCTAGGGTTTAGGGTGCAGGGCTTAGGGCGCGGCCTAGTGTTTAGGGTGCAGGGGTTAGGGCGCGGCCTAGGGTTTAGGGTGCAGGGGTTAGGGCGCGGCCTAGGGTTTAAAGTGCAGGGCTTAGGGCGCGGCCTAGGGTTTAGGGTGCAGGGCTTAGGGCGCGGCCTAGGGTTTAGGGTGCAGGGGTTAGGGCGCGGCCTAGGGTTTAGGGTGCAGGGGTTAGAGCGCGGCCTAGGGTTTAGGGTGCAGGGCTTAGGGCGCGGCCTAGGGTTTAGGGTGCAGGGGTTAGGGCGCGGCCTAGGGTTTAGGGTGCAGGGCTTAGGGCGCGGCCTAGGGTTTAGGGTGCAGGGGTTAGGGCGTGGCCTAGGGTTTAGGGTGCAGGGCTCACGGCGCGGACTAGGGTTTTGGGTGCCGGTGTTAAGGCGCCGCATACGGTTTAGGGTGCAGGGGTTAGGGCGCGGCCTAGGGTTTAGGGTGCAAGGGTTAGGGCGCGGTCTAGGGTTTAGGGTGCAGGGGTTAGGGCGCGGCCTAGGGTTTAGGGTCCAGGGGTTAGGGCGCCGCATAGGGTTTAGGGTGCAGGGGTTAGGGCGCGGTCTAGGGTTTAGGGTGCAGGGGTTAGGGCGCGGCCTAGGGTTTAGGGTGCAGGGGTTAGGGCGCGGCCTAGGGTTTAGGGTGTAGGGCTCACGGCGCGGACTAGGGTTTTGGGTGCAGGTGTTAGGGCGCCGCATACGGTTTAGGGTGCAGGGGTTAGGGCGCGGCCTAGGGTTTAGGGTGCAAGGGTTAGGGCGCGGTCTAGGGTTTAGGGTGCAGGGGTTAGGGCGCGGCCTAGGGTTTAGGGTGCAGGGGTTAGGGCGCCGCATAGGGTTTAGGGTGCAGGGGTTAGGGCGCGGTCTAGGGTTTAGGGTGCAGGGGTTAGGGCGCGGCCTAGGGTTTAGGGTGCAGGGGTTAGGGCGCGGCCTAGGGTTTAGGGTGCAGGGGTTAGGGCGCGGCCTAGGGTTTAGGGTGCAGGGCTTCGGGCGCGGCCTAGTGTTTAGGGTGCAGGGCTTAGGGCGCAAACTAGGGTTTTGGGTGCAGGTGTTAGGGCGCCGCATAGGGTTTAGGGTGCAGGGGTTAGGGCGCGGCCTAGGGTTTAGGGTGCAGGTGTACAGGCGTCACATAGGGTTTAGAGTGCAGGGGTTAGGGCGCGGCCTAGGGTTTAGGGTGCAGGGGTTACGGCGCGGCCTAGGGTTTAGGGTGCAAGGGTTAGGGCGTGGCCTAGGGTTTAGGGTGCAGGGGTTAGGGCGCGGCCTAGGGTTTAGGGTGCAAGGGTTAGGGCGCGGTCTCGGGTTTAGGGTGCAGGGCTTAGGGCGCGGCCTAGGGTTTAGGGTGCAGGGGTTAGGGCGCGGCCTAGGGTTTAGGGTGCAGGGGTTAGGGCGCGGCCTAATGTTTAGGGTGCAGGGCTTAAAGCGCGGCATAGGGTTTAGGGTGCAGGGCTTCGGGCGCGGCCTAGGGTTTAGGGTGCAGGGGTTAGGGCGCGGCCTAGGGTTTGGGGTGCAGGGCTTAGGGCGCGGCCTAGGGTTTAGGGTGCAGGGGTTAGGGCGCGGCCTAGGGTTTAGGGTGCAGGGGTTAGGGCGCGGCCTAGGGTTTAGTGTGTAGGGGTTAGGGCGCGGCCTAGGGTTTAGGGTGTAAGGCTTAGGGCGCGGCCTAGGGTTTAGGGTGCAGGGGTTAGGGCGCGGCCTAGGGTTTATGGTGCAGGGGTTAGGGCGCGGCCTAGGGTTTAGGGTGCAGGGGTTAGGGCGCCACATAGGGTTTAGGGTGCAGGGCTTAGGGCGCAGCCTAGGGTTTTGGGTGTAGGGGTTAGGGCGCGGCCTAGGGTTTAGGGTGCAGGGGTTAGGGCGAGGCCTAGGGTTTAGGGTGCAGGGCTTAGGGCGCGGCCTAGGGTTTAGGGTGCAGGGCTTAGGGCGCGGCCTAGGGTTTAGGGTGCAGGGCTTAGGGCGCGGCCTAGGGTTTAGGGTGCAGGGGTTAGGGCGCGGCCTAGGGTTTAGGGTGCAGGGCTTAGGGCGCGGACTAGGCTTTAGGGTGCAGGGGTTTGGGCGCGGCGTAGGGTTTAGGGTGCAGGGGTTAGGGCGCGGCGTAGGGTTTAGGGTGCATGGCTTAGGGCGCGGCCTAGGGTTTAGGGTGCAGGGGTTAGGGCGCGGCCTAGGGTTTAGGGTGCAGGGCTTAGGGCGCGGCCTAATGTTTAGGGTGCAGGGCTTAGGGCGCGGCCTAGGGTTTTGGGTGCAGGTGTTAGGGCGCTGGATAGGGTTTAGGGTGCAGGGGTTAGGGCGCGGCCTAGGGTTTAGGGTGCAGGGGTTAGGGCGCGGTCTAGGGTTTAGGGTGCAGGGCTTAGGGCGCGGCCTAGGGTTTGAGGTGCAGGGCTTAGGGCGCGGCCTAGGGTTTAGGGTGCAGGGCTTAGGGCGCGGCCTAGGGTTTAGGGTGCAGGGGTTAGGGCGCGGCCTAGGGTTTAGGGTGCAGGGGTTAGGGCGCGGCCTAGGGTTTTGGGTGCAGGTGTAAGGGCGCCACATAGGGTTTAGGGTGCAGGGGTTAGGGCGCGGTCTAGGGTTTAGGGTGCAGGGCTTAGGGCGCGGCCTAGGGTTTAGGGTGCAGGGGTTAGGGCGCGGCCTACGGTTTAGGGTGCATGGCTTAGGGCGCGGCCTAAAGTTTAGGGTGCAGGGCTTAGGGCGCGGCCTAGGGTTTAGGGTGCAGGGCTTAGGGCGCGGCCTAGGGTTTAGGGTGCAGGGGTTAGGGCGCGGCCTAGGGTTTAGGGTGCAGGGGTTAGGGCGTGGCCTAGGGTTTAGGGTGCAGGGCTTAGGGCGCGGCCTAGGGTTTAGGGTGCAGGGCTTAGGGCGCGGCCTAGGGTTTTGGGTACAGGTGTTAGGGCGCCGGATAGGGTTTAGGGTGCAGGGCTTAGGGCGCGGCCTAGGGTTTAGGGTGCAGGGCTTAGGGCGTGGCCTAGGGTTTAGGGTGCAGGGCTTAGGGCGCCACATAGGGTTTAGGGTGCAGGGCTTAGGGCACGGCCTAGGGTTTAGGGTGCAGGGGTTAGGGCGCGGCCTAGGGTTTAGGGTGCAGGGGTTAGGGCGCGGCCTAGGGTTTAGGGTGCAGGGCTTTGGGCGCGGCCTAGGGTTTAGGGTGCAGGGCTTAGGGCGCGGCCTAGGGTTTAGGGTGCAGGGCTTAGGGCGCGGCCTAGGGTTTAGGGTGCAGGGGTTAGGGCGCGGCCTAGGGTTTAGGGTGCAGGGCTTAGGGCGCGGCCTAGGGTTTAGGGTGCAGGGCTTAGGGCGCGGCCTCGGGTTTAGGGTGCAGGGCTTAGGGCGCGGACTAGGGTTTAGGGTGCAGGGGTTTGGGCGCGGCCTAGGGTTTAGGGTGCAGGGGTTAGGGTGCTGGATAGGGTTTAGGGTGCATGGCTTAGGGCGCGGCCTAGGGTTTAGGGTGCAGGGGTTAGGGCGCGGCCTAGGGTTTAGGGTGCAGGGCTTAGGGCGCGGCCTAGGGTTTAGGGTGCAGGGCTTAGGGCGCGGCCTAGGGTTTAGGGTGCAGGGGTTAGGGCGCGGCCTAGGGTTTAGGGTGCAGGGCTTAGGGCGCGGCCTAGTGTTTTGGGTGCAGGTGTTAGGGCGCTGGATAGGGTTTAGGGTGCAGGGATTAGGGCGCGGCCTAGGGTTTAGGGTGCAGGGCTTAGGGCGCGGCCTAGGGTTTAGGGTGCAGGGGTTAGGGCGCGGCCTAGGGTTTAGGGTGCAGGGCTTAGGGCGCGGCCTAGGGTTTAGGGTGCAGGGCTTAGGGCGTGGCCTAGGGTTTAGGGTGCAGGGCTCACGGCGCGGACTAGGGTTTTGGGTGCAGGTGTTAGGGCGCCGCATACGGTTTAGGGTGCAGGGGTTAGGGCGCGGCCTAGGGTTTAGGGTGCAAGGGTTAGGGCGCGGTCTAGGGTTTAGGGTGCAGGGGTTAGGGCGCGGCCTAGGGTTTTGGGTGCAGGTGTTAGGGCGCCGCATAGGGTTTAGGGTGCAGGGGTTAGGGCGCGGTCTAGGGTTTAGGGTGCAGGGGTTAGGGCGCGGCCTAGGGTTTAGGGTGCAGGGGTTAGGGCGCGGCCTAGGGTTTAGGGTGCAGGGGTTAGGGCGCGGCCTAGGGTTTAGGGTGCAGGGCTTCGGGCGCGGCCTAGTGTTTAGGGTGCAGGGCTTAGGGCGCAAACTAGGGTTTTGGGTGCAGGTGTTAGGGCGCCGCATAGGGTTTAGGGTGCAGGGGTTAGGGCGCGGCCTAGGGTTTAGGGTGCAGGTGTACAGGCGCCACATAGGGTTTAGAGTGCAGGGGTTAGGGCGCGGCCTAGGGTTTAGGGTGCAGGGGTTAGGGCGCGGCCTAGGGTTTAGGGTGCAGGGGTTAGGGCGCGGCCTAGGGTTTAGGGTGCAGGGCTTAAAGCGCGGCGTAGGGTTTAGGGTGCAGGGCTTCGGGCGCGGCCTAGGGTTTAGGGTGCAGGGGTTAGGGCGCGGCCTAGGGTTTAGGGTGCAGGGCTTAGGGCGCGGCCTAGGGTTTAGGGTGCAGGGGTTAGGGCGCGGCCTAGGGTTTAGGGTGCAGGGGTTAGGGCGCGGCCTAGGGTTTAGTGTGTAGGGGTTAGGGCGCGGCCTCGGGTTTAGGGTGCAGGGCTTAGGGCGCGGCCTAGGGTTTAGGGTGCAGGGCTTAGGGCGCGGCCTAGGGTTTAGGGTGTAGGGCTTAGGGCGCGGCCTAGGGTTTAGGGTGCAGGGCTTAGGGCGCGGCCTAGGGTTTAGGGTGCAGGGGTTAGGGCGCGGCCTAGGGTTTAGGGTGCAGGGGTTAGGGCGCCACATAGGGTTTAGGGTGCAGGGCTTAGGGCGCAGCCTAGGGTTTTGGGTGTAGGGGTTAGGGCGCGGCCTAGGGTTTAGGGTGCAGGGGTTAGGGCGAGGCCTAGGGTTTAGGGTGCAGGGCTTAGGGCGCGGCCTAGGGTTTAGGGTGCAGGGCTTAGGGCGCGGACTAGGGTTTAGGGTGCAGGGCTTAGGGCGCGGCCTAGGGTTTAGGGTGCAGGGGTTAGGGCGCGGCCTAGGGTTTAGGGTGCAGGGCTTAGGGCGCGGCCTAGGGTTTAGGGTGCAGGGCTTAGGGCGCGGACTAGGCTTTAGGGTGCAGGGGTTTGGGCGCGGCGTAGGGTTTAGGGTGCAGGGGTTAGGGCGCGGCCTAGGGTTTAGGGTGCATGGCTTAGGGCGCGGCCTAGGGTTTAGGGTGCAGGGGTTAGGGCGCGGCCTAGGGTTTAGGGTGCAGGGCTTAGGGCGCGGCCTAATGTTTAGGGTGCAGGGCTTAGGGCGCGGCCTAGGGTTTTGGGTGCAGGGGTTAGGGCGCTGGATAGGGTTTAGGGTGCAGGGGTTAGGGCGCGGCCTAGGGTTTAGGGTGCAGGGGTTAGGGCGCGGTCTAGGGTTTAGGGTGCAGGGCTTAGGGCGCGGCCTAGGGTTTGAGGTGCAGGGCTTAGGGCGCGGCCTAGGGTTTAGGGTGCAGGGCTTAGGGCGCGGCCTAGGGTTAAGGGTGCAGGGGTTAGGGCGCGGCCTAGGGTTTAGGGTGCAGGGGTTAGGGCGCGGCCTAGGGTTTTGGGTGCAGGTGTAAGGGCGCCACATAGGGTTTAGGGTGCAGGGGTTAGGGCGCGGTCTAGGGTTTAGGGTGCAGGGCTTAGGGCGCGGCCTAGGGTTTAGGGTGCAGGGGTTAGGGCGCGGCCTAGGGTTTAGGGTGCATGGCTTAGGGCGCGGCCTAAAGTTTAGGGTGCAGGGCTTAGGGCGCGGCCTAGGGTTTAGGGTGCAGGGGTTAGGGCGCGGACTAGGGTTTAGGGTGCAGGGGTTAGGGCGCGGCCTAGGGTTTAGGGTGCAGGGGTTAGGGCGCGGCCTAGGGTTTAGGGTGCAGGGCTTAGGGCGCGGCCTAGGGTTTAGGGTGCAAGGGTTAGGGCGCGGCCTAGGGTTTTGGGTGCAGGTGTTAGGGCGCCGGATAGGGTTTAGGGTGCAGGGCTTAGGGCGCGGCCTAGGGTTTAGGGTGCAGGGGTTAGGGCGTGGCCTAGGGTTTAGGGTGCAGGGGTTAGGGCGCCACATAGGGTTTAGGTTGCAGGGCTTAGGGCGCGGCCTAGGGTTTAGGGTGCAGGGGTTAGGGCGCGGCCTAGGGTTTAGGGTGCAGGGGTTAGGGCGCGGCCTAGGGTTTAGGGTGCAGGGCTTAGGGCGCGGCCTAGGGTTTAGGGTGCAGGGCTTAGGGCGCGGCCTAGGGTTTAGGGTGCAGGGCTTAGGGCGCGGCCTAGGGTTTAGGGTGCAGGGGTTAGGGCGCGGCCTAGGATTTAGGGTGCAGGGCTTAGGGCGCGGCCTAGGGTTTAGGGTGCAGGGCTTAGGGCGCGGCCTCGGGTTTAGGGTGCAGGGCTTAGGGCGCGGACTAGGGTTTAGGGTGCAGGGGTTTGGGCGCGGCCTAGGGTTTAGGGTGCAGGGGTTAGGGCGCGGCCTAGGGTTTAGGGTGCATGGCTTAGGGCGCGGCCTAGGGTTTAGGGTGCAGGGGTTAGGGCGCGGCCTAGGGTTTAGGGTGCAGGGGTTAGGGCGCGGCCTAGGGTTTAGGGTGCAGGGCTTAGGGCGCGGCCTAGGGTTTAGGGTGCAGGGGTTAGGGCGCGGCCTAGGGTTTAGGGTGCAGGGCTTAGGGCGCGGCCTAGTGTTTTGGGTGCAGGTGTTAGGGCGCTGGATAGGGTTTAGGGTGCTGGGGTTAGGGCGCGGCCTAGGGTTTAGGGTGCAGGGGTTAGGGCGCGGCCTAGGGTTTAGGGTGCAGGGCTCAGGGCGCGGCCTAGGGTTTAGGGTGCAGGGCTTAGGGCGCGGCCTAGGGTTTAGGGTGCAGGGCTTAGGGCGCGGCCTAGGGTTTAGGGTGCAGGGGTTAGGGCGCGGCCTAGGGTTTAGGGTGCAGGGGTTAGGGCGCGGCCTAGGGTTTTGGGTGCAGGTGTTAGGGCGCTGGATAGGGTTTAGGGTGCAGAAGTTAGGGCGCGGCCTAGGGTTTAGGGTGCAGGGCTTAGGGCGCGGCCTAGGGTTTAGGGTGCAGGGCTTAGGGCGCGGCCTAGGGTTTAGGGTGCAGGGGTTAGGGCGCGGCCTAGGGTTTAGGGTGCAGGGCTTAGGGCGCGGCCTAGGGTTTAGGGTGCAGGGCTTAGGGCGCGGCCTAGGGTTTAGGGTGCAGGGCTTAGGGCGCGGCCTAGGGTTTAGGGTGCAGGGCTTAGGGCGCCGGATAGTGTTTAGGGTGCAGGGGTTAGGGCGCGGCCTAGGGTTTAGGGTGCAGGGCTTAGGGCGCGGCCTAGGGTTTAGGGTGCAGGGGTTAGGGCGCAGCCTAGGGTTTAGGGTGCAGGGGTTAGGGCGCGGCCTAGGGTTTAAAGTGCAGGGCTTAGGGCGCGGCCTAGGGTTTAGGGTGCAGGGCTTAGGGCGCGGCCTAGGGTTTAGGGTGCAGGGGTTAGGGCGCGGCCTAGGGTTTAGGGTGCAGGGGTCAGGGCGCGGCCTAGGGTTTAGGGTGCAGGGCTTAGGGCGCGGCCTAGGGTTTAGGGTGCAGGGGTTAGGGCGCGGCCTAGGGTTTAGGGTGCAGGGCTTAGGGCGCGGCCTAGGGTTTAGGGTGCAGGGCTTAGGGCGTGGCCTAGGGTTTAGGGTGCAGGGCTCACGGCGCGGACTAGGGTTTTGGGTGCAGGTGTTAGGGCGCCGCATACGGTTTAGGGTGCAGGGGTTAGGGCGCGGCCTAGGGTTTAGGGTGCAAGGGTTCGGGCGCGGTCTAGGGTTTAGGGTGCAGGGGTTAGGGCGCGGCCTAGGGTTTTGGGTGCAGGTGTTAGGGCGCCGCATAGGGTTTAGGGTGCAGGGGTTAGGGCGCGGTCTAGGGTTTAGGGTGCAGGGGTTAGGGCGCGGCCTAGGGTTTAGGGTGCAGGGGTTAGGGCGCGGCCTAGGGTTTAGGGTGCAGGGGTTAGGGCGCGGCCTAGGGTTTAGGGTGCAGGGCTTCGGGCGCGGCCTAGTGTTTAGGGTGCAGGGCTTAGGGCGCAAACTAGGGTTTTGGGTGCAGGTGTTAGGGCGCCGCATAGGGTTTAGGGTGCAGGGGTTAGGGCGCGGCCTAGGGTTTAGGGTGCAGGTGTACAGGCGCCACATAGGGTTTAGAGTGCAGGGGTTAGGGCGCGGCCTAGGGTTTAGGGTGCAGGGGTTAGGGCGCGGCCTCGGGTTTAGGGTGCAAGGGTTAGGGCGTGGCCTAGGGTTTAGGGTGCAGGGCTTAGGGCGCGGCCTAGGGTTTAGGGTGCAAGGGTTAGGGCGCGGTCTCGGGTTTAGGGTGCAGGGCTTAGGGCGCGGCCTAGGGTTTAGGGTGCAGGGGTTAGGGCGCGGCCTAGGGTTTAGGGTGCAGGGGTTAGGGCGCGGCCTAATGTTTAGGGTGCAGGGCTTAAAGCGCGGCGTAGGGTTTAGGGTGCAGGGCTTCGGGCGCGGCCTAGGGTTTAGGGTGCAGGGCTTAGGGCGCGGCCTAGGGTTTAGGGTGCAGGGCTTGGGGCGCGGCCTAGGGTTTAGGGTGCAGGGGTTAGGGCGCGGCCTAGGGTTTAGGGTGCAGGGGTTAGGGCGCGGCCTAGGGTTTAGTGTGTAGGGGTTAGGGCGCGGCCTAGGGTTTAGGGTGCAGGGCTTAGGGCGCGGCCTAGGGTTTAGGGTGCAGGGCTTAGGGCGCGGCCTAGGGTTTAGGGTGTAGGGCTTAGGGCGCGGCCTAGGGTTTAGGGTGCAGGGCTTAGGGCGCGGCCTAGGGTTTAGGGTGCAGGGGTTAGGGCGCGGCCTAGGGTTTAGGGTGCAGGGGTTAGGGCGCCACATAGGGTTTAGGGTGCAGGGCTTAGGGCGCGGCCTAGGGTTTTGGGTGTAGGGGTTAGGGCGCGGCCTAGGTTTTAGGGTGCACGGGTTAGGGCGAGGCCTAGGGTTTAGGGTGCAGGGCTTAGGGCGCGGCCTAGGGTTTAGGGTGCAGGGCTTAGGGCGCGGACTAGGGTTTAGGGTGCAGGGCTTAGGGCACGGCCTAGGGTTTAGGGTGCAGTGGTTTGGGCGCGGCCTAGGGTTTAGGGTGCAGGGGTTAGGGCGCGGCCTTGGGTTTAGGGTGCATGGCTTAGGGCGCGGCCTAGGGTTTAGGGTGCAGGGGTTAGGGCGCGGCCTAGGGTTTAGGGTGCAGGGCTTAGGGCGCGGCCTAATGTTTAGGGTGCAGGGCTTAGGGCGCGGCCTAGGGTTTTGGGTGCAGGTGTTAGGGCGCTGGATAGGGTTTAGGGTGCAGGGGTTAGGGCGCGGCCTAGGGTTTAGGGTGCAGGGGTTAGGGCGCGGTCTAGGGTTTAGGGTGCAGGGCTTAGGGCGCGGCCTAGGGTTTGAGGTGCAGGGCTTAGGGCGCGGCCTAGGGTTTAGGGTGCAGGGCTTAGGGCGCGGCCTAGGGTTTAGGGTGCAGGGGTTAGGGCGCGGCCTAGGGTTTAGGGTGCAGGGCTTAGGGCGCGGCCTAGGGTTTTGGGTGCAGGTGTAAGGGCGCCACATAGGGTTTAGGGTGCAGGGGTTAGGGCGCGGTCTAGGGTTTAGGGTGCAGGGCTTAGGGCGCGGCCTAGGGTTTAGGGTGCAGGGCTTAGGGCGCGGCCTAGGGTTTAGGGTGCATGGCTTAGGGCGCGGCCTAAAGTTTAGGGTGCAGGGCTTAGGGCGCGGCCTAGGGTTTAGGGTGCAGGTCTTCGGGCGCGGTCTAGGGTTTATGGTGCAAAGCTTAGGGCGCGGCCTAGGGTTTAGGGTGCAGGGGTTAGGGCGCGGCCTAGGGTTTAGGGTGCAGGGGTTAGGGCGCGGCCTAGGGTTTAGGGTGCAGGGCTTAGGGCGCGGCCTAGGGTTTAGGGTGCAGGGCTTAGGGCGCGGCCTAGGGTTTAGGGGGCAGGGCTTAGGGCGCGGCCTAGGGTTTTGGGTGCAGGTGTTAGGGCGCCGGATAGGGTTTAGGGTGCAGGGCTTAGGGCGCGGCCTAGGGTTTAGGGTGCAGGGCTTAGGGCGCGGCCTAGGGTTTAGGGTGCAGGGGTTAGGGCGTGGCCTAGGGTTTAGGGTGCAGGGGTTAGGGCGCCACATAGGGTTTAGGGTGCAGGGCTTAGGGCGCGGCCTAGGGTTTAGGGTGCAGGGGTTAGGGCGCGGCCTAGGGTTTAGGGTGCAGGGGTTAGGGCGCGGCCTAGGGTTTAGGGTGCAGGGCTTAGGGCGCGGCCTAGGGTTTAGGGTGCAGGGCTTAGGGCGCGGCCTAGGGTTTAGGGTGCAGGGGTTAGGGCGCGGCCTAGGGTTTAGGGTGCAGGGCTTAGGGCGCGGCCTAGGGTTTAGGGTGCAGGGCTTAGGGCGCGGCCTCGGGTTTAGGGTGCAGGGCTTAGGGCGCGGACTAGGGTTTAGGGTGCAGGGGTTTGGGCGCGGCCTAGAGTTTAGGGTGCAGGGGTTAGGGCGCGGCCTAGAGTTTAGGGTGCATGGCTTAGGGCGCGGCCTAGGGTTTAGGGTGCAGGGGTTAGGGCGCGGCCTAGGGTTTAGGGTGCAGGGCTTAGGGCGCGGCCTAGGGTTTAGGGTGCAGGGCTTAGGGCGCGGCCTAGGGTTTAGGGTGCAGGGGTTAGGGCGCGGCCTAGGGTTTAGGGTGCAGGGCTTAGGGCGCGGCCTAGTGTTTTGGGTGCAGGCGTTAGGGCGCTGGATAGGGTTTAGGGTGCAGGGGTTAGGGCGCGGCCTAGGGTTTAGGGTGCAGGGGTTAGGGCGCGGCCTAGGGTTTAGGGTGCAGGGCTCAGGGCGCGGCCTAGGGTTTAGGGTGCAGGGCTTAGGGCGTGGCCTAGGGTTTAGGGTGCAGGGCTTAGGGCGCGGCCTAGGGTTTAGGGTGCAGGGGTTAGGGCGCGGCCTAGGGTTTAGGGTGCAGGGCTTAGGGCGCGGCCTAGGGTTCAGGGTGCAGGGCTTAGGGCGCGGCCTAGGGTTTAGGGTGCAGGGCTTAGGGCGCGGCCTGGGGTTTAGGGTGCAGGGGTTAGGGCGCGGCCTAGGGTTTAGGGTGCAGGGCTTAGGGCGCGGCCTAGGGTTTAGGGTGCACGGCTTAGGGCGCCGAGTAGGGTTTAGGGTGCAGGGCTTAGGGCGCGGCCTAGGGTTTAGGGTGCAGGGCTTAGGGCGCCGGATAGTGTTTAGGGTGCAGGGGTTAGGGCGCGGCCTAGGGTTTAGGGTGCAGGGCTTAGGGCGCGGCCTAGGGTTTAGGGTGCAGGGGTTAGGGCGCGGCCTAGGGTTTAGGGTGCAGGGGTTAGGGCGCGGCCTAGGGTTTAAAGTGCAGGGCTTAGGGCGCGGCCTAGGGTTTAGGGTGCAGGGCTTAGGGCGCGGCCTAGGGTTTAGGGTGCAGGGGTTAGGGCGCGGCCTAGGGTTTAGGGTGCAGGGCTTAGGGCGCGGCCTAGTGTTTAGGGTGCAGGGGTTAGGGCGCGGCCTAGGGTTTAGGGTGCAGGGGTTAGGGCGCGGCCTAGGGTTTAGGGTGCAGGGCTTAGGGCGCGGCCTAGGGTTTAGGGTGCAGGGCTTAGGGCGTGGCCTAGGGTTTAGGGTGCAGGGCTTACGGCGCGGACTAGGGTTTTGGGTGCAGGTGTTAGGGCGCCGCATACGGTTTAAGGAGCAGGGGATAGGGCGCGGCCTAGGGTTTAGGGTGCAGGTGTACAGACGCCACATAGGGTTTAGAGTGCAGGGGTTAGGGCGCGGCCTAGGGTTTAGGGTGCAGGGGTTAGGGCGCGGCCTAGGGTTTAGGGTGCAAGGGTTAGGGCGCGGCCAAGGGTTTAGGGTGCAGGGGTTAGGGCGCGGCCTAGGGTTTAGGGTGCAAGGGTTAGGGCGCGGTCTAGGGTTTAGGGTGCAGGGCTTCGGGCGCGGCCTAGTGTTTAGGGTGCAGGGCTTAGGGAGCGGCCTAGGGTTTAGGGTGCAGGGGTTAGGGCGCGGCCTAGGGTTTAGGGTGCAGGGGTTTGGGCGCGGCCTAGGGTTTAGGGTGCAGGGGTTAGGGCGCGGCCTAGGGTTTAGGGTGCAGGGCTTAGGGCGCGGCCTAGGGTTTTGGGTGCAGGG
Source organism: Acanthiza pusilla (assembly GCA_036630365.1). Classification (NCBI taxonomy): domain Eukaryota; kingdom Metazoa; phylum Chordata; class Aves; order Passeriformes; family Acanthizidae; genus Acanthiza; species Acanthiza pusilla. The sequence goes on along the minus strand of JAXCHO010000355.1, from coordinate 21,332 downwards.
GTTAGGGCGCGGCCTAGGGTTTAGGGTGCAGGGGTTAAGGCGCGGCCTAGGGTTTTGGGTGCAGGTGTTAGGGCACCTCATAGGGTTTAGGGTGCAGGGGTTAGGGCGCGGCCTAGGGTTTAGGGTGCAGGGCTTAGGGCGCGGCCTAGGGTTGAGGGTGCAGGGCTTAGGGCGCGGCCTAGGGTTTAGGGTGCAGGGGTTTGGGCGCAGCCTAGGGTTTAGGGTGCAGAGGTTAGGGCGCGGCCTAGGGTTTAGGGTGCAGGGGTTAGGGTGCGGCTTAGGGTTTAGGGTGCAGGGCTTAGGGCGCGGCCTTGGGTTTAGGGTGCACAGGTTAGGGCGCGGCCTAGGGTTTAGGGTGCAGGGCTTAGGGCGCGGCCTAGGGTTTAGGGTTCAGGGCTTAGGGCGCGGCCTCGGGTTTTGGGTGCAGGGCTTAGGGCGCGGCCTAGGGTTTAGGGTGCAGGGGTTAGGGCGCGGCCTAGGGTTTAGGGTGCAGGGCTTAGGGCGCGGCCTAGGGTTTAGGGTGCAGGTGTTAGGGCGCGGCCTAGGGTTTAGGGTGCAGGGCTTAGGGCGCGGCCAAGGGTTTAGGGTGCAGGGCTTAGGGCGCGGCCTAGGGTTTAGGGTGCAGGGCTTAGGGCGCGGCCTAGGGTTTAGGGTGCAGGGGTTAGGGCGCGGCCTAGGTGTTAGGGTGCAGGGCTTAGGGCGCGGCCTAGGGTTTAGGGTGCTGGGGTTAGGGCGCGGCCTAGGGTTTAGGGTGTAGGGCTCAGGGCGCGGCCTAGGGTTTAGGGTGCAGGGCTTAGGGCGCGGCCTAGGGTTTAGGGTGCAGAGGTTAGGGCGCGGCCTAGGGTTTAGGGTGCAGGGGTTAGGGCGCGGCCTAGGGTTGAGGTTGCAGGGGTTAGGGCGCGGCAGAGGGATTAGGGTGCAGGGCTTAGAGCGCGGCCTAGGGTTTTGGGTGCAGGTGTTAGGGCACCTCATAGGGTTTAGGGTGCAGGGGTTAGGGCGCGGCCTAGGGTTTAGGGTGCAGGGGTTAGGGCACGGCCTAGGGTTTAGGGTGCAGGGCTTAGGGCGCGGCCTAGGGTTTAGGGTGCAGGGGATACGACGCGGCGTAGGGTTTAGGGTGCAGGGGTTAGGGCGCGGCCTAGGGTTTAGGGTGCAGGGCTTAGGGCCCGGCCTAAAGTTTAGGGTGCAGGGATTAGGGCGCGGCCTAGGGTTTAGGGTGCAGGGGTTTGGGCGCGGCCTAGGGTTTAGGGTGCAGGGCTTTGGGCGCGGCCAAGGGTTTTAGGAAGCAGGGGTTAGGGCGCGGCCTAGGGTTTAGGGTGCAGGGCTTAGGGCGCGGCCTAGGGTTTAGGGTGCAGGGGTTAGGGCGCGGCCTAGGGTTTAGGGTGCAGGGCTTAGGGCGCGGCCAAGGGTTTTGGGTGCAGGGCTTAGGGCGCGGCCTAGGGTTTAGGGTGCAGGGGTTAGGGCGCGGCCTAGGGTTTAGGGTGCATGGCTTAGGGCGCGGCCTAGGGTTTAGGGTGCACAGGTTAGGGCGCGGCCTAGGGTTTAGGGTGCAGGGCTTAGGGCGCGGCCTAGGGTTTAGGGTTCAGGGCTTAGGGTGCGGCCTCGGGTTTTGGGTGCAGGGCTTAGGGCGCCGCATAGGGTTTTGGGTGCAGGGGTTAGGGCGCGGCCTAGGGTTTAGGGTGCAGGGGATAGGGCGCGGCCTAGGGTTTAGGGTGCAGGGCTTAGGGCCCGGCCTAGGGTTTAGGGTGCAGGGGTTAGGGCGTGGCCTAGGGTTTAAGGTGCAGGTCGTAGGGCGCGGACTAGGGTTTTGGGTGCAGGTGTTAGGGCGCCGCATAGGGTTTAGGGTGCAGGGGTTAGGGCGCAGCCTAGGGTTTAGGGTGTAGGGGTTAGGGCGCGGCGTAGGGTTTAGGGTGCAGGGGTTAGGGCGCGGCCTAGGGTTTAGGGTGCAGGGCTTAGGGCGCGGCCTAGGGTTTAGGGTGCAGGGCTTAGGGCGCGGCCTAGGGTTTAGGGTGCAGGTGTTTGGGCGCAGCCTAGGGTTTAGAGTGCAGGGGTTAGGGCGCGGCCTAGGGTTTAGGGTGGAGGGGTTAGGGCGCGGCTTAGGGTTTAGGGTGCAGGGCTTAGGGCGCGGCCTAGGGTTTAGGGTGCAGGGCTTAGGGCGTGGCCTAGGGTTTAGGGTGCAGGGGTTAGGGCGCGGCCTAGGGTTTAGGGTGCAGAGGTTAGGGCGCGGCCTCGGGTTTAGGGTGCAGGGCTTAGGGCGCGGCCTAGGGTTTAGGGTGCAGGGGTTAGGGCGCGGCCTAGGGTTTAGGGTGCAGGGCTTAGGACGCGGCCTAGGGTTTAGGGTGCAGGGGTTAGGGCGCGGCCTAGGGTTTAGGGTGCAGGGCTTAGGGCGCGGCCTAGGGTTGAGGTTGCAGGGGTTAGGGCGCGGCCTAGGGTTTAGGGTGCAGGGCTTAGGGCGCAGCCTAGGGTTTAGGGTGCAGGGCTTAGGGCGCGGCCTAGGGTTTAGGGTGCAGAGGTTTGGGCGCGGCCGAGGGTTTAAGGTGCAGGGGTTAGGGCGCGGCCTAGGGTTTAGGGTGCAGGGCTTAGGGCGCGGCCTAGGGTTTAGGGTGCAGGGCTTAGGGCGCGGCCTAGGGTTTAGGGTGCAGGGGTTACGGCGCGGCCTAGGGTTTAGGGTGCAGGGGTTTGGGCGCGGCCTAGGGTTTAGGGTGCAGGGGTTAGGGAGCGTCCTAGGGTTTAGGGTGCAGGGGTTAGGGCGCGGCCTAGGGTTTAGGGTGCAGGGCTTTGGGCGCGGCCTAGGGTTTAGGGTGCAGGGGTTAGGGCGAGGCCTAGGGTTTAGGGTGCAGGTGTTAGGGCGCGGCCTAGGGTTTAGGGTGCAGGGCTTAGGGCGCGGCCAAGGGTTTAGGGTGCAGGGGTTAGGGCGCGGCCTAGGGTTTAGGGTGCAGGGCTTAGGGCGCGGCCTAGGATTTAGGGTGCAGGGGTTAGGGCGCGGCCTAGGGTTTAGGGTGCAGGGCTTAGGGCGCGGCCTAGGGTTTAGGGTGCACGGGTTAGGGCGCGGCCTAGGGTTTAGGGTGCAGGGCTTAGGGCGCGGCCTAGGGTTTAGGGTGCAGGGGTTAGGGCGCGGCCTAGGGTTTAGGGTGCAGGGGTTAGGGCGCGGCCTAGGGTTTAGGGTGCAGGGCTTAGGGCGTGGACTAGGTGTTAGGGTGCAGGGGTTAGGGCGCGGCCTAGGGTTTAGGGTGCAGGGGTTAGGGCGCGGCCTAGGGTTTAGGGTGCAGGGCTTAGGGCCCGGCCTAGGGTTTAGGGTGCAGGGGTTAGGGCGTGGCCTAGGGTTTAAGGTGCAGGTCGTAGGGCGCGGACTAGGGTTTTGGGTGCAGGTGTTAGGGCGCCGCATAGGGTTTAGGGTGCAGGGGTTAGGGCGCAGCCTAGGGTTTAGGGTGTAGGGGTTAGGGCGCGGCGTAGGGTTTAGGGTGCAGGGGTTAGGGCGCGGCCTAGGGATTAGGGTGCAGGGCTTAGGGCGCGGCCTAGGGTTTAGGGTGCAGGGCTTAGGGCGCGGCCTAGGGTTTAGGGTGCAGGGGTTTGGGCGCAGCCTAGGGTTTAGGGTGCAGGGGTTAGGGCGCGGCCTAGGGTTTAGGGTGCAGGGGTTAGGGCGCGGCTTAGGGTTTAGGGTGCAGGGCTTAGGGCGCGGCCTAGGGTTTAGGGTGCAGGGGTTAGGGCGCGGCCTAGGGTTTAGGGTGCAGGGGTTAGGGCGCGGCCTAGGGTTTAGGGTGCAGAGGTTAGGGCGCGGCCGAGGGTTTAGGGTGCAGGGCTTAGGGCGCGGCCTAGGGTTTAGGGTGCAGGGGTTAGGGCGCGGCCTAGGGTTTAGGGTGCAGGGGTTAGGGCGCGGCCTAGGGTTTAGGGTGCAGGGTATAGGGCGCGGCCTAGGGTTTAGGGTGCAGGGGTTAGGGCGCGGCCTAGGGTTGAGGTTGCAGGGGTTAGGGCGCGGCCTAGGGTTTAGGGTGCAGGGCTTAGGGCGCAGCCTAGGGTTTAGGGTGCAGGGCTTAGGGCGCGGCCTAGGGTTTAGGGTGCAGAGGTTTGGGCGCGGCCTATGGTTTAGGGTGCAGAGGTTTGGGCGCGGCCTAGGGTTTAAGGTGCAGTGGTTAGGGCGCGGCCTAGGGTTTAGGGTGCAGGGCTTAGGGCGCGGCCTAGGGTTTAGGGTGCAGGGGTTAGGGCGCGGCCTAGGGTTTAGGGTGCAGGGGTTAGGGCGCGGCATAGGGTTTTGGGTGCAGGGGTTTGGGCGCGGCCTAGGGTTTAGGGTGCAGGGGTTAGGGTGCGTCCTAGGGTTTAGGGTGCAGGGGTTAGGGCGCGGCCTAGGGTTTAGGGTGCAGGGGTTAGGGCGCGGCCTAGGGTTTAGGGTGCAGGGGTTAGGGCGCGGCCTAGGGTTTAGGGTTCAGGGCTTAGGGCGCGGCATAGGTTTTAGCGTGCAGGGCTTATGGCGCGGCCTAGGGTTTAGGGTGCAGGGGTTAGGGCGTGGCATAGGGTTTAGGGTGCAGGGCTTAGGGCGCGGCCTAGGGTTTAGGGTGCAGAGGTTTGGGCGCGGCCTAGGGTTTAAGGTGCAGGGGTTAGGGCGCGGCCTAGGGTTTAGGGTGCAGGGCTTAGGGCGCAGCGTAGGGTTTAGGGTGCAGGGCTTAGGGCGCGGCCTAGGGTTTAGGGTGCAGGGGTTAGGGCGCGGCCTAGGGTTTAGGGTGCAGGGGTTTGGGCGCGGCCTAGGGTTTAGGGTGCAGGGGTTAGGGAGCGTCCTAGGGTTTAGGGTGCAGGGGTTAGGGCGCGGCCTAGGGTTTAGGGTGCAGGGCTTAGGGCGCGGCCTAGGGTTGAGGGTGCAGGGCTTAGGGCGAGGCCTAGGGTTTAGGGTGCAGGTGTTAGGGCGCGGCCTAGGGTTTAGGGTGCAGGGCTTAGGGCGCGGCCAAGGGTTTAGGGTGCAGGGGTTAGGGCGCGGCCTAGGGTTTAGGGTGCAGGGGTTAGGGCGCGGCCTAGGGTTTAGGGTGCAGGGGTTAGGGCGCGGCCTAGGGTTTAGGGTGCAGGGCTTAGGGCGCGGCCTAGGGTTTAGGGTGCACGGGTTAGGGCGCGGCCCAGGGTTTAGGGTGCAGGGCTTAGGGCGCGGCCTAGGGTTTAGGGTGCAGGGGTTAGGGCGCGGCCTAGGGTTTAGGGTGCAGGGGTTAGGGCGCGGCCTAGGGTTTAGGGTGCAGGGGTTAGGGCGCGGCCTAGGGTTTAGGGTGCAGGGCTTAGGGCGCGGACTAGGTGTTAGGGTGCAGGGGTTAGGGCGCGGCCTAGGGTTTAGGGTGCAGGGGTTAGGGCGCGGCCTACGGTTTAGGGTGCAGGGCTTAGGGCCCGGCCTAGGGTTTAGGGTGCAGGGGTTAGGGCGTGGCCTAGGGTTTAAGGTGCAGGTCGTAGGGCGCGGACTAGGGTTTTGGGTGCAGGTGTTAGGGCGCCGCATAGGGTTTAGGGTGCAGGGGTTAGGGCGCAGCCGAGGGTTTAGGGTGTAGGGGTTAGGGCGCGGCGTAGGGTTTAGGGTGCAGGGGTTAGGGCGCGGCCTAGGGTTTAGGGTGCAGGGCTTAGGGCGCGGCCTAGGGTTTAGGGTGCAGGGCTTAGGGCGCGGCCTAGGGTTTAGGGTGCAGGGGTTTGGGCGCGGCCTAGGGTTTAGGGTGCAGGGGTTAGGGCGCGGCCTAGGGTTTAGGGTGCAGGGGTTAGGGCGCGGCTTAGGGTTTAGGGTGCAGGGGTTAGGGCGCGGCCTAGGGTTTAGGGTGCAGGGGTTAGGGCGTGGCCTAGGGTTTAGGGTGCAGGGGTTAGGGCGCGGCCTAGGGTTTAGGGTACAGAGGTTAGGGCGCGGCCTAGGGTTTAGGGTGCAGGGCTTAGGGCGCGGCCTAGGGTTTAGGGTGCAGGGGTTAGGGCGCGGCCTAGGGTTTAGGGTGCAGGGGTTAGGGCGCGGCCTAGGGTTTAGGGTGCAGGGCTTAGGGCGCGGCCTAGGGTTTAGGGTGCAGGGCTTAGGGCGCGGCCTAGGGTTGAGGTTGCAGGGGTTAGGGCGCGGCCTAGGGTTTAGGGTGCAGGGCTTAGGGCGCAGCCTAGGGTTTAGGGTTCAGGGCTTAGGGCGCGGCCTAGGGTTTAGGGTGCAGAGGTTTGGGCGCGGCCTAGGGTTAAAGGTGCAGTGGTTAGGGCGCGGCCTAGGGTTTAGGGTGCAGGGCTTAGGGCGCGGCCTAGGGTTTAGGGTGCAGGGGTTAGGGCGCGGCCTAGGGTTTAGGGTGCAGGGCTTAGGGCGCGGCCTAGGGTTTAGGGTGCAGGGGTAAGGGCGCGGCCTACGGTTTAGGGTGCAGAGGTTAGGGCGCGGCCTAGGGTTTAGGGTGCAGGGGTTTGGGCGCGGCCTAGGGTTTAGGGTGCAGGGGTTAGGGCGCGGCCTAGGGTTTAGGGTGCAGGGGTTAGGGCGCGGCCTAGGGTTTAGGGTGCAGGGGTTAGGGCGCGGCCTAGGGTTTAGGGTGCAGGTGTTAAGGCGCGGCCTAAAGTTTAGGGTGCAGGGGTTAGGGCGCGACCTAGGGTTTAGGGTGCACGGGTTAGGGCGCGGCCTAGGGTTTAGGGTGCAGAGGTTAGGGCGCGGCCTAGGGTTTAGGGTGCAGGGCTTAGGGCGCGGCCTAGGGTTTAGGGTGCAGGGGTTAGGGCGCGGCCTAGGGTTTAGGGTGCAGGGCTTAGGGCGCGGCCTAGGGTTTAGGGTGCAGGGCTTAGGTCGCGGCCTAGGGTTTAGGGTGCAGGGGTTTGGCCGCGGCCTAGGGTTTAAGGTGCAGGGGTTAGGGCACGGCCTAGGGTTTAGGGTGCAGTGGTTAAGGCGCGGCCTAGGTTTTAGGGTGCAGGGCTTAGGGCGTGGCCTAGGGTTTAGGGTGCAGGGGTTAGGGCGCGGCCTAGGGTTTAGGGTGCAAGGGTTAGGGCGCGGCCTAAGGTTTAGGGTGCAGGGCTTAGGGCGCGGCCTAGGGTTTAGGGTGCAGGGGTTAGGGCGCGGCCTAGGGTTTAGGGTGCAGGGGTTAGGGCGCGGCCTAGGGTTTAGGGTGCAGGGCTTAGGGCGCGGCCTAGGGTTTAGGGTGCAGGGGTTAGGGCGCGGCCTAGGGTTTAGGGTGCAGGGCTTAGGGCGCGGCCTGGGGTTTAGGGTGCAGGGGTTAGGGCGCGGCCTAGGGTTTAGGGTGCAGGGCTTAGGGCGCGGCCTAGGGTTTAGGGTGCAGGGCTTAGGGCGCGGCCTAGGGTTTAGGGTTCAGGGCTTAGGGTGCGGCCTCGGGTTTTGGGTGCAGGGCTTAGGGCGCCGCATAGGGTTTTGGGTGCAGGGGTTAGGGCGCGGCCTAGGGTTTAGGGTGCAGGGGATAGGGCGCGGCGTAGGGTTTAGGGTGCAGGGCTTAGGGCCCGGCCTAGGGTTTAGGGTGCAGGGGTTAGGGCGTGGCCTAGGGTTTAAGGTGCAGGTCGTAGGGCGCGGACTAGGGTTTTGGGTGCAGGTGTTAGGGCGCCGCTTAGGGTTTAGGGTGCAGGGCTTAGGGCGCAGCCTAGGGTTTAGGGTGTAGGGGTTAGGGCGCGGCCTAGGGTTTAGGGTGCAGGGGTTAGGGCGCAGCCTAGGGTTTAGGGTGCAGGGGTTAGGGCGCGGCCTAGGGTTTAGGGTGCAGGGCTTAGGGCGCGGCCTAGGGTTTAGGGTGCAGGGCTTAGGGCTCGGCCTAGGGTTTAGGGTGCAGGGGTTTGGGCGCAGCCTAGGGTTTAGGGTGCAGGGGTTAGGGCGCGGCCTAGGGTTTAGGGTGCAGGGGTTAGGGCGCGGCTTAGGGTTTAGGGTGCAGGGCTTAGGGCGCGGCCTAGGGTTTAGGGTGCATGGGTTAGGGCGTGGCCTAGGGTTTAGGGTGCAGGGGTTAGGGCGCGGCCTAGGGTTTAGGGTGCAGAGGTTAGGGCGCGGCCTAGGGTTTAGGGTGCAGGGCTTAGGGCGCGGCCTAGGGTTTAGGGTGCAGGGGTTAGGGCGCGGCCTAGGGGTTAGGGTGCAGGGCTTAGGACGCGGCCTAGGGTTTAGGGTGCAGGGGTTAGGGCGCGGCCTAGGGTTTAGGGTGCAGGGCTTAGGGCGCGGCCTAGGGTTGAGGTTGCAGGGGTTAGGGCGCGGCCTAGGGTTTAGGGTGCAGGGCTTAGGGCGCAGCCCAGGGTTTAGGGTGCAGGGCTTAGGGCGCTACCTAGGGTTTAGGGTGCAGAGGTTTGGGCGCGGCCTAGGGTTTAAGGTGCAGGGGTTAGGGCGCGGTCTAGGGTTTAGGGTGCAGGGCTTAGGGCGCGGCCTAGGGTTTAGGGTGCAGGGCTTAGGGCGCGGCCTAGGGTTTAGGGTGCAGGGGTTAGGGCGCGGCCTAGGGTTTAGGGTGCAGGGGTTTGGGCGCGGCCTAGGGTTTAGGGTGCAGGGCTTAGGGAGCGTCCTAGGGTTTAGGGTGCAGGGGTTAGGGCGCGGCCTAGGGTTTAGGGTGCAGGGCTTAGGGCGCGGCCTAGGGTTTAGGGTGCAGGGGTTAGGGCGCGGCCTATGGTTTAGGGTGCAGGTGTTAGGGCGCGGCCTAGGGTTTAGGGTGCAGGGCTTAGGGCGCGGCCAAGGGTTTAGGGTGCAGGGGTTAGGGCGCGGCCTAGGGTTTAGGGTGCAGGGGTTAGGGCGCGGCCTAGGGTTTAGGGTGCAGGGGTTAGGGCGCGGCCTAGGGTTTAGGGTGCAGGGCTTAGGGCGCGGCCTAGGGTTTAGGGTGCACGGGTTAGGGCGCGGCCTAGGGTTTAGGGTGCAGGGCTTAGGGCGCGGCCTAGGGTTTAGGGTGCGGGGTTAGGGCGCGGCCTAGGGTTGAGGGTGCCGGGGTTAGGGCGCGGCCTAGGGTTTAGGGTGCAGGGCTTAGGGCGCGGCCTAGGGTTTAGGGTGCAGGGCTTCGGGCGCGGCCTAGGGTTTAGGGTGCAGGGCTTAGGGCGCGGCCTAGGGTTTAGGGTGCAGGGCTTAGGGCGCGGTCTAGGGTTTAGAGTGCAGGGGTTAGGCGCGGCCTAGGGTTTAGGGTGTAGGGGTTAAGACGCGGCCTAGGGTTTAGGGTGCAGGGGTTAGGGCGCGGCCTAGGGTTTAGGGTGCAGGGCTTAGGGCGCGGCCTAGGGTTTAGGGTGCAGGGCTTCGGGCGCGGCCTAAGGTTTAGGGTGCAGGGCTTAGGGCGCGGCCTAGGGTTTAGGGTGCAGGGGTTAGGGCGCGGCCTAGGGTTTAGGGTGCAGGGGTTAGGGCGCGGCCTAGGGTTTAGGGTGCAGGGCTTAGGGCGCGGCCTAGGGTTTAGGGTGCAGGGGTTAGGGCGCGGCCTAGGGTTTAGGGTGCAAAGCTTAGGGCGCGGCCTGGGGTTTAGGGTGCAGGGGTTAGGGCGCGGCCTAGGGTTTAGGGTGCAGGGCTTAGGGCGCGGCCTAGGGTTTAGGGTGCAGGGCTTAGGGCGCGGCCTAGGGTTTAGGGTTCAGGGCTTAGGGTGCGGCCTCGGGTTTTGGGTGCAGGGCTTAGGGCGCCGCATAGGGTTTTGGGTGCAGGGGTTAGGGCGCGGCCTCGGGTTTAGGGTGCAGGGGATAGGGCGCGGCGTAGGGTTGAGGGTGCAGGGCTTAGGGCCCGGCCTAGGGTTTAGGGTGCAGGGGTTAGGGCGTGGCCTAGGGTTTAAGGTGCAGGTCGTAGGGCGCGGACAAGGGTTTTGGGTGCAGGTGTTAGGGCGCCGCTTAGGGTTTAGGGTGCAGGGCTTAGGGCGCAGCCTAGGGTTTAGGGTGTAGGGGTTAGGGCGCAGCCTAGGGTTTAGGGTGCAGGGGTTAGGGCGCGGCCTAGGGTTTAGGGTGCAGGGCTTAGGGCGCGGCCTAGGGTTTAGGGTGCAGGGCTTAGGGCGCGGCCTAGGGTTTAGGGTGCAGGGCTTAGGGCGCGGCCTAGGGTTTAGGGTGCAGGGGTTTGGGCGCAGCCTAGGGTTTAGGGTGCAGGGGTTAGGGCGCGGCCTAGGGTTTAGGGTGCAGGGGTTAGGGCGCGGCTTAGGGTTTAGGGTGCAGGGCTTAGGGCGCGGCCTAGGGTTTAGGGTGCAGGGGTTAGGGCGTGGCCTAGGGTTTAGGGTGCAGGGGTTAGGGCGCGGCCTAGGGTTTAGGGTGCAGAGGTTAGGGCGCGGCCTAGGGTTTAGGGTGCAGGGCTTAGGGCGCGGCCTAGGGTTTAGGGTGCAGGGGTTAGGGCGCGGCCTAGGGGTTAGGGTGCAGGGCTTAGGACGCGGCCTAGGGTTTAGGGTGCAGGGGTTAGGGCGCGGCCTAGGGTTTAGGGTGCAGGGCTTAGGGCGCGGCCTAGGGTTGAGGTTGCAGGGGTTAGGGCGCGGCCTAGGGTTTAGGGTGCAGGGCTTAGGGCGCAGCCTAGGGTTTAGGGTGCAGGGCTTAGGGCGCGGCCTAGGGTTTAGGGTGCAGAGGTTTGGGCGCGGCCTAGGGTTTAAGGTGCAGGGGTTAGGGCGCGGCCTAGGGTTTAGGGTGCAGGGCTTAGGGCGCGGCCTAGGGTTTAGGGTGCAGGGCTTAGGGCGCGGCCTAGGGTTTAGGGTGCAGGGGTTTGGGCGCGGCCTAGGGTTTAGGGTGCAGGGGTTAGGGAGCGTCCTAGGGTTTAGGGTGCAGGGGTTAGGGCGCGGCCTAGGGTTTAGGGTGCAGGGCTTAGGGCGCGGCCTAGGGTTTAGTGTGCAGGGGTTAGGGCGCGGCCTATGGTTTAGGGTGCAGGTGTTAGGGCGCGGCCTAGGGTTTAGGGTGCAGGGCTTAGGGCGCGGCCAAGGGTTTAGGGTGCAGGGGTTAGGGCGCGGCCTAGGGTTTAGGGTGCAGGGCTTAGGGCGCGGCCTAGGGTTTAGGGTGCAGGGGTTAGGGCGCGGCCTAGGGTTTAGGGTGCAGGGCTTAGGGCGCGGCCTAGGGTTTAGGGTGCACGGGTTAGGGCGCGGCCTAGGGTTTAGGGTGCAGGGCTTAGGGCGCGGCCTAGGGTTTAGGGTGCAGGGGTTAGGGCGCGGCCTAGGGTTTAGGGTGCAGGGCTAAGGGCGCGGCCTAGGGTTTAGGGTGCAGGGGTTAGGGCGCGACCTAGGGTTTAGGGTGCAGGGCTTAGGGCGCGGCCTAGGGTTGAGGTTGCAGGGGTTAGGGCGCGGCCTAGGGTTTAGGGTGCAGGGCTTAGGGCGCAGCCTAGGGTTTAGGGTGCAGGGCTTAGGGCGCGGCCTAGGGTTTAGGGTGCAGAGGTTTGGGCGCGGCCTAGGGTTTAAGGTGCAGTGGTTAGGGCGCGGCCTAGGGTTTAGGGTGCAGGGCTTAGGGCGCGGCCTAGGGTTTAGGGTGCAGGGGTTAGGGCGTGGCCTAGGGTTTAGGGTGCAGGGGTTACTGCGCGGCATAGGGTTTTGGGTGCAGGGGTTTGGGCGCGGCCTAGGGTTGAGGTTGCAGGGGTTAGGGCGCGGCCTAGGGTTTAGGGTGCAGGGCTTAGGGCGCGGCCTAGGGTTTAGGGTGCAGGGCTTAGGGCGCGGCCTAGGGTTTAGGGTGCAGAGGTTTAGGCGCGGCCTAGGGTTTAAGGTGCAGGGGTTAGGGCGCGGCCTAGGGTTTAGGGTGCAGGGCTTAGGGCGCGGCCTAGGGTTTAGGGTGCAGGGCTTAGGGCGCGGCCTAGGGTTTAGGGTGCAGGGGTTAGGGCGCGGCCTAGGGTTTAGGGTGCAGGGGTTTGGGCGCGGCCTAGGGTTTAGGGTGCAGGGGTTAGGGAGCGTCCTAGGGTTTAGGGTGCAGGGGTTAGGGCGCGGCCTAGGGTTTAGGGTGCAGGGCTTAGGGCGCGGCCTAGGGTTTAGGGTGCAGGGGTTAGGGCGCGGCCTATGGTTTAGGGTGCAGGTGTTAGGGCGCGGCCTAGGGTTTAGGGTGCAGGGCTTAGGGCGCGGCCAAGGGTTTAGGGTGCAGGGGTTAGGGCGCGGCCTAGGGTTTAGGGTGCAGGGCTTAGGGCGCGGCCTAGGGTTTAGGGTGCAGGGGTTAGGGCGCGACCTAGGGTTTAGGGTGCAGGGCTTAGGGCGCGGCCTAGGGTTTAGGGTGCACGGGTTAGGGCGCGGCCTAGGGTTTAGGGTGCAGGGCTTAGGGCGCGGCCTAGGGTTTAGGGTGCAGGGGTTAGGGCGCGGCCTAGGGTTTAGGGTGCAGGGCTAAGGGCGCGGCCTAGGGTTTAGGGTGCAGGGGTTAGGGCGCGACCTAGGGTTTAGGGTGCAGGGCTTAGGGCGCGGACTAGGTGTTAGGGTGCAGGGGTTAGGGCGCGGCCTAGGGTTTTTGGTGCAGGGGTTTGGCCGCGGCCTAGGGTTTAAGGTGCAGGGGTTAGGGCACGGCCTAGGGTTTAGGGTGCAGTGGTTAAGGCGCGGCCTAGGTTTTAGGGTGCAGGGCTTAGGGCGTGGCCTAGGGTTTAGGGTGCAGGGGTTAGGGCGCGGCCTAGGGTTTAGGGTGCAAGGGTTAGGGCGCGGCCTAGGGTTTAGGGTGCGGGGTTAGGGCGCGGCCTAGGGTTGAGGGTGCAGGGGTTAGGGCGCGGCCTAGGGTTTAGGGTGCAGGGCTTAGGGCGCGGCCTAGGGTTTAGGGTGCAGGGCTTCGGGCGCGGCCTAAGGTTTAGGGTGCAGGGCTTAGGGCGCGGCCTAGGGTTTAGGGTGCAGGGCTTAGGGCGCGGCCTAGGGTTTAGAGTGCAGGGGTTAGGGCGCGGCCTAGGGTTTAGGGTGCAGGGGTTAAGACGCGGCCTAGGGTTTAGGGTGCAGGGGTTAGGGCGCGGCCTAGGGTTTAGGGTGCAGGGCTTAGGGCGCGGCCTAGGGTTTAGGGTGCAGGGCTTCGGGCGCGGCCTAAGGTTTAGGGTGCAGGGCTTAGGGCGCGGCCTAGGGTTTAGGGTGCAGGGGTTAGGGCGCGGCCTAGGGTTTAGGGTGCAGGGGTTAGGGCGCGGCCTAGGGTTTAGGGTGCAATGCTTAGGGCGCGGCCTAGGGTTTAGGGTGCAGGGGTTAGGGCGCGGCCTAGGGTTTAGGGTGCAGGGCTTAGGGCGCGGCCTGGGGTTTAGGGTGCAGGGGTTAGGGCGCGGCCTAGGGTTTAGGGTGCAGGGCTTAGGGCGCGGCCTAGGGTTTAGGGTGCAGGGGTTAGGGCGCGGCCTAGGGTTTAGGGTGCAGGGCTTAGGGTGCGGCCGAGGGTTTAGGGTGCACGGGTTAGGGCGCGGCCTAGGGTTTAGGGTGCAGGGCTTAGGGCGCGGCCTAGGGTTTAGGGTGCAGGGGTTAGGGCGCGGCCTAGGGTTTAGGGTGCAGGGCTAAGGGCGCGGCCTAGGGTTTAGGGTGCAGGGGTTAGGGCGCGACCTAGGGTTTAGGGTGCAGGGCTTAGGGCGCGGACTAGGTGTTAGGGTGCAGGGGTTAGGGCGCGGCCTAGGGTTTTTGGTGCAGGGGTTAGGGCGCGGCATAGGGTTTAATGTGCAGGGCTTAGGGCCCGGCCTAGGGTTTAGGGTGCAGGGGTTAGGGCGTGGCCTAGGGTTTAAGGTGCAGGTCGTAGGGCGCGGACTAGGGTTTTGGGTGCAGGTGTTAGGGCGCCGCATAGGGTTTAGGGTGCAGGGGTTAGGGCGCAGCCTAGGGTTTAGGGTGTAGGGGTTAGGGCGCGGCGTAGGGTTTAGGGTGCAGGGGTTAGGGCGCGGCCTAGGGTTTAGGGTGCAGGGCTTAGGGCGCGGCCTAGGGTTTAGGGTGCAGGGCTTAGGGCGCGGCCTAGGGTTTAGGGTGCAGGGGTTCGGGCGCAGCCTAGGGTTTAGGGTGCAGGGCTTAGGGCGCGGCCTAGGGTTTAGGGTGCAGGGGTTAGGGCGTGGCCTAGGGTTTAGGGTGCAGGGCTTAGGGCGCGGCCTAGGGTTTAGGGTGCAGAGGTTAGGGCGCGGCCTAGGGTTTAGGGTGCAGGGGTTAGGGCGCGGCCTAGGGTTTAGGGTGCAGGGGTAAGTGCGCGGCCTACGGTTTAGGGTGCAGAGGTTAGGGCGCGGCCTAGGGTTTAGGGTGCAGGGCTTAGGGCGCGGCATAGGTTTTAGCGTGCTGGGCTTATGGCGCGGCCTAGGGTTTAGGGTGCAGGGGTTAGGGCGTGGCCTAGGGTTTAGGGTGCAGGGCTTAGTGCGCGGCCTAGGGTTTAGGGTGCAGGGCTTAGGGCGCGGCCTAGGGTTTAGGATGCAGGGGTTAGTGCGCGGCCTACGGTTTAGGGTGCAGAGGTTAGGGCGCGGCCTAGGGTTTAGGGTGCAGGGGTTTGGGCGCGGCCTAGGGTTTAGGGTGCAGGGCTTAGGGCGCAGCCTAGGGTTTAGGGTGCAGGGGTTAGGGCGCGGCCTAGGGTTTAGGGTGCAGGGGTTAGGGCGCGGCCTAGGGTTTAGGGTGCAGGTGTTAAGGCGCGGCCTAGGGTTTAGGGTGCAGGGGTTAGGGCGCGGCCTAGGGTTTAGGGTGCAGGGGTTAGGGCGCGACCTAGGGTTTAGGGTGCAGGGCTTAGGGCGCGGACTAGGTGTTAGGGTGCAGGGGTTAGGGCGCGGCCTAGGGTTTTTGGTGCAGGGGTTAGGGCGCGGCATAGGGTTTAATGTGCAGGGCTTAGGGCCCGGCCTAGGGTTTAGGGTGCAGGGGTTAGGGCGTGGCCTAGGGTTTAAGGTGCAGGTCGTAGGGCGCGGACTAGGGTTTTGGGTGCAGGTGTTTGGGCGCCGCATAGGGTTTAGGGTGCAGGGGTTAGGGCGCAGCCTAGGGTTTAGGGTGTAGGGGTTAGGGCGCGGCGTAGGGTTTAGGGTGCAGGGGTTAGGGCGCGGCCTAGGGTTTAGGGTGCAGGGCTTAGGGCGCGGCCTAGGGTTTAGGGTGCAGGGCTTAGGGCGCGGCCTAGGGTTTAGGGTGCAGGGGTTAGGGCGCAGCCTAGGGTTTAGGGTGCAGGGCTTAGGGCGCGGCCTAGGGTTTAGGGTGCAGGGGTTAGGGCGTGGCCTAGGGTTTAGGGTGCAGGGGTTAGGGCGCGGCCTAGGGTTTAGGGTGCAGAGGTTAGGGCGCGGCCTAGGGTTTAGGGTGATGGGCTTAGGGCGCGGCCTAGGGTTTAGGGTGCAGGGGTAAGTGCGCGGCCTACGGTTTAGGGTGCAGAGGTTAGGGCGCGGCCTAGGGTTTAGGGTGCAGGGCTTAGGGCGCGGCATAGGTTTTAGCGTGCTGGGCTTATGGCGCGGCCTAGGGTTTAGGGTGCAGGGGTTAGGGCGTGGCCTAGGGTTTAGGGTGCAGGGCTTAGTGCGCGGCCTAGGGTTTAGGGTGCAGGGCTTAGGGCGCGGCCTAGGGTTTAGGGTGCAGGGGTTAGTGCGCGGCCTACGGTTTAGGGTGCAGAGGTTAGGGCGCGGCCTAGGGTTTAGGGTGCAGGGGTTTGGGCGCGGCCTAGGGTTTAGGGTGCAGGGCTTAGGGCGCGGCCTAGGGTTTAGGGTGCAGGGGTTAGGGCGCGGCCTAGGGTTTAGGGTGCAGGGTTTAGGGCGCGGCCTAGGGTTTAGGGTGCAGGTGTTAAGGCGCGGCCTAGGGTTTAGGGTGCAGGGGTTAGGGCGCGGCGTAGGGTTTAGGGTGCAGGGGCTAGGGCGCGGCCTAGGGTTTAGGGTGCAGAGCTTAGGGCGCGGCCTAGGGTTTAGGGTGCAGGGCTTAGGGCGCGGCCTAGGGTTTAGGGTGCAGGGGTTAGGGCGCGGCCTAGGGTTTAGGGTGCAGGGCTTAGGGCGCGGCCTAGGGTTTAGGGTTCAGGGCTTAGGGCGCGGCCTAGGGTTTAGGGTGCAGGGGTTTGGGCGCGGCCTAGGGTTTAAGGTGCAGTGGTTACGGCACGGCCTAGGGTTTAGGGTGCAGTGGTTAAGGCGCGGCCTAGGGTTTAGGGTGCAGGGGTTAGGGCGCGGCCTAGGGTTTAGGGTGCAGGGGTTAGGGCGCGGCCTAGGGTTTAGGGTGCAGAGCTTAGGGCGCGGCCTAGGGTTTAGGGTGCAGGGCTTAGGGCGCGGCCTAGGGTTTAGGGTGCAGGGGTTAGGGCGCGGCCTAGGGTTTAGGGTGCAGGGGTTAGGGCGCGGCCTAGGGTTTAGGGTGCAGGGCTTAGGGCGCGGCCTAGGGTTTAGGGTGCAGTGGTTTAGCCGCGGCCTAGGGTTTAAGGTGCAGGGGTTAGGGCACGGCCTAGGGTTTAGCGTGCAGTGGTTAAGGCGCGGCCTAGGTTTTAGGGTGCAGGGCTTAGGGCGTGGCCTAGGGTTTAGGGTGCAGGGGTTAGGGCGCGGCCTAGGGTTTAGGGTGCAAGGGTTAGGGCGCGGCCTAGGGTTTAGGGTGCAGGGGTTAGGGCGCGGCCTAGGGTTGAGGGTGCAGGGGTTAGGGCGCGGCCTAGGGTTTAGGGTGCAGGGCTTAGGGCGCGGCCTAGGGTTTAGGGTGCAGGGCTTCGGGCGCGGCCTAAGGTTTAGGGTGCAGGGCTTAGGGCGCGGCCTAGGGTTTAGGGTGCAGGGCTTAGGGCGCGGCCTAGGGTTTAGGGTGCAGGGGTTAGGGCGCGGCCTAGGGTTTAGGGTGCAGGGGTTAAGACGCGGCCTAGGGTTTAGGGTGCAGGGGTTAGGGCGCGGCCTAGGGTTTAGGGTGCAGGGCTTCGGGCGCGGCCTAAGGTTTAGGGTGCAGGGCTTAGGGCGCGGCCTAGGGTTTAGGGTGCAGGGGTTAGGGCGCGGCCTAGGGTTTAGGGTGCAGGGCTTAGGGCGCGGCCTAGGGTTTAGGGTGCAGGGCTTAGGGCGCGGCTTAGGGTTTAGGGTGCAGGGGTTAGGGCGCGGCCTAGGGTTTAGGGTGCAGGGCTTAGGGCGCGGCCTGGGGTTTAGGGTGCAGGGGTTAGGGCGCGGCCTAGGGTTTAGGGTGCAGGGCTTAGGGCGCGGCCTAGGGTTTAGGGTGCAGGGCTTAGGGCGCGGCCTAGGGTTTAGGGTTCAGGGCTTAGGGTGCGGCCTCGGGTTTTGGGTGCAGGGCTTAGGGCGCCGCATAGGGTTTTGGGTGCAGGGGTTAGGGCGCGGCCTAGGGTTTAGGGTGCAGGGGATAGGGCGCGGCCTAGGGTTTAGGGTGCAGGGCTTAGGGCCCGTCCTAGGGTTTAGGGTGCAGGGGTTAGGGCGTGGCCTAGGGTTTAGGGTGTAGGGGTTAGGGCGCGGCATAGGGTTTAGGGTGCAGGGGTTAGGGCGCGGCCTAGTGTTTAGGGTGCAGGGCTTAGGGCGCGGCCTAGGGTTTAGGGTGCAGGGCTTAGGGCGCGGCCTAGGGTTTAGGGTGCAGGGCTTAGGGCGCGGCCTAGGGTTTAGGGTGCAGGGGTTTGGGCGCAGCCTAGGGTTTAGGGTGCAGGGGTTAGGGCGCGGCCTAGGGTTTAGGGTGCAGGGGTTAGGGCGCGGCTTAGGGTTTAGGGTGCAGGGCTTAGGGCGCGGCCTAGGGTTTAGGGTGCAGGGGTTAGGGCGTGGCCAAGGGTTTAGGGTGCAGGGGTTAGGGCGCGGCCTAGGGTTTAGGGTGCAGAGGTTAGGGCCCGGCCTAGGGTTTAGGGTGCAGGGCTTAGGGCGCGGCCTAGGGTTTAGGGTGCAGGGGTTAGGGCGCGGCCTAGGGTTTAGGGTGCAGGGCTTAGGACGCGGTCTAGGGTTTAGGGTGCATGGGTTAGGGCGCGGCCTAGGGTTTAGGGTGCAGGGCTTAGGGCGCGGCCTAGGGTTGAGGTTGCAGGGCTTAGGGCGCGGCCTAGGGTTTAGGGTGCAGGGCTTAGGGCGCAGCCTAGGGTTTAGGGTGCAGGGCTTAGGGCGCGGCCTAGGGTTTAGGGTGCAGAGGTTTGGGCGCGGCCTAGGGTTTAAGGTGCAGGGGTTAGGGCGCGGCCTAGGGTTTAGGGTGCAGGGCTTAGGGCGCGGCCTAGGGTTTAGGGTGCAGGGCTTAGGGCGCGGCCTAGGGTTTAGGGTGCAGGGGTTAGGGCGCGGCCTAGGGTTTAGGGTGCAGGGGTTTGGGCGCGGCCTAGGGTTTAGGGTGCAGGGATTAAGGAACGTCCTAGGGTTTAGGGTGCAGGGGTTAGGGCGCGGCCTAGGGTTTAGGGTGCAGGGCTTAGGGCGCGGCCTAGGGTTTAGGGTGCAGGGGTTAGGGCGCGGCCTAGGGTTTAGGGTGCAGGTGTTAGGGCGCGGCCTAGGGTTTAGGGTGCAGGGCTTAGGGCGCGGCCAAGGGTTTAGGGTGCAGGGGTTAGGGCGCGGCCTAGGGTTTAGGGTGCAGGGGTTAGGGCGCGGCCTAGGGTTTAGGGTGCAGGGCTTAGGGCGCGGCCTAGGGTTTAGGGTGCAGGGCTTAGGGCGCGGCCTAGGGTTTAGGGTGCAGGGGTTAGGGCGCGGCCTAGGGTTTAGGGTGCAGGGCTTAGGGCGCGGCCTAGGGTTTCGGGTGCAGGGGTTAGGGCGCGGCCTAGGGTTTAGGGTGCAGGGGTTAGGGCGCGGCCTAGGGTTTAGTGTGCAGGGCTTAGGGCCCGGCCGAGGGTTTAGGGTGCAGGGGTTAGGGCGTGGCCTAGGGTTTAAGGTGCAGGTCGTAGGGCGCGGACTAGGGTTTTGGGTGCAGGTGTTAGGGCGCCGCATAGGGTTTAGGGTGCAGGGGTTAGGGCGCAGCCTAGGGTTTAGGGTGTAGGGGTTAGGGCGCGGCGTAGGGTTTAGGGTGCAGGGGTTAGGGCGCGGCCTAGGGTTTAGGGTGCAGGGCTTAGGGCGCGGCCTAGGGTTTAGGGTGCAGGGCTTAGGGCGCGGCCTAGGGTTTAGGGTGCAGGGGTTTGGGCGCAGCCTAGGGTTTAGGGTTCAGGGGTTAGGGCGCGGCCTAGGGTTTAGGGTGCAGGGGTTAAGGCGCGGCTTAGGGTTTAGGGTGCAGGGCTTAGGGCGCGGCCTAGGGTTTAGGGTGCAGGGGTTAGGGAGTGGCCTAGGGTTTAGGGTGCAGGGCTTAGGGCGCGGCCTGGGGTTTAGGGTGCAGAGGTTAGGGCGCGGCCTAGGGTTTAGGGTGCAGGGCTTAGGGCGCGGCCTAGGGTTTAGGGTGCAGGGCTTAGGGCGCGGCCTAGGGTTTAGGGTGCAGGGGTTAGGGCGCGGCCTAGGGTTTAGGGTGCAGGGCTTAGGGCGCGGCCTAGGGTTTAGGGTGCAGGGGTTAGGGCGCGGCCTAGGGTTTAGGGTGCAGGGGTTAGGGCGCGGCCTAGGGTTTTGGGTGCAGGGGTTTGGGCGCGGCCTAGGGTTTAGGGTGCAGGGGTTAGGGTGCGTCCTAGGGTTTAGGGTGCAGGGGTTAGGGCGCGGCCTAGGGTTTAGGGTGCAGGGGTTAGGGCGCGGCCTAGGGTTTAGGGTGCAGGGGTTAGGGCGCGGACTAGGGTTTAGGGTTCAGGGCTTAGGGCGCGGCATAGGTTTTAGCGTGCAGGGCTTATGGCGCGGCCTAGGGTTTAGGGTGCAGGGTTTAGGGTGTGGCCTAGGGTTTAGGGTGCAGGGCTTAGTGCGCGGCCTAGGGTTTAGGGTGCAGGGCTTAGGGCGCGGCCTAGGGTTTAGGGTGCAAGGCTTAGGGCGCGGCCTAGGGTTTAGGGTGCAGGGGTAAGGGCGCGGCCTACGGTTTAGGGTGCAGAGGTTAGGGCGCGGCCTAGGGTTTAGGGTGCAGGGGTTTGGGCGCGGCCTAGGGTTTAGGGTGCAGGGCTTAGGGCGCGGCCTAGGGTTTAGGGTGCAGGGGTTAGGGCGCGGCCTAGGGTTTAGGGTGCAGGGGTTAGGGCGCGGCCTAGGGTTTAGGGTGCAGGTGTTAAGGCGCGGCCTAGGGTTTAGGGTGCAGGGGTTAGGGCGCGGCGTAGGGTTTAGGGTGCAGGGGTTAGGGCGCGGCCTAGGGTTTAGGGTGCAGAGCTTAGGGCGCGGCCTAGGGTTTAGGGTGCAGGGCTTAGGGCGCGGCCTAGGGTTTAGGGTGCAGGGGTTAGGGCGCGGCCTAGGGTTTAGGGTGCAGGGCTTAGGGCGCGGCCTAGGGTTTAGGGTGCAGGGCTTAGGGCGCGGCCTAGGGTTTAGGGTGCAGGGGTTTGGCCGCGGCCTAGGGTTTAAGGTGCAGTGGTTAGGGCACGGCCTAGGGTTTAGGGTGCAGTGGTTAAGGCGCGGCCTAGGTTTTAGGGTGCAGGGCTTAGGGCGTGGCCTAGGGTTTAGGGTGCAGGGGTTAGGGCGCGGCCTAGGGTTTAGGGTGCAAGGGTTAGGGCGCGGCCTAGGGTTTAGGGTGCAAGGTTAGGGCGCGGCCTAGGGTTTAGGGTGCAGGGGTTAGGGCGCGGCCTAGGGTTTAGGGTGCAGGGCTTAGGGCGCGGCCTAGGGTTTAGGGTGCAGGGCTTAGGGCGCGGCCTAGGGTTTTGGGTGCAGGTGTTAGGGCGCCGGATAGGGTTTAGGGTGCAGGGGTTAGGGCGCGGCCTAGGGTTTAGGGTGCAGGGGTTAGGGCGCGGCCTAGGGTTTAGGGTGCAGGGCTTAGTGCGCGGCCTAGGGTTTAGGGTGCAGGGCTTAGGGCGCGGCCTAGGGTTTAGGGTGCAGGGGTTAGTGCGCGGCCTACGGTTTAGGGTGCAGAGGTTAGGGCGCGGCCTAGGGTTTAGGGTGCAGGGGTTTGGGCGCGGCCTAGGGTTTAGGGTGCAGGGCTTAGGGCGCGGCCTAGGGTTTAGGGTGCAGGGGTTAGGGCGCGGCCTAGGGTTTAGGGTGCAGGGTTTAGGGCGCGGCCTAGGGTTTAGGGTGCAGGTGTTAAGGCGCGGCCTAGGGTTTAGGGTGCAGGGGTTAGGGCGCGGCGTAGGGTTTAGGGTGCAGGGGCTAGGGCGCGGCCTAGGGTTTAGGGTGCAGAGCTTAGGGCGCGGCCTAGGGTTTAGGGTGCAGGGCTTAGGGCGCGGCCTAGGGTTTAGGGTGCAGGGGTTAGGGCGCGGCCTAGGGTTTAGGGTGCAGGGCTTAGGGCGCGGCCTAGGGTTTAGGGTTCAGGGCTTAGGGCGCGGCCTAGGGTTTAGGGGTGCAGGGGTTTGGGCGCGGCCTAGGGTTTAAGGTGCAGTGGTTACGGCACGGCCTAGGGTTTAGGGTGCAGTGGTTAAGGCGCGGCCTAGGGTTTAGGGTGCAGGGGTTAGGGCGCGGCCTAGGGTTTAGGGTGCAGGGGTTAGGGCGCGGCCTAGGGTTTAGGGTGCAGAGCTTAGGGCGCGGCCTAGGGTTTAGGGTGCAGGGCTTAGGGCGCGGCCTAGGGTTTAGGGTGCAGGGGTTAGGGCGCGGCCTAGGGTTTAGGGTGCAGGGGTTAGGGCGCGGCCTAGGGTTTAGGGTGCAGGGCTTAGGGCGCGGCCTAGGGTTTAGGGTGCAGTGGTTTAGCCGCGGCCTAGGGTTTAAGGTGCAGGGGTTAGGGCACGGCCTAGGGTTTAGCGTGCAGTGGTTAAGGCGCGCCCTA